>CM053583.1:387354902-387455089 GCA_028627135.1 Pseudochirops cupreus
ACTCGGTTTTCTGGTATTTAAATGAATGCACTATCTATATTTCTTATGTAGAGAGCCTGTTCCATTTTGTGATTAATAACTATATCAGCATATTTATAGTTACTGTAGGCATTGTGAATACTGCATTGCTGATACACACCTCTGGGGGATTTAAAATGGCTAAGCCCTGGAGACAAGCAGGCAGTCAGAAGCTGAAGAGGTCTTAGGTTCAAACAAGAGCCAGAAGTTCCTGAGTCTAGTCTCTGAGAGGCAATCAGTCTTGGGAGTATGGGAGTGGGAGAGGATTTCTCTGTATCTACTCTATTTCCTTTCCCAGAGACCATATTGGGTTGAAATGGAAACTACCAAATTAGCAGGAAACACCACAACCAGTGGGGTTAACAGTCATACACTGTCTAAATAGATGTAGAGAGGGGCAGAATTAGAGGAGTAGGCTAGGGGAGGTAAGATAGATAAATAGATAGATGGATAGATAGATAGATACATAGATACATAGATACATAGATGATAGATGATAGATGGATGGATGGATGGATGGATAGATGATAGATAGACAGAGAGATGTGTATATAAATGTATATGTATAGTTGAATGCATGTAGGTATGTGCTTATGTGTGTATATGTGTAAATACATATGATGTTTATCTATGTACATGTTGTTCCCCCACCCCCACCCCCCACTCCCCACAGTTCTAGAATATTACCTCTAGGAAGAGGAGGAGGGGACAAGTAAGAAAGGAAAAGGACACCTCACATAGACTGTGCCTATGCTCTCAAGAATCACTAGGTACACACTGGAACTGGTCTATGGTTAAAGAGAAGTGAGAACCTTGTACCCATTATCTGTTCAATGAATTCTAGTCTATGGACCTAGTCACCCAGCTGGGCAAGTCAGACTCGAGAACCTGACTTTTCCTTCTTGGCCTTTTTTCTTCTGACTCTGACTACATTTATATCTCAATTCTCCCTTCCTCTTTGACGGTCCCAGACAGCCCCATTAATAAGTGTGGAGGCAAAAGGAGTGACTCTTCTGTGTTGGATTTTGAATGACTGCCTGGATTCCTATTGGGATCAGGTCATCACATATCAGCCAATTGATTTTTCACCTTTTTTATTCTAACAGCAGAAGTTAGGCCTGGCAAATTGCAGATTTCAATCCTTGTCTTTTTTGTTACCATGTTTCTTGAGTCCTATAGAGGAGAATATTTTATAGCGTGATAAATTTAGACTGAGAAGGGACCTATCTCTAAGGTTGCATAGGTTCAACTCCTTCATATATGTGTGTGTATTTATATATATATATATATATATATATATATACACATATATATATGTCTGTATATGTATATATCTATATGTATGCATATGTATGTATACAACACACATATTTATATTTATGCATGTGTGTATATGTATACACACATATCAGTGTGTATATGAAGGCATGGACTGTTTTCATATATACAAACACATATATTGTTTTCATATATACATATACATATGGCCTGAGATCACACAGGTATTGTTTGGCAGAGCCGATGATCTTTGGTCTTCTACCAACACATCAGCACTCTGTCAATTCTGGTTAGTCCTGATTAAATAGGGACAAACTTTTAGGGTCTTTCAATATTCTTAGGATTGCTAAGAAAATCTTCTATCTCAGATAAATTGGATAAATAAAGCCTGGTCTTAGGTAGAATTAATTCTTACCATATGCCTTGGATATCTCATTCAGTACCTTCCAGTAGATTTATTGTCTTCTTTGTACTTATAACAAAGACAAGTAACTTCAGTGTGGCACTTTGGAATGTATACTGACTTCAGAGCTGGAGTGGGCAGCTAGGTGGTAGAGAAGAAAGAGCCCTGGGCTTAGAATAAGAAAGACTCATCTTCATGAGTTCAAATCTGGCCTCAGACACTGTGTGAACCTGGGCAACTCATTTAACCCCATCTGCCTCAGTTTCCTCATCTGCAAAATGAACTGGAGAAGGAAATGGTAAACGCTCCAGGGTCTTTGCCAAGAAAACCCCAAATTGGGTTACAGGCAGTCAGTCACAACTAAACAACAACAACAATTGGAGTCAGAGGGAAGCCAAGATGGCAGAGTAGAAGCACAAACTTGGAGTTAGCTCTCATTCTAATCATTTCCAATACATGTAAAAAATTGACTCTAAACAGTTGGAGTCAGAGGCTGTTGTTCAATTGTTCAGTTGCGTCCAGCTCTCCATGACCCTATGGGTTTTCTTGGCAAAGATACTAAAGGAGTTTGTTATTTTCTTCTCTGGCTCATTTTCCAGGTAGGCTCATGTTCAGATCCCAACTCTTATGCTTATACCCTCAGACAAGCGTGTCCTTAAACAAGTCATTTCATTTCCCAGGGTCTCAGTTACTTCAAATGTAAAATGAGCAGGTTTTACTTGCTGGTCTCTGCAGTCCCTTTCAGCGCTGAGTCATTGATCTCCTAATCATTTGTGTGACTTTGGCAAGTTCCTTTAGCTCTCTGGGCCTCAGTTTCCTCCTCTTAAAATGAGAGGATTGGACTAGATGGTTTCAGAGGTGGCTTCCAGCTGAAGATCTATGCTATTTTGAGAATATGTCTGCCTATCCCAGTAGGATTTTCCAGGACACAGTGTGGGGACATCTCTAAGGTAGAAAGTTTGGGAAGAACTAGTGAGGAGCTGGGAAGAAGGAGGAAGTAGGAAAGAGAAGTCAGGGCTGAAGTCAAGGATTCCCCCTGAACCATTCAGTGCATCTGTGATTTGTCTAACATCTTTCATTTGTGTTGGTTTTGAATATTCCTCAATGGCATTTTGCATCTGGAAAATGCTGACCAGTCTACTCACAATTACAATTAGGAACACCCATTGGCAAACAACCAGTTTCTATATACCGGCCTCAATGTAAGCACAGTCTGCTGCCATTATGAGGATTTGATGGGAGTAAATAGTTGGATTGGAAAAGAAGTATTGGATGCCAGGGAGAGATCATCTCATAATAAGAGTACTGGCTTGTCTATCCTGAAACCCAATGAAAATGAAATGATTAGCAGACAATAGATCTTGTACTCAGCTGACTTATGTGTGGAGCCCAGATGTCCCCAAACTGTTTGGCAGCAAACAATCTTTCTTCTGTTCGTTTCTTATTAATTCAGTCTATGATAAATGACCATGTTGACAGCATAGTGGGATGAAAATAGAACCTGTGGCAGCCAGTATTCCATCTTCCCAACAAAAGGGAGGAGGAAAGGGGGTGAAGGAGGAGGGACATGTCAAGAGTCCTCTAGTGATGAAATCTTCACATACAACGAAAGGAGTGGTTTGGTTCTCTCTCTTTTCTCTCTCCCTCTCTCTCTCCCATTTTTAAAACTTCTGTTGGTCACTCTGGACAGACTGAAGACACAGAAACGTGAGCAATGACAAATCCCTTGAAAGAGAAAGAGCCAAGCTGAACTTCCTCCTGCATTTTAAACAAACCTCTGACAAACCCAGGGATCTGAGAAAACACCTTTCATTACTTGGGCAGTAAATGTAAGAAAGTAGATGAGGCCTTGATTTTTCTTTTATTTACATAGAAAAGGAAGGTAAAGAAAGTATGACCACCCAGCTTTTCTCTGATGAATATAGTTTATTCCAACCAGTTTTTCCATTCCTGTTTCTTTGAGTGTCTTTTTTTCCAAGTCAAGATTGTGTGAGGCTTCATGACTTAGAGAAAAGTGGGATTAACATAGTGAGATGTTTCCTGCAATGAAACATGGGTCTCTTTAATGTCCTGTGTATTTGCCTACTACCAAGAACACAGTGAAAGAGTCAGAAATGTGGTAGACAGAACTTACATTGTGATAAACCAGGCCTTTTTTGAGTCATGAAATTCATTTATTATTATTATTATAAATAATAATTATGATGATATATTACATGGGCTCATATTATTTAGGATCATAGAATAGAAGCTTTCAAACTGAAAGTCACCTAAGAAGCCATCTAGTAAATCCCCTCAGTGTGGTCCTGTGGTTTGTCCTTCTTTCTCAAAGAGGACCGTGGCATCAAGGAAATGATGACATGACTTAACAGTTGACTTTGATTTGGATGATGGAGGGCTGGTCAAGGTCACTAGCCTTACTTTCTCCTCCACAGTCATCTAGGTCTAGTGGCCAGATATTTATCAGGATGACTGAAGATGACCCAGGATGCAAGAGGAGACCTTGGCACTTTTAAGTTAAGGTCTTTCCAGATTCTCACTCTGAGTGAGGAAATGTCCATTCAATGAATAGGCCTTTTTAAGAAGTGAGTCAAGGGATGGTCCCTTAAAAAAAAAAATCCAACTGGGAGGGGAAGACCCTCAGGGTTGCTGGCCAAAAGAGCAACAGTTATTATTTACATTCACTCAGAGTCAAGAGGGCCCAAAAAATAGCCATTAAATGGTGCTTGGGCAGGGACCAACCGTTGTCCAATCCATGAGATCCAGAGTGAATTGGTAACTGAGGTCAGTTGAGGTTACATGATTTGCCAAGGTTATAGAGTTATAAAACACATAATATAAATCATGTCTTGAACCTGATGACAAACCTATAAGATTGGTTCAATTCAATTGATAAATGTTAAGTAACCCTTCTGTGCATGAATCTGTCCTAAGCTCTGCATACAAAGGCAAGTTTTATGTTCTACTGGAGAAGGTAACACAAGTATTTAGACTTTGCATCTGAGAGAACCTGAGACTTAGAGAGATTAAACACTGTGCCTGAGGTCATACAGTGAATGAGTGGCAGAGCTTGGGGTCAAAAGCAGGAGTCTGAATCCAGGTTCTTACAGGACATCCATGACATGATGCAAGTAGATGCCATTAGCCATGGAGATAAGATCAGAAATGCAAGTGAAAAGATATGTGATTCAGAGTGAGGATATCTAAGTTCAACTCTAACATCATCTACTTATTTCCTTGATCAAGTCACTTAACTTTTGGAACTTCAGTTTCCTCATCTGTAAAACAAAGGAGTCAGACTAACTGATTTCTGAGTCCCCTTTCTATGATTCTAAGGCAAATGCATATAATTCAAAGGGCTCTTCCACTTCAAAGTACCTTTTCCACTATCTTATCATTGCCACTTGGAAGTCTGTAAATGTATTTCTTTCATCACAATATTGCTTTATTTTTTTTTCCTTTCCTGACTTTTTTGGCAAAAGGAGCACTTTCTATTTCTACTTGCAATGACTGTAATCTGACTTTGATGATAGGAAATGCCCATGCAATGCCCATGTTGGGAGAAATAAAGAGCCCTGAAATGGGGGACCATGCCCTTGCAAGGTAGCCATTTCTTCTTTAAGAGTTTGCTGAGGTTTGAGCTGGCTCAGTGACACTGTGACCTCCTATTATTGGGTCAAATCTGACTCAGCCCAGTCCAGCAATAGAATGATATGAGACACTCAGAGACCATCTATAATTTAAAGAAAGAAAAGTTTATTTAAAAATAACATGAAATGTATATTCAACAAGGGTATAGTTTTGATTCATTGGGGTACCACCCTCCCTTCTCTGCAATGGCCAATGGTGTCAAGCTCAAGTATCAATGTATGTCAAGCCTAGGAAAGCTTGGGCTTTTCCAGTACCTGGCTTGTCTACTTAGGCTATCAGGAAGCCACACCAACAGTTACAGACTTAAACCCTATCCCAATGAAGTCTGAAGCTTGGTTTCATTCATTGCCTCTTAGAGGAAAACTAGCTTAGCTTCAGTAGGGTATATGTTGTTCTCAGCATAACTTGGTTCCCAAAATTCAATAAACAACCAGCTTCAACCAGTTCTTCCACATCATACTTGTGTAATCTTTAAGTCACATCATCTCTCTAGCCCTCGGTGTCTACTTCTGTGAAATGAGGGATAGTGTGTGAGAAGACTTTAAAAAATAATATTCTGTGGGGAGGGGGCATTGAGGACAGAAGAAATAAAAGAAAAAACACAAAACAAAAGTGAGGGCATTGGGCTAGATAAGTTGTGAAGATTTTTCCAATTCTAAATCTATTATCCTGTGACTACTGGTAAAGATTCAAATGCAATTTTCAATTAAAAAGAACAAAAACCATTATAGGTAAACAACATAATCATAGTTAGTTTAAATAGAAGGGCAGATTCTAGTAGATACAAATGGTATGCTGAGAAAGCTTTAATCATCAAAAATGCTTCCTCCTGGGGCCCATCTCTGGTTATCCCAGAGTCTCTCCAGATGGTAACTATAAGTTTTGTCAGTCTGTTCTAAACCCTACTACTGCAACCCTAAGGGTGATGTCGTCTGAACCCAAATCCACTTTACCCTTGAGGATTACAATTTCTTATCTTTCAATGCAGGTAACACAAGCAAGTGTATACATCTATCCAGAGCCCAAAATAGAGAGCAGTTCAAAGAAAGCTGCCCAAATGACACGTGCAAGCATTGACCTAATTTGTAAGTATATCTTTTTCACACCATTTACATCACCATGTATTGGGAAACAGCTTGTCTTATCAGTGAAATCTGGGAAAAGAGGACTTTGTTCATATAACCTCTGGTTCACACCCACAGATATGGGTTTACATAGCCTAGGTTCAGTCATAGAATCATAGATTTTTTAGCTGGAGGAGACTTTATGGCAGGCCAGTTCTTTCATTTTAAAAATAAGAAAACTGAACTCCAAAGATGGAAAGTGACCAACTCAAGATCATAAAAACACTAAGATTCAAAACTGGATTTTAACCCAAGTCCCCTGATTTCAGCATTCTCTTCACTGCAACACCTCAGGAATTGTGGGGACTTTCAGAAATCATCCTTTGGGGCTTGTTTTGCCCCAACTCAGAAAAATCCTTAGAAATAATCAGAATTTGACTAGGTCTTTACACCAAAATTAATAGCTCTCAGTTTCTTTGCAAGAACTTCGATGAAGAATACGTCAAATGGAGGACAGTTTTATTTCACTTGATAGACAAAAGTAAACACAAGAACTTGTGCCTAAGCCTATAAATATTCAAAGCAAGTCTTCTACCCTTTCTGGTGGGCTTCTGCCTAGCTCAGAAAACTGAACAGCCCTCCAGGACCTTAGTGATGAAGCACTCGTTCAAGGAAGAAAAAACACTAAAGGTCCATTGACAGTCAACTCAGACCTGCGCACTCCAAATAACTCACAGTTGCCAGTAAAGGACAAAGTACAGGTTTACTCCTCATCATGCTTCTATCTCTTGCTGCAATTTGGCCCTGTCTCTTCCTTGGTCCAGGATCTCTTCTGCTTGGTCCTAGAATTCGTCATCATCTATAAACTCCTCCTCTGAAACATGAACTCCTTGCTTACCTAATATCTCCATCTGCTCTCATTTCTAAGGCTACATGGTTTCCTCTCTCCACCTCTTCTTCACATATATTTCATCCCCATGCCTTTATAGTGGCTTTCCATTATTCTTAGAATCCTTCCATTGCCCTCCTCCATCTGACCTAATCCCTAGTTTCCTTCAAGACTCAATTAAAACAACATTTTTTTCAGGAGATCTTTACAATCCCATTCTATAGCTAGAACTTTTTCTTATAAGGTTATTTTCCATCTATTCTGTAGGTATCTGGGGTTCCCTTATTTATATACATGTTGACTCCCCCATTAGAAAATAATCTCCTTAAGAGCAGGGATTTTTTTTTTTTACAAAACTTTTATTTGTCTCCCCAATGCATAGCACAGTGACTGGCACACAGTAATTTCTTAAGTATTACTTAATTGAATAGTTGACTGTCTATATGTAAGGCCCCATGCTCAGCACTAGGGATACAAAGGCAAAATGACAAACAATCTTTGACCTCTAAGAACATTTATTCTGCCAGGGATGTACAAGACATGGACGGATAAGTAAAAAGAAGATATAAACAAGGAAAAGAGATGGAGAATATTAACACCTGGGGGAATAAAGAAAGAATACTTGTGAGGATTGAGAGCTTGAAGTAGGAGGCCTGAAGGGCTTTTTTCTTCTTTAAAACTTCATTGATGGCTTGGATTGGATTTTTACACCATCATCTGCCCATTTGCTCCCATGAAACTTTCCCTTACAAAGACAAAAAACAAAATATAGACTAAACCAATCAAAATAGCAGCTGCCTCTGACAATATATACAATAGTGTGCTTTTGTAGCTTCTGAACATTCTTCAGAGATGAAGGAATTATATTTCACCATATGATCCCCTGCACAAAGACCTATTCAATATGTTTTGAATCTTGAACTCTGAACTGCTTGTAATCACTGCACCCCCTTCCAGAGCTTTGCCAGGGTCCCTAGCAGGGAGTGACACACTCTGCTCTCCACCCTGCTTAGGAAGTCCACTGTCGGACTCTGACTCCTCCTTCCCAAACTTCATGCTTTACTTACCTTGCTAAGGGACCTTACTATCAGTATTCTCCCCCTCTCCCCCCAACACATACACCCTGTACAGATGATCACACAATTCCAAGTCCATTTGAGAATCTCATCTTTTCACAGAAGTACAGGACTTCCGCCCTAGTCAGCCTGAAAGATGAGCTACCAGCTTGTAAAATAAACATTATAACAACAAAAAGATGAAAGTGTCATCTACAGAGTTTGGGTGCAAGCAGACCGTACCCCAAAACACAAACTCACTTTAATTTGGAAACAGTGAAAATAACAAAACCAGGGTTACATCTTTCATGATGCAGGGTTACTAAGAAGGGAAAACCAATCAGTCTCCATACAGCCAGTCAAGAATCAGCCGGAGGCAATTCCTCTATTAGGAACCTTTTGGTGAGGCTCTCATCTATTCTCTTCCCTCCAATTTAGCCCATCTTTGTTTTTGATTTAGCTCAGTTGGGAAATCCCTGTGGTGACTGGAGTCATGAAGATGAATGTTTTTTGGAACCAAATTGGATAGACTTTGATATTTTTCTACTTAAGATTCTCAAAAAGGGCAGGGAAGCCATGCTCCTGGGCTTCCCAGCTGGGAAGTGGGAGAACAAGCTAAAGCACATCCCCAATAACAAGCAAACAACCTCCCAGAGTACTGGGGCTCATTGTACATGACTCTCTGCTCACAAGGATATATTGGATGCAGAATTAGTTGAGTGAGAATAACAGGGGATTAGTTGAACAAAATGCCAGTCCAGTTTCTTTAACTGATCCAGGGTATCCCCCCCCTTCATTTTACCATAACCTATGGATGACTTTGTATGGCACAGCTTCATTTTCTACCTATATATACTGTATTTAATATATGTGTTTATTTTTCTGTTTAATTATTGTGCTTGTTATCTTGAAATGAGATTTTTTTCTGTCTGCCCTCCCCTTGCTCTACTGCATGTAACCGGGAAGAAAGAATTTGGGGAGAATGGGGCTTTGCTTCTTCTATTGCAAAAGGGAAGCAATGGTTCAGTCTCTTATGAAGGAAGGGTTTGCAAGGAGTCCTCACCCAGACCCTAAGACTGAGCCATAGAGCACTCTACACTGGGACTTTTCAGGTTATGGCTAGGCAGTCAGAATAAGATTGTTCATATACACCTTAACCCAGCAAGTGCTAGAATGTCACAATAGCTCTTCTGGGCTTTCCCAGTGCTACTGGGAGAGTGAGATGCTCTGGTGAAAGAAGAAAAGGATTCTTCTTGCTTGATCAGTTCCCAATGTGTAACTATATTCATAGCCACCTGGATACTTACATAATCACACTAAAGATGCTATTATTCTGTTCAGATAATGCAATATCAGCTCAGTGATCTCACTGATGGTGGTACTGAAATACATTTTCAGCAAATCACAGGGGATCTTGAGAGCTATTTAGTCCAACTATTTTAGTCCGGTGTGAGCAAGAATCACCCCTACATCCGACAGAACAAATGGTCTTCCAACCTAGACTGAAAGACACCCACTATATAAGCTCATTGAGAGCAGAGAAAGCTTCTTTTTTATCTCTGAATCCTCAGCTCCTAGGACAGCACTCAGGAGCTTAAACACTTATCGAATTAAATTAAATTCATGGAATCACATAGTGAAACTGCATTCCAATACAATAGAGATACTAAATACAGTGGTCCTTTGAATGACTTCCTTATTAAATAAATAATTTTTGATTTCTTTTGTTTTTACATGACCTAAATTCATTCCTACCCCTCCAAGAGAGCCATCTTATATAACAGAATATTTTTTTAAAGAAAGTAGAAAAAGAGGAAGAGGTGGAAAAATAATTAGTAAAAACAACCAATACATTTTCAAAATCTGGATTTTTGTGTGTGTATACACATATGTGTGCATATACACATATACATATACATATGTGTGAATGCACATATACATATACATACATATATACATATATGTATATGTGTGTACATACATATACATATGCACCTATACATATACACACACATAATATTCTTCCCTGTAGACCTCTTTTCTTGGCAAAAGAGAGAGTACATGTGTGTGGGGAGGGGTATAGCTTTTCTTTATTTTATTTTATTCTGAGTTCCAAATTCTTTCACTCACCCTCCCTACCCTTACCCAGAGGGAAAGCAAGAAAAGCAAAGCCCATTACAAACACACATAGGCATACAGAACACATTTTTACCTTTGTTTTATTTAAATCTGACTTTATTCACATAAAAGTATTTTATAATTATGTTCATATAGTTCCTGAGTTTGTCTTGGCAAGTACATTTCCAGGTATTTTACAGGGTTTTCTTGAAAAAGGTACTGGAATGGTTTGCCATTTCCTTCTCCAAATCATTTTATATATGAGGAAATTGAGGCAAACAGGGCTAAGTGACTTGCCCAGCATGACATAGTAAGTGTCTGAGGCCAGATTTGAACTAAGGAAGATGAAAATTGTTGCCCCCAAGTCCAGTGCTCCATACACAGTTCCTCCTAGCTGCCCTGTGACTTTGGGTACTCCATTTTATATTTCAGAGACTTAGTTTCCTAATCTATGAAAAGGAGAAATTGGGCTAGATAGTCTCTGAGGTCCCTTCAAACTACATGTAGATTTGTAATCCTATGGAGAAGTACCAAGGTTCAAAGCATTATGGAGATTATAGGGATCTAAGGCTTCCTCCATTGGTTACTTGGGGAATACCTTCAAAGAATTACTAAATCAGGGCAGCTAGGTGGCACAGTGAATAGAGCACCAGCTCTGGAGTCAGGATGACCTGACTTCAAATCCAGCCTCAGACACTTAACACAAAAAACTAGCCTTGTGACTTTGGGCAAGTCACTTAACCCCAATTGCTCTACCTAACCCCTCCAAGAAAGCAAAAAAAAAAAAATTACTAAATCTCCAAGTTTGAGGGACCTTAGAGGTCATGTAGTCACAATGCAGAGCATAAATACACTTGATAACATTCCTTAACACTTTGTTACCATCTTCTGTATGTACATCTGTGACGAGCAGTACACTACATCCTGAGGTAACCCATTCCACTTTTGGATGTTCTTCACAGTCATATGGGGAGGCATGGTGGCATGGGGCATGGAGTGTCTTTAGTTTCAAATCCCACTTTTGACCCTTGACTTAGTCATATAATTGTTGATGAGTCAATTCGATATAGTCCTTGACGGGCCTTCAAAACTCAGAATGGAACCACAGAGAGCTAATACGGTGTTAGCATCTAATATGATGTTAAGGTATCATAAAATGCCTGATGCAAAGGAACACTTTAAAGATTTAAAAGACTGATCACATCATGCTGTTAGAGCTGCAGGAGATTCAAGGACAAACATTTGGAACCACTGAGTGACAGCCAGATCTCAATTGCTACATAACATGCCATGACAGGTCACTTTGCATAATAGTGGATACCTAATGTTCCTTTTAGGGACCCAACATCTCTATCCTTGTTCTTTTTCAAGTCTGTTCTTGGATCTATCTGAACCACTTGGCCACACAGGGGAAGGGGGAATTCAGAGCTATGACCACCTTAAACTTCAGAATGACAAGCAAGATATGCCTGAGAATAAGCAGAGGAGAATCAGGTCTGGTGTACCTTCAACTAACATTTACCAGACACTGGAAGACCCTTCAGTCACCAGGGATCATCAGCTATGTCACATAGTGGGTATAGGCAAATTGTAACCCATAGACAAGGACTTGGAGACAGTCTATGTATTGCACTAGAATATTTTCAGTGTCAGGAGAAACCAAGAAATATGTCTGGCCCCCAAGGCAAACCCATGAGAAGGCATTGACAAGAGTCACACAGAATGGACAGACATGGATGGGTTACTGTCTTCATAGAGGGAAGTTTCACAATGGTGAGAATGTAAATAGAGTGCTGGACATGGAGTCGGGAAGATCTGAGTTCTGTTCCTGCCACAAATACTTATTAGCTGTATAACATTGTCACTTAACCTCTTTCAGCCTCAGTTTCCTCAGGTGTAAAAAGGGTGTAATAGCAGTATAGCAGTACCTACCTTAGAGGAAGAAAAGCAAAAGAAATGACACACATAAGGTATTTTGCAAACCTTAAAGTATTAGTTAAATTCTAGCTATCATTTTTCTAGCTTCATCGGAACATTGTAAGTATTAGAGCAAACTGAGAATCTGACTTTCAGATTCAAACTCCAGTTCTCACATTTTTCTAACTTTAAACCTTTCTTAGTGTCCAGGGCTTACCCACAGCTGTAGGGCTTCTAGCAAGCTTTGAGTCAAAAGCTCTTCTCCCTCTTGGCTCTAACTGCTCTAGGAAAAGAGAAATCTGAGAGAATTCATTGTTTTCTTATCACCCTCTGCTAGCTAAGTGCTAAGAATTTCTACCCGAGCTCCCTCGGATTTTTCTCACCTCCTGGCAGAGCTGAAAGGGGAGAAAAAGAAAGAAGATACAGCTGTATAATTCTGCTAATGTGTGTGAAACTCCCAGGATTGCCCTTTCCCAGTCAGAAACTTTAGACCAGTTATATTAGAGACATACATAGCCCTACAATGCTTTCAAGTTTGCAAAATACTTTCCTTTTAACTTCTTAAATTGTCACAGAGCAAATGACTGTCGAGAGTAGAACTTGAACCCACATCTTTTGATTCCAAATTCATGGCTTTTGCCACTACACTCTATCTAAGGAATAGTGTCTTCTTTCTTTCTCACTTCAAATGGCATCTACTGTTTTATCATGAGGTGGTCTAGTTTGTAATTTTTGAAGTCTCTTTATATCACTTCACCTGAGTTATCCCAGAGGGAGGAGGGAAACAGACAGACAGGCAGACACAGGCATAGAGAGACAGAGAGAGAGAAAGAGGGGAGGCTGGGAAAAAGGAACAAGGTTGGAAGGAAGGAAGGAAGGAAGGAAGGAAGGAAGGAAAGAAGGAAGGAAAGAGGTGTGAGTTCTATGTCATGTGCCCTACGCCTACCCCCTCATCTCAGCTACTAGCATTCCCCCCCCTCTCTTTCCCTCTTTGACAAAATGTAAAGTCCTTGAAAATGATCCTGCTTTTCTTCTGTATAGATGTGGGGAATTTTGGGTATGGAATATTGCATGTCCTTGTCAGACAGTTTCCTGTATTGGTGAGTTTAGCTGACATCATTTCCACCCCCTCCCCCACTTTCTTTTTTATTCTTTGTTGGAAGGGATGACTCCCTAGGAAGGGAAAGGAAGAGGGATATATTTGACAATGAAGGGGATGGAAAAACATAAGAATTCAAAAAATAAATTTTAAGAAAAGAATATAGCTCTTTGTAGGTAGGAAATGTTTCATATTTGTCATCATATGCCTGGAATCTCTCATCTGCAACATAGTAGGCATTTAATAAAGGTTTGCTTTGGGGCTGATTAATCATAATATGGAAACAAGCCTTCATTCTCAAGAGCTATGCCTGTAGAATTCAAACTCTGATAAGTCCTACCAAGTGGGGTCTAGTGATAGACTGTCTATCTAGTCTGAAGACTAACACAGGTGAGCTCATCTCTGCAGGATAAGGGATGCTTTGGCCCTTATAACTCCTAAAGACTAACCTTCTCTGTTATAAAGGGGTTTTGCTCTGCTTCTGTTGAGGAGAGTATCTGCACAGTAAAGTCAAGGATCCTTAAACTATTCAGTATTGAAGACTGATAGCTTCAAGTCTAGCAATAACAAATCTTAAAGGACCCATTTGCTCTTAACCCCTACACATCGTCCAGAGGGAGTTCAGTTCTGGTGCATATATAATAAGAGTTAGCTTCCGTTTTCTCATATCCTTGGCCTTGTTTTACCCCCAGCCTGTCCCAATGTACATGGGATGATTTTACTGAAAGCTCAGTTTTTGCTCACATTTAGGGTCTACCCCAAAGGAGGAAGAATAATAGAAAAAGCAATCATCGTATAGTAAGGATTTGGCATAAGACAGGTATTTATTTACTATACAAAATGCTTAACAAGAAAGGTTCTCAGAAGCTTGAATTACGAGGCAAACTTTTTAAATGCACACAATGATTTATAACTTACAGCTACCGTTACAGTTAGTACTCGTTGGGGGAAACTTAAAACTATCTAAATAAGAAACAGTTTTGGGTACTCTTAATCAGGCACTTTACATTTCACTTCTGTACTACACTGTCTCCTCACACTCTGTCTTCTGGCAAGCCAGGCAGCATTGGGATCAGTCTGTGGTCAACGACCCTTTTCCCCAAAAACAATGCAGTCATTGCTCAGGATTCATCTTCCTGCTGCTCATCAGAGTTCCGATCAAGGGACCCAGAATATCCAGGCCTCTCAAAGGCACAAGATGGCTTCATAGCCTGGCCAAGTTTATCTTGGAATAGCTTCTCATTGACCTGAAATGATGAAATACAAAACATAGAAGAAGCAGCCCAAAATCTAGGTCCAGGATCAACTAGGCAGGCACTGGGCTTTAGCTACCTACTGTGTCTGCTATGATGGGGGACAGAGAGAGCTCGAAGTAGCTCAAGGCAGAGAAGAAAGTACTGAGGGTAGGGTTAATCTCTTTTTAAAGATCCCCTGATTTATAGTTATAAGTTATAGTTATTTATATATTATGTTAATATACAACTATATATCATAATATAACATATTATATTATATAGTTATATATAGTTATGTTACAAATCCTCTCCTCCTGCTCAATGGCCAATAAGGAGGAAGCTCATCATCTCACTCCACCAAGCCCAGTAGTGTTCCGTCAGAACAAGCAGGGAATCTTTGAACATGTTCCATGTGCATGCACGTACACACACACACACGTGCACTTTGTCTCAAGATCTAGCTATCTCAAAAGTGGGGACTGATTTATGTAATTCTCTGCTTACCATTAATCATTGATTCAGTCACTTAATGGAAAGATCAGTACAGAAGGAACATAGGGCCAGGTAGAGTTTTTGGAACAAAGACACACAGTGAGGTCAGAAGTATCAGCTGTGTGAGAATGAGTCAGGATGCTTAATACGTCAGCTTAGACGGAGATTTCCCAGTTTTGTTACTTCCCTACTTATGTGAAGAGACTCTCATGGGGACTGGTTCCTCCTTTGTTAAATTAGGTTATGTCTAAATTCCCTATCTGCTCTAAGCGCTCTGATCCTTTAATCTTTCCCAGACTACAATGACCTATTTCAATGGAAAGAAAGGTGGATGTGGGGGGACTTGAGCAGCCTTCTTTTCCCTTTCATTCGAGAGGAATAATAAAACAGGGAAGTGAATCAATTGGAAGAGGAGGGAGACTCCACTAACCCAGAAAGGGAGACAGAGAGCAAAGAATAACCCTATGCCTATTCAAACTTCTCCACTATGTTTTGTATCTTCTGTTACTTAAAGTCACATTTTCTTGCAATTACCTAGTAAATGTTTGTTTTTAGTTAAAATTACTGAAAATGATATGGCTCCCCTACGGCTCCATATGCCATCTCTGTAAATTTAGAAACCAAAATAACCATCTCTGGCCCCCATTCCCCTCATGTGTTATATGCTTCTTCTAAAATATAACCTTCTTAAGAGGAGGAACCATTGTAACTTTTGTGTTGTGACCTCTGACCTTAGCACAGCCCTTGGGAAGTGCTTAATAACTTCTTTTAAAATAGTTAATTCATTCATTCATTAACCCTATTTGCATCACTCTTAAGAGAACAATGAATTTTGTTCGTCACATAGGAAAGAAAGCCTGGGGAAACCAGGTATATCACAGGCCAGTGAGTAGTTGGTAACAATGAAGACTGAGGGGCCAAATCTGCCTGGAGTTGATGCCCGTTAGGGCATAAGAAAACCTGATGAATGAAACCAATGACAACAACATGAAACAACTTGCCACAAATACATATGCATCACTTTAAGATTTGTAACAACACTGCAAAGACAAACGAACAACTGGGATTCTAAAGGAGTGATACTGAAGCGTTCCATTCATTTTCCAACTTTCCAGCATCCTGGTCCATTCTAGAGATGGACTTAGGGTGCGGAATTTGACACAAATTTTTGAATGTGATCAACGAATCAGTGTGTTTTTCTTAACTATAGATATTTTGTTACAAGGATTTTATTTGACTTTCTTTTCTTTCCTCCCATGGGAAAGTTAAAGATGGTTTAAAGCAAATTTTTTAAAATGTCATTTTAAAAATAATTACATAATTTTTAAAAATTATTTTTAAAATGAAGGTAATTTTTTTAAACATTGCAGAGTTTTTATCTCTCCCACAACCATATGAGGCAGCTAGTACAAGTATTGTTGTCCCTGTTTTACTGACTGGAAAACTAAGACTCAGAAATTTAAGTGACTTAATCATAGTCCCACAGCTACTCGATATCAGAGCTAGGATTCCAGCCCATAAACTCAAGTCCAGAGTCCTTCCCATTACTCCAGGCCAGCTCTTACTGATCAGGGAGAGTAGCCTGGGCCTCAGTTGTGACAACTGACCCCCTTCCTTCTTGGTGTGTGTCTTTAAAAGACAATAACAGAGGTTGGAGGTGTGTTGGAGACAAACAATTGATTTTACAGTTTTACCTCTAGAACACAGACCCTTAGGAAAACACTCTTTACTTTCTGTAGTGGGCACAAGCTGCATGGAACATCCTCCTACCATCAGGCTTTCCCTTGGCACATAAGTGCCTTCTGGAAACTTTTTTTAAAGTGATGTTCAGAAGAAAAATAAAACTTTTCTGTGACAGAAGAATTGAAGGTCAGGAGGCTCAGCCCATCCTTTCAAGAGAAAATCAGGTACTTTGTTCAAGTCAAGGCATTTGAAGCTACTTTTGTACATGGAGCGAGGGCAGCTTTCGTTCTGCTTCAAACAGTGGGCATCCTTTTTTTCATTGCAGAAGCAGGTTCTGATCTGAGATCATCTTGGCCCTTCTGTTTCAACCCTTTCAGCCCCCTACCAATTGGTTCAGAAGTTCCGCCACTCTGGGCCCTGCACCGCTTTTGGGTAAAAGCCATCTGGGCCACCATCTCCCCATGGGCCCTTCATTGGAAAAGAGATTGGGGATTATGGTTGGATCATTGTTTCAGCTGTTCAAAATTGTAGCATGATTATTGTGCCATGGGGATCAGATTCTCGCAAAATCTGAGCAGCACAGAATCTCAGACATAGCTGGGGTTAGGAGTGGTGTATGGCTGTGTCTGCGTGCATAACAATCAGTAGAGAAATGGACAATTCACTCAATCAGCTATTAGCTTCATCATCAAAAATTCCAGTCAACAAAAAATTTGATTTTTTTTAAAACTACAACCACCAGTTACAGGCTTAGAGATACAGCAGGTAATCCCAGCTCTATTTAAGAAACAAATCACAAAGACCATTCCCCAACATCATGTGCTCAAAGGTGCTTTTCTGGTCCTCCATCACAGTGATATTTAATTTCAGTTTCAGTAACACAATCTGTGTGTTATTGTCTATTAGTTCTGTATTGGCAGGGACCACATAATTTTTCACACATGTTAATATCATCCCTATAAGAACTGTCTTTAAGAGATGACATCTTGAAGGTTTACAGTCATTTTTCATGTTTTCATGCTGCTTCTGAGAAGATGAAGCAAGATTTCAGTGGCAGGAATGGCTCCCTGGGTTGCAATTAGAGAAATGGTTTCTCCAGAAGCCAATGTGGAAATCTATTCCCCTCCCCCCCAAGCTAAGACAGTGACTGCATGGGGTTGCAAGCAGCTTAGGATGTTTATCTCCCCTAAGGACTGGAGAGAAATAATCAGACCCTTGAGCCTTTCTCTCCTCCTTTGAAGCAGCTGAAGATATCACATGTACCAGATGCATTCTTGGATTTGTTCTTTGTCAAATTCGGCAATTCTTAGGGATATAACTGACACATATAGAGGGGCAGGAGGAGGGAGGGAGGTTCTTTCTTTTTTGAATGGTGCCTGAAATGACACTGACTCAATAAACATTTATGAAAGACCTACAGTGTGCCAACTACTGGGGATACAAGGAAGCAAAAGACAGCCCCTGCCCTCAAGGAGCTTACGATCTAACGGGAGAGAAAGCAAGCAAATATGTACAAAGTGAGCTACATACGAGAAAAATTCGTTGTTGTTTTTTCAGTCACTTTTCAGCTGTGTCCCACTCTTCATGACCCCATTTGGAGTTTTCTTGGCGAAGATACTGGGGTGGCGTGCCATTTCCTTCTCCTGCTCATTGTACAGATGAGGAAACTGAGGTTAAAAAAAAGCTAAGTGACTTGCCCAGGGTCACACAGCTAGTAAGTGTCTGAGGAAAATTATTTGGGCTCAGAAAGATGTCTTTGCAATGGATAAGCGTAACAATAATGATAACAATAACTGGCATTTATCTAGTATGTTAAGGTTTACAAAGATTTTATATATATATAAATGTATACACATACATACATAGATACATATGTACACATACATGGATACATCATATACATATATGTGCATGTATATACATATATGTGCATGTATATACATATATATGCACACATATATATTATATATACATACACATATATGTGTGTATGTATATGTATAATTTGATCTTCACGATCACCTTGTGAGAGAAGTACCTTTATTTTATGGCTGAGGAAACTGAGGCTGAGAGAGATTGTGACTTGACTGGAGTCTCATGGATATTAAGTGTCTGAGGCAGGATTCAAATTCAGGCTTTCCTGACTCCAAATCTAGTGCTCTATCCACTATGCCACCCAGCTGCCTGGTGAGTCTAAGGTGAAAATCAAGATTCTTGTATTGAGAGGGACAAGGCCATCCAGGAAAATTCTCTCATTATATGGGTCAAGAAATTGAGTCCCAAGGAGATTGTTAGATTATGATTAAATGAGATTAAGAAATTAATTTTAAGGAGATTAAGGCCCAAATCCACACAGCTAATAGTGATGGGGTATAGGTTCTGGGAACCCCCTTGAAGGCTCCTTGAATCTTCCCTCTTGATGAGTCATTTGCCTGAGGCCATAAGCCTTTCATTATCTGTAGACCCAAATCTCTAATACTCTTAACCTAACCTAGCCCTCCATTGTCCAGCTATTTCTCACCCTTGATGCTCTCAAAATATCTATACCCAAATCTGTTACCCTTAAACTAGCCTAGCCTTTCATTTTTGGTCATCTCCAGGTAGCCTTCAGCTATTTCCCACCTTTAATAATATTCCTGGAATATGACCTCAGTAGTCAAGATCCTCCTTAGACTCTTCCTCAAGACCCTCCCCAAACCCTCCTCGAGAACACCCCTAGATGCCTCCCACAGTCTTTCTGTATATAAGATCCATCTTGCCTTCCTTAAGAGTCTATCCATTATGGCGAATCTTTAATAAACTTTGTTTTACTTTGGCTGAGAGTAGGCTTTAGTCAAGTAGGAGGACAATGTGTCAACATTTTGGGGTCTCAAGCAACCCTCAACCCCAGACTTCAACGACGGATTTTGAATCCAAGACCTCAGACTAGAGGACCAATGCCCTTTTCACTGTATTGCTCTAGCTCTACTCTGTATTGCTCTAGCTTCTACTCTTTTGATAGAGTAGGTCTCTAAGGTAAACAGTTACTGGGATGTTCAAAAAATGTTTTTAAGGGAAATCAGCAAGCTGAATTCAAAACTTTAGGATAAGATCTGGCTCTGAGGCCAGAGTCCTTAGATTAAAGAAGAGAGCAAAGCTAGACTGGGCATTACTACCCCATTCCCTCCATGACAAGAAGTTGGTAAGGAGTGAAAACATTTAAGGAACTATATAAAAAGTAGGAATGTAGGTGATATGATAAATCAAAAAAGGACATTTTGTTTTCTTTTTCTTTTGAGGAATTTTATTTTGTTATTACACATTTCTCAAATTAGCACATCTGTACCCAATTCTGCCAATTCTCCCACCTTAGCTGAGCAGGATCATAGATTTAGTTAAAAGAAACCTTACACAGCCATCCAGTCCAAACCCACATTTTGCAGATGAGAAAACCAAGGATCAGAGAAGTGATTTGCCAAGGACATACACAGGAAGCAAATTTAAGTCTTTTGACTTGAAATCCAGAGATCTATCCCCTCCACCCTCCATTCTGCTGCCTTCCCAAACTCTTTTGACCCAGATTGGCCCAGATGCTCTCTTGACATCTCTCTTGCAGGATGGCCTTTCCCAGTCTCTCCAGCTGCTGCTGTCTTCTCTTCTAAATCTGTTGACCATCTGCTCTCCATGTATCTTGAATATACCTATTTATGTGTGTGTTATGTGCCCACTTAGAATGAAGACACGTTTAGGGAGAGATAGTGGTTTTTGTTTTGTTTGTATCCTGAGGATTTAGAATAGTGTTAGGCATATAGTGATATTTAATAAATTTTTGTTAATTAATCAATTGATTCTAGCTCTAAAATTCTTTAATCTAGGGTTCCTCTCCGGAGGTTCACACCACTTTCTCCTGTTTAGCAGAAGCTAAGATAGAGAGAGACCCAGCTAGGTGTGGTGGGATCCTTCAACAACTAGTCTTCAAGCCAGTAATCAATCTTCTCTAGTACCTCTACTTTTCAAAATTAAAGGAAAACCATAATTTGTCAAATAGCAAAACCAGAGATCATCTAATGTCTGTAAATGGAGAACTTTCTCCAAGTCACTAAGCTTCTAAGACAATGAATATGAAAAGCTGAAGATCCAGTCCAGATCCAGTGGTTCTCCCTACTTAACCAATGAAAAATTATAATTACAATGGTTACCCAGTCAGTCTGGACAGTAGAATACTTAGCATTCAAGTCACATGAAACGCAAAACCAGCTTACAGGCTGCATTTACTTAAGGGACGGGATTAGTGGCTGCTGGAGAGAACCAAATGTAAAAGATGTTAAACAGAAGTTAATCTACTTTTATACAATTTGTTTTTCTCTTTATTTATTCTCCCTGAACTGACTCACTCCTGAGACAGCTGTTTCTAAGGTTTGTAAGGGGTGCATATGGTTAGGAGGGAGAAACTTGGCAGCTGGACAAATGACAGAATAATGGCTAAATGTAAAAACAGCTGAGTGCTATAATTTACAGATGATATGACCACGTTCACATCAGTAAAACATACATTACAGTATTTTATTTTAACTGGCTCTGGGTTGTGGTTGCTGGTGACCCATACTCTTGACTCTCTTAGCCATCTTGGCTATATCCTGGCCTAACCAGAAGTAGACAGACTAAAGGACTTTGAAATTTTTTTTTTCCCTTCTCCCCCACCCAAAAGCTGAGAACAAGTTGGACCAAATGACTTCTCTGGTCTCCCTTTTCACCATGGAAAAGCAACATTCTTACTTGGGAAGAATAATACATGCTATCTGCCTCACAAAACAGTTCTGAGGCTCACATGACATTGCATAAAATACTTCACAAACCTTGAAGCACTACATAAATGTTAGTGATTGTTTATCTTCTTTCTCCAGGGGAAGGGGGGGGGAAGGGAACAACCAAATACCTCAAAGGTGACTTTTCAGTGAATTGTATTTAAGTGAGGCAGAGCTACTCAAAATCCTCAGCTTCTCTCTCCTCAAGGGAGGAATTGGGGCACTGGATTAAGAGCCAAAGAGGGTCTGGGTCCAGATTGAAGGTTACCCATAAAGAGGGTTAGGGTTGCTCTGGAGACCCCAAAATACCAATATGCCGAGTCCTGACAAAAGAATCTGATTCAAGTCTTCTCAGCCAAAGAAAAACAAAGTTTTTTCAAAGTTTGCCATATGGAGTAGATTCTTAAGGAGCCTAGGCATCTGTGATGCTTGCACTGGGCAAGCAGACCAGAGCAACTCTGACACAGAGTAAGTCTGTGCTAGGTCACTCTATGGTACTCTCACACTACATGGAGGGAAGATGGGGTCTTATATACAGAGAAATCTAGGGGTAGTCTAAAGGTGGAGTTTGGGGAGTGTCTTCAGGAGGCGTCAATGAGGTCAATGCAAGGGTGGATTGATATTTTGATAGGCTCAAGGGTGGGAAGTAGATGGACAATGGAGGGCTAGGCTAGTAACAGAGGTTTGGGCCCAGCCATAATGAAAAACTTATGACCTCTGCAAATGTCTCATCAAGTGAGAAGATTTAATCAGACTTCAAGGGGTTTTCTGGAGCCTGTACCTCAAAGATTCAAGGAGAGCTCAAGGGGTTTCCCAGAGCCTGTACCTCAAAGATTCAAGGAGAACTCAAGGGGTTTCCCAGAGTCTGTACCTCAAAGATTCAAGGAGAGCTCAAGGGGGGTCCCAGAGCCTGCACCTCCTCAAAATCACACCTTTGCCATTCACCAATTTTCTAAGTAATTTAAATTTCCCATTTAATTTTGTCTCCATTTCCAGATGGATAAAAACAGGATTATCATACCCACCTCTTAGTGCCAATAAGGAGGAAATACTTGATTAAAGGAGAAAAGGCATCTAAAGTACTTGGCCAACTATAAAACAGAATATAAATGTCAGATGTTGTTATTATTACCTCTAGTGAGAGAACGACATTTTAGCCAAAGCCATCATAATACACAATTAATGGAGAAAAGCAAGTGCAGACAGATGAAAAGAGGAGCTGGATAGACATGAATTTAGAGACTGGAATAAGGTGAATATTAATAACCCAAGGCTCCAATTCGCCTTTGATCAGTAAGAACTGTTAAATCTTCCTTCAACATGACCTCAACATACCTTATCAAACTGAAACTTCCAACTTTATCATTATATTTTTGGATCCTGCAGGGACATTAGCCACTTTTGGAACTTAACAAAAAAGAAAATATTTGGTGCTTAATAATGCAACAGCCAATGCAGCTGACTCAAAATCTATTTGCATACAACTATAAGCATGTTTATGACTTACAAATGGGAAAGCTTTCTCCTTTTGCTCCTCATTGAAATCTACAGCCACAGTGATACATGAACTGAATATTTCCATTGTGTCTTTAGCAAATGAAATTTGTAAGCATTGTTTCGTTGGCTTTAGATGAAAGAACTGGAGAGAAATAGTTGTAAATTTTCTTTGAGATGTAGTTTACTTATAACCATTAATTCATGAATTAAAAGCTAGCATTTGAGATGTCATCTAATTCAACCTCCTTATTTAACATGTGAGAAAACTCTGATCCAGAGGAGTAAATGGACTTGCTTAAGGTCATGACAGAAATTATTATTTTCCATTGTGTTAATAACCAATTATTCAGTTAGAACTGAGATTTTTCCTTTGTATTTCCTCATTCAGGGACTAGCCCCAGTAGTTCAGTCAATTAATCTCTGAAGTACATTGATGATTGATGAGACTGCCAGAATCCTCCCAGTGGCTTGGGTGGGACCCCACCCAACTAGAAGACCTTCCCAACAGAATCTAGTCTAAGGGAGCTTTTGCCCTTAGGAACTAGGTCTATGATTTTGCAGCCCACTGTCATCCCCATCCTATTGGAGTTTAGAATAAATCAGTTTATGAAGCAGAAAACCAACCAGAGTGACCTGGGTAGAGATGGATTCCTTAGTTCAGATTCCTGGAGGGAGTGAAGTTGCATGATCAAGCCATGCTCTCAGCAGGAGGAGCTGAAGACTTTCAGCCCACATCCTCATTAATTGTTCACCGATCAGGATTGATTTTCACCTGTCAGGGGCACCTCCTTTTCCAAAGGTATTTAAGCATTGGTGGCTCTCCCTGTCTCTCTGTCCTTCTGCCTCTTGGCCTTTTCATTTGTCTCAGTCATGCAGGTAGTTGGGATCTGAAAAAAGGTCCTTTGACTACAAATCAAGAACAACAACAACAATGAACGAGAAATAATGTGACAGAATAGATAATACAATAGACTTGGAGTCAGGATGACCTGGATTCAAATCCTTCCCTAAGTTGTTTGCACCTTACCAAGTCACTTGACTCTCTGTGCCTCAGTTTCTTCACTTGTAATCTGAGGTGGTTATACTCAATGGTCTCCAAGGTTCTTTCCAGCTATACATCAGCGATCCCACAATGCATAAAGATTGGGTTATATTTATGTAATGCTTTGAGGTTTATAGAACCATGTGACCTCAATAGATTTTAAACCTGTGAGTTAGGCGAGGGAAGTATCACAATAACCATTTTATAGATGAGGAAATAGATGCATAAATGATATATTTTTGGTCAAGGCTACCCTGTTAATAATTGGCCCAACAAGGCCTCAAGTCTATACCTTTTGACTAGCAATCCCATTCTCTCTTCCCCCATTTCCTCCCATTCTTCTTCTATTATGACCTGGATGCCTACATTCATCCCAAAGCCTCAGAAAGCAGTGTCTGAGACTGAACAAAATTATGAAGTAGGCGGAGAAAAATGGGGCAGGCAGTGGTAGAGAGTGGCATGACTTTCAGCTGGGGTTTAGTTATCCCCCAAGTAGAGTAATACACCCTGAGTACCCTGGACAGTTTGGGTTCTATACTGCTCCCAGAGGTATTTGCATTTTAGCAAGGATTGGGACCTTGAGGCAAAGGTATCATGTTTGATTGGGTTGTAAAGTGGGGTCAGGTCACCTGGCAGGGGGTACAGGGCCCTTCCACCTGAAACCTCTCCACAAGTGCATTATGGTATAGCACTGAGCACAAAATAGTGGAATTTCTGTCCTTTGGGTCCCCTTTCTATATTGCATATAATGGCACACAATGACACAGGCAGCTGGTGGTATAGGAGTCAGAGAGTTAGACCTGGAATCAGGAAGGCCTAAGATCAGATCCTACTTCAGACACTTATTAGGTGTTTGACCCTGGGCAAGTCACTTACTCTCAGTCTCAATTCCATCATCTGTAAAATAGGGATGGATAATCATAGCACTGACTCCCAGAGTTATTGTAAGGATCAAATGAGAGCAAATACATAAAGTGCTTTGCACCTCTTAAAGCACTCTATACATGCTAGCAAAATAAGCAAAAGCAAAGGATTATCCAACAACTTTGATAACTTCAAAAAGAAATCAAGAGGAAAGAGAACTCTTTCATTTAGCAGAATGCCAGAATTTGTTACCATGGAGGGCAATTCTTCCAAATTCTGCAGGAGATTATGTGATGGCAATGAATATAAGTGGATCTTCATTATCATAAAAATACTGGAATTGCACTCGGAAGATCTGGGTTCAAATCCTGCTTCTGACACTTATTGCCTGTACAACCATAGTAAGTATTGCTAAATTAAATAGCAATTGCTATTAAATGATAGCTAATAGTAGTTATTTTTAATAATTATTAGCATTTATAAGAGCAGCTAGGTGGCACAGTGGTTGGAGCCTGGAGTCAAGAAGACTCATTTTCTTGAGTTCAAATCCAGTCTCAAACACATACTAGCTGTGTGAGCCTGGGCAAGTCACTTAACCTTATTTGCCTCAGTTCCTCATCTATAAAATGATCTGGAGTAGGAAGTGGCAAACCACTCCAATATCTTTGCCAAAATAAAATAACCCGAATGGGCTAGTGAAGAGTCAGAGATGACTTAATCCTGAAACAATTTAACAACAACCAAGCATTTATATAGAATCTTAAGATTCACAAAGCATTTTACATGTTATCTCATTTGATCCTGGCCAAACTAACCTACCTCATTTTCCCCTCTGAAAAAATCTAGACCTGAAGAGTCCTTTCGCGTTCTAGATTCATGATCCTATCTATATGACCTTGGATAGTTCACTTCCACTCTATATGCTTCAGTTCCTTTGCCCATTAAATGACTGGACTACACATCCTCTAAGGTGCTAAATGAGATAATTTATATGATCGAGTTATCAGCTGTGTCACCTTGAGCAAGTCACTTAACCTGATGCTCAGTTTCTTCATCAGTAAACTGGGGAAACTTCCACTCTAGATTTATAACCTGATCAAAATCCTTTTTTAAAAAACCCAATATATCGGATGTCCTCATTCACAACCTCTATGCATAGGGCAGAACAATGGCTTTCTGGGAAAGGAAAGTCTTCCAACCAGTCTGGTACCTAGAGTCAGAAATGAAAGGGCTTTTTTCTGGGTTCAAGATTTTAGTAAATCCTGAGCTGAAAGTCTCAAAAGACATAGTGTAATGCTTTCTGGACCAAATGGTACCTGCAGAAATTAACCTAAGAATTGAAGAGGTGTAGTATTGTTTGATTTTTTCACACACACACACAGACACACACATTCACACAGAGGTCATGCCTAAAAAATGCCAAATCTCCTTGTGGAGTGATTCATTCAGTCACTTTAAGCCTCTAAATATTTATGGCTTATACAGTAGACAACTTGACTGAAGCAAGGGAACTAAATTGAGATTTTTCTGAGACATTTAGCTTTAGATCTGGAAAAGGTTAGTGATAAGAGTAAGGTCTGAGCATAGGATTATGATAGAACTCCAAGCCAGCAAATAGAGAGAGAAAGTAAAGGAGGAAAGAATGGGAAAATGCCAAAAATGATAAGTATTTCTCAGTTTTTGCCTGGGGCTGGCCCTGTTTGGTATTGTGTCCACTTCAATCCTAATTAATCATCTATGTCTTTGTCAGACAAGCATTAGGGCTGTTAGGACTCAATAGAGGCTCTTTGCCCAACCACTTAGTGTTTGATTTTATTCTTTGCAAGGTAGATAGTGGTATTAAACACCATTATGGCATCTATGGTCACATCCTCTGGTGAAAACTAATAGCCCATAACTTTTATTTATTCAATAAACAAACTAATGGACAAGGAACACAATGGCCACAACAGCCTGAGTCGACAGATTTGCAGTCTCTGACATTAGCTGATTTACAGAGTTGGTCACCCATGATCAGAATTTTGCTTCTTATTGAAGCTAGTTTAAATGTCTGCGAAAACCCTGGTGCGTTGTGTTGGGGGGAGGGGAAAAAGGGGGTTTCCCCCAGGAGGCAGTTTGGGAAAAAATGTAGGAAGTTTAAAAAAAGATGAACTGGAATTCGAAGAATGCTAAGACTAGTGATACTAAGAGCTATTAGGCATTGCTAAAGAATGGGGACATCCTGTGGCATGAAGAAACTCCCTCTACACATGCAAGCTGGCATCTTCTCTGCTACACAGTCTTAGGGAGTTGTCTTAATCACTGTGAGAGATTGAGTGACTTGTACAGGGTTACAAAATCATTGTGTGTCAGAAGCAAGACTTGAACTCAGGTCTTCTTAAAAACTAGGTGATGAAGTATATAGAGAGCTATATAGCCAGGAACACTCATCTTCTCTTTGTTCTTCTCTAGAAGTCAGGCGGTAAACATCTCCTTCTAAGGGAAGAGAATCGTGATAGTTGGGCTTTTCCATACCAACTGGCTTACCTGTCTCTCTTACTGCTTCTGCTTTGCCCAGGAAGGTAAGCAGATGTTCTGAGATCTGGGAAGTCAGTAAAGCCTGCTGACACCTTTGCTTTGATTAGCTCAGGAAACAGTCGGGAAGGACTTTTGCTATGGTAGTTAAAAGCATTCGTTGCTAAAACGGAAATTAGTCCAGAGGGACCTTGATGCTAAAATCCTGTGCAACCCCTTCTCCCCTCCCCCCCCAAAAAAACCCAAAACAAAACAAAACAAAACAACAGAATTTGAACTCTATGTTAATAGAAACCCACTGAGTTAGCTATTTATGATCAGGTTTTTTTTATGTTCCAAAATATATTTGTTTGGTTGTTTTTAATTTTCAGAATGAATAAATGTGAAAAATGCCCTCTAAGAAATCATAGATCAGAAACAGATTTTTTAAAAAAAGAAAGAAAAAGAGCGCTCCTGTCATCGATCTTTAGGAAAAGCAGTTTAGTATAATATAAACCGGACAGTAGAATGTTAAAGTTTGGCTGGAGGCAAAAGGCCCAGTTGATTGCCATGGTAACTGAAGCTAGCAATCCCCAGTTGGGGAAAAGGATAACGACTCCTTTGGTATATGTATACCATGATGTCTTTGAGCTTATAACCAAGTTTAGACCATGTGAAAACACTACTAAAGAGGTGCCCAGTGGAAGGAAACCTGGTGACTTAAGCCAGTGCAGACAACCTAGAAAAAGGCATAGATGTGGGCTACTTAGGTAGCTAAAAATGATGAATTAACAAATCATTAAAGACCTCTGAAGCCTAAAGCAGCCATTTTTCTGCCCAGCTCTGATGACAATACTTTAGCTGGAGTGAGCAAATTCAAGCAATTAGTAGTCACATACAGGGATTGCTTTGGGAAACAGATTTGACTACAAGGACTTGAGTTCAAACAATGTGTACAACTAAAACTTTTGGCAAATCCCTTAAACTCTCTGGCCTCAGTTTCCTGATCTGTAAAGTGAGGTGATTGAAATAGATGGGTCTTTGAAATCCTAGGTTCTTATCTAAGATCCTTTTTTAATTGGCTTGGGAAAACACCCAATTAACAGTAATTAAAAACAGTTTGAATTGATCAGAAGCCACCTCATTTGTACCTCAGTAGCTCAATTTCTTAAAAATCTATTTCTAATGGTTTTCAATTTTAATCTGCTATCATGAGTGATTAGTGTTTTTAATCATCTCATATATTGCTGAATTATTTTATTACAGAAAAGATGATACAAAGATGTGGATATGAGATTATTGTTGTTGTTTTTCTCTGTAAGACATCAGTTATCATATCTGTAGTATATTTATCTTTTGTGCCAAAGGTACCTGCAATCACGATTTGATAATAACTTAAGGAATTTTTTTTAACAAATTAAAAATAAACTAAGAGTCTAAGGAAAGCTTCTAAAGCACATGGCTTGTAAACTCAAACTATGTCAGCCCTGGTAAACACTGATCAAACATTCTGATCAAAGTTTATGCACCAGTATCTCCCCTTGATTTCTCTCCCCATACTTCCTCATATATACCCTTTAATTGAGTGACACTGACTTCCTTGCCATTCCTCAGACAAAATACCTCCAATTCCAGGTATTTTCACTTCCTCAGCCAACCCCTTCCCTGTAATGCTCTTCCTCCCCCTGACTTCTACCTTTCTCTAACCTCCTTAATTAGAGTTCCTTCCCCACGTTGATTATTTCCAGTTTATCCAGTACATAGCATATTTGTGCATAGCAGTTTGCATATTGTCATTATGGGAGTTCCTTGAGAACAGGGACAGTCTTTAGCCTTTCCTTGTATCCCCAGTGCTTAGCACAATGCTTAGCATATAATTGGCACCTAATAAATGTTTATTAATTAACTAAATAGATAGAAATTGAAGAATTCATGGAAAAGTACTAATTATATCTAGATGTTTGGTTTGGTTTTGTTTTTTACAATTCCATAAGCATTAAGCATGTTGACTAGTTAACTGTTTCAATAAATGATTACATTTTTGATAGTAAAAACAAAATAGAAAATGTATAGTTATAAGTTGAGAATAATGGCAAGCAGAAAGGGGGCAATCAGAAGAGCTTGATCTGAAGCAATTTTTGGTTCAGTCTGTATCAATAGCACATAAACAGCCACCTGGTCATAGCATGCCATTTTTGTAGGGTAAGCATCCCACAGGGAAAGAAGCAACCTTCTTAAGGAGTGAAAAAGGCAATTCTAAATTTATGAAGTGACAGCCAGTGAAATACATCTCTAGAGTGTTTTGTTGACATGACTATAATGTTTAATGTGAATGCAACAATTTTGAGCTTTGCTTTAATCGTCAAATGAACCTATCTGCCAGCCATTTTTCTGCCAGGATGCCACACCTCTGATGTGATTGAGGACCTAGAAAAAATGGATATCACATAGGAAAGGTGATTCCCTGGACAGTAGCCTGTAATGCAGTTCCTCTTCAAAATTTGTCTTGGAAACTCAGTTTAAAATTATTTTATATTAGCTAAATAGATGCAAGGCATCTAGGTAAGTCAGTGGATAGAGTGCCAACCCTGGAGTCCAAAGGACCTGAGTTCAAATTTGACCTCAGACAATAGCTGTGTGACTGTGCTCAAGTCACTTAACCCTGTTTGCCTCAGTTTCCTCATCTGTAAAATGAACTGAAGAAGGAAATGGCAAACCATTCCAGTGTATTTGCCAAGAAAACCCTAAATGGAGTCACAAAGAGTTGGATGCTATTGAAAATGACTGAGCACCCCAAACAGAGGCAAAACCTAGGGATCTAGTGAGTCGAATAATAGCAATGATAATAATTATTTACATAGCACATAACTTTCTACAAACTGCATTCCTTCCAGTAACTCTGTGAGGTAAACTGTGTATTGTTCTGCCAGGGGTTCAATCATTGCCTTCTACATGAAGCCATATCTGATCTTCTCAACTGCCAGGACCCTCCCGCCCTAACCTACTTTGAATTTATTTTGGTGTTTATTCTTTATATAATATATATGCAAATGTTGCCTTCTCTGATAGAATGATAGCTCCTTGAGAGAAGAGGTTACATTACTTATGTATTTCTTTATTACTCTGTATCCCCAACGCCTGGCATAGTGTGGATACATAGTACGTACTACTAGTTCAATCCTCGAGTGATTGATTACCGATGAGCAAATTGAGAATTACATACTTACACAATTACTAGAAAGTTTAGAGGTAAGTCATGAAATCAGCTCTTCTAACACCAAGCCTATGGCTCTTTCCAGTATGAAAGACACCTGCTTTAAATAAAATTTGTCCAAAGAGATATTGGAGAGTTGTGATGATAGTAAGATGTTACTGGGAATTCCCTTCATTCTGAGTCTAATTCTGTTCTCTAGGTCTGCATAACTGCCTTTGGGCCTTTATTAAATTATAAATCCCTTGAGAGAATGGATCACATCATAATTATAGTTAACCTACCCTTTGGGCCTAGATAGTGCCTCGAATATAGTAGTCACTGGATAAATGTTCATTGAATTGAAGTGCCTTTTGGCTCTGACATTTAATGAACCTTTGAATTCCAGAAGCTCCATTAACTCTTTCAAAGCAAAATGAGAGTAATATCTCCCCCACTCAGCTCATTTTCCACCAAGAAGTGGGGAAATTTGTCTCTGCAAGTCTTTAACATTTAATCTGGCTGTTAATTTACACATCTATAGATAATCGGTTCTGCAAATAAGTGTATATAACACCTAGGAGTAATTTTCAGTATTCTATCTCATCCTTGTAATTCTGTCTCTTTATTATCTTTGAGACATAGTGCAGAGTCCCTGTGCAGCATCTAGGGATAAATGCAAATATAAGGCATGCAATTATTTCTCTATCTACCAATATTTTATTTACGATCTTGTGTTAGGGCTTAGGATGATTCATATGCCAGGTCCTACAGAGAGTCATTATAAACCCATGACATGAATGAAACAGAAGGGTATCCAGATTCACCACCAAGATCCTGTCAGGTTAACAGAAGTCGTTACCCATCCTCAGGGATATAGAGTTGCTAATGTTAAGAGTAATGATGAATCAGAAAGGCCAGATTCCAAAGTCACTTGCTGTCTAATAAACCACTAAGTGAAAGAACACAGAGGACTTTGCAGCATGAAGAGAGAGCCCATGGGAGAGAGGATGTTGCATTTAAGAGAGAGGAAAATCAGAGCCAAGGAGAATTCTATCTGTAGGGAAACACTTTCATTTTGCTCTGGTCTTGCTTCTGCCCTACTCACTTGCATGGAGACTAAGAGAATTGCTTCCCCAGACAACTGTGAACAGCTTAGGCTGTTCGATGCTCACGATTATAAATTTTATTTTATTCTCCAATTAACAAGACCTTTTCTTCTCTCCATCCCACCTACCCCACCCCCTACTTCTATTGGGGCAAGGGAGGAACAAGAAAAACACCCTTATAACAAATCCACATAGTCAATCAGGACAAAATTGTTCATTGTTTATAGCTGGAAGTTGCAGGGTCATTTTTATCATGTAACTATGGAGTCAGTCTTCCCACTATGAGAATGTGAGAGGGGAGGATGCTTCTTTCTCTTAAAGCCGCATTGGACACATGAAGCTGGCCTCTCAGGAAGTTAGCCCATCTTTTAATTTTTTCTTTTCTTTTGGCTATTTTTCCTCTCCAATGAAGATACAACCCCCATAAAAAATGCTCAATAAATGTCAGTGAGAGTCCATAGGCTTTTAGTCTCAATGGCATATAAATACTCACATCTGTTCTAGGATTTAAAGCAGAACTACAGTGGAAAGAACCCTTACTATTAAGTCAAGGGACTTGGGTTCCAACCCTATCTCTTTTACTTACATGTGTAACCTTGGACAGCAATAACAAACATTTACTGAGTACTTACTGTGTACCAAACTCTGTGGCAAATCACCTACCCTCCCCAGACCTCAGTTTCCTCATCTGTACAATGAGGGGATTAGATTCGATGGTCCTGAGATCTCTCCCTCTCCTCTAAATCCACCGTGGGCCCTTCAGCTCTACAGCACCATCTGTATAGATTTGTGGAATGTGTCCGTTGAGAACTAGTGTTTTCTGTGGGGACTACCTGAACAATTCCCATTTGCTTTCATTGTTAGTATAAGCCATGTTGCTGTGATTTCAAATTTGATGGTAAACACAGAGATAATTCTGAAGGAGAGAAGGGAGACACAAACAGCCTAGTAACTCCTGTCCTGACTCATGTTAACATACAAAAGTTGGTGGTACCAGCCTTAGGAAGCTTTAACTAGCCCTCATGACCAGTCGGAGGGACTTCAAAGTTACGTGGGAGTTCAAACGACACTGAAGGCCAGTAGAGTCAGGAGGAGAAATCTTGCTTTCCTTTTCTTTTATTCAGCTTTAACCAGCAGAATCAACAGAGCTCCCAATCTACTGCGAGCTCAGATGGGCTGTTTCCCTCTGGGTTCCATACGGCAGAAGAGAGTTGGGATGTTTATGATCATATGCTTCTTTCTAGTCCATGTGGTAGCTGGCAGGCTAAAGTTAGGATGAACTGGGTTTTTTTTCTTCTCTCCTAGAAGGTCAGAAATAGGAAGTGAGTAAAATGTCGTGTTCTATAAAATTCAACATGTCTCTGGTTCTCATTTTTACTATGCTTCCATATAATCTCCTCAAGCTATTTAACTAAGCACATTGGGTGGGACTGTGAGATTTGAAAGATTGAAACAACACTTGTTCAGGAAGGAAGGTAGAGGATTGTGTCCCTTACTCTGGGCTTCTGGGAGAAGAAATTCTTGCATTTTTTACTCCTTTAAGTCCCCAGCATCTAACTGAGGGCAGAACACTTAGTCAACACCTAATAAAAAGCTTATTGTTATTGAAACGTCAACAGGAAGTGGCTGTTGGGCGGTGCCTGAGGTATTGAATAAAGAGCCCAGGAATTAACAGTTACAAGTTCTGGGTGACACATAGTCAGTCACCTACCCCACAGTATTGACTACTCACAAGAAATTGTTATGTAGAAAACACAACATACCTTCAAAACAATATTAAAATGAAATTATTGAAAATGTGCCAGGGTTTGGGGGACTTATATGTATCTGGTATTTCAGGAGACATGGTGTGTATACATTGCTAAGGCTTCATTCCCATTCATTCCCAAATACACCTTTTTATTTTTTTCTCTTGCTTTTTGGAGGGCAATTGGGGTTAAGTGACTTGCCCAAGGTCACATGGCTAGTTTTTGTGTTGTGTCTGAGGCCAGATTGGAACTCAGGTCCTCCTGACTCCAGGGCCAGTGCTCTATTCACTGAGCCACCTCGCCACCCCTAATATACCATTTTCTTGACCAGCAGGACAGTGGCAGTAGGTAGAAAGAAAGGATAATATTGATGACCCTTACCCCTTGTGGAATTATGATAATTGTGGGGACTCTATATAGTGCTAGAATCAAATTTAGTACAATTGCATTTGCCACCTGGTATGTGGTTCACCAAAGAATTGATATGCTAACCATTCTAAGGCTAAACTCCACATTTTTAACATTGAAAGGAATGTTTTATGCTAAGTGGCATAAGACATCACACAAATCCCAAAGAGACTCTTGCCATCCTTTCCTCTACCCATTGTTGTTGTTGGTCAGTCGTGTCTAACTCTTCACGAGACCCATGGACCATAGCCCCTCTAACCACCACTGTCTTTCAAAGTCTGACCAAGTTCATGTTCATTAATTCCATGGAATTTTCCATCCATCTCATCCTTTGCCATTCTTTTCTCCTTTTGTCTGCAGTCTTTCCCAACATCAAAGTCTTTTCCATCGAGTTCTGTCTTCTCTCTATGGGGCCAAATATCTAAGCTTCGTCTTCAGTATTTGACTTTCCAGTGAATAGCCTGAATTAATTTCTTTTAAGTACTGACTGATTTGATCTTACTTTCTAAGAGACTCTCAAAAGTCTTCTCTAGCACCACAATTCAAAAGCATTGATTCTGTGGCACTCAACTTGCCCTATAGTCCAACTCTCATAGCCATATATATTGCTACTAGAAAAAACATAACTTAGACTATTTGGACCTTTGTCAGCAAAGCAATGCCTCTGCTTTTTAGTGAGCTATCCAGATTTGCCATAGCTTTTCTTCCAGAAGCAAATGTCTTTTCATTTCATGGCTGCAGTTGCCATCTGAGTATCTTTGAGCCCAAGAATATAAAATCTGATGCTGCTTCCATTTCTTCTCTATTTGCCAGGCAGTGATGAGACAATTTGCCAAGATCTTAGGGGTGATTTTTTTATGTTGAACTCCAAGCTGGCTTTTACATACTTTTCTTTTACTTTCATCAAGAAACTTCTTAATTTTTCTGCACTTTTTGTCATCAGAATAGTATCCTGTGGATATCTAAGCTTTCTGATAATTCTCCAGACAACTTTAATTCCAACTTTTGATTTGTCCAGCCTGGCATTTCTCATGATGTACTCTGCAAATATGTTGAATAAATTAAGTGAAATATAGAATCTTACCATTCTTCTTTTCCAATCTTAAACCAATCAGTTATTTTATGTTTAGTTCTGTCACTTCTTGACCCATATACAAGTCCTCCAAAAGGAAGATGACCTAGTATTCCTATCTGTTTGAGTACTTGACTCATTTTGTTATGATCCACATGGTCAAAGACTTTAGTGTAGTCAATAAAGTAGAAGTAGATGTTTGTTTTTGTTCTTCTGTGGAACTCCCTTGTATTCTTCATAATCCAGCAATTTCGTCTCTAGTTCCTCTGCCTCTTTGAAAACCAATCTGCTTCTCTTGTAGTTCTTAGTTTACATATTACTGAAGTCTAGCTTTCAGAATCTGAAGCATAACCTTGCTGGCATGTGAAATAAGCATGATGGTTCAGTAATCTGAACATTCTTTCACATTGCCTTTCTTTAGGATTGGGATATAAAATGATTTTTTCCAATCCAGTGGCCACTGTTGAGTTTTCCAAATTTGCTAGTATATTGAGTGCAGGTACCTTGACAGCATCATCTTTTAGAGTTTTAAATAGCTCAGCTAGAATTCCACCACCTTCACTAGTCTCATTGTTAGCAATGCTTCCTAATCTCTTCTACTTCTGTTAAGTCCCTACCATTTTTGTTATTTCTGTCATGCCCGTTGTACATTCCCTTGATATCCCTAATTTTCTTAAAGAGATCTCTTATCTTTTCTGTTCTATGATTTTCTTCTATTTCTTTGCATTGCTCATTAAAGAAAACCTTGTTATCTCTCCTTGGTATTCTCTGGAATTTTGCATTCAGTTGGGTATATCTTTCCCTTTCTCTGCCTTTCATTTTCCTTCTTTTATCAACTATTTATAAAGCCTTGTCAGACAGCCATTTTTGCTTTCCTGGTCTTCTTTTCTTTGGCACATTTTTTATTGTTGCCTTCTGTACAATATTGTGAACCTCTGTCCATAGTTCTTCAGGCTCTCTACCAGATCTAATCCCCTAAATCTATTCATCATCTCTTCTTCATATTCATAAGGGGCATTGTTTAGGTGATACCTATATGGTCTGATGGTTTTCCCTACTTTCTTCAATTTAAGTCTGAATTTCACAATAAGAAGCTCTTAATTTGAGCCACAGTCAGCTCCAAGTCTTGTTTTTAACTGACTATTTAGAGTTGCTCCACCTTTGGCTGCTTTACCTACTCCTATATAACCTTTTATCTCTCAAGCATAAAGAATTCAATCAACATATTCAAAAATCCCTATTCCTACAAATCTCCTTTGCTGGGAAGAATTAAAATTTCAATAGTTAAACAGGCTATCATTCCTCAAATTCCCTTTGCCCAGCTAGCTAGCATACAGTCAGACTCAGTTCTCCTCAGTTCTAGGTTTTTAGTCTATCAGTAAATTCTACTTATCTACATGGACCTTAAGATTAAGCTTCCCAGAGTACAAGCAGTTCTCAGATAATTAGCCAATACTGCTTATCTATTGCCTTTTGTTTGATTCATTTAAAATCCCAGGTGCTTATCCCAGAGAGGTCCTAATTGTATCCTAAACTCTATATATTTGGATTCTGTATATCAAGTCAAAGCAGTAATGAATGAGGAAAAACAAAGAATGAGGCCAGTCATATTTTATGTCCAATCCACCCTTACTAGGGTGGGGGACAAGAGAGGGAGAATTTTAATAACCCGTTTCTCCTCTCTTCTCTTGAGAAGCATAATGTTTAGGAGCAATGAACTGAAATAAAGTAACTTTAAATTGAAGAAGAAAATTGGATAACTATTCTTATGGAAGAGATATATTAAACTGTTAAATTTGTAAAATATACTCCCAACCACAGAACACTATTAAAATAATATTTGTTTGGAGTTGTAGGCAATAGGGGCTAAATGACTTGCCTATGGTCACGCAGCTAGAAAACATCTAAGGCTGGATTTGAACTCAAGTCCTCCTGACTCCAAGGACAGTGCTCCATTTACTATGCCACCTAACTGCCCCTAACATACAATTTTTGAAAAGACATATTATGAGGGAAAGTAGGTGTCTCAGTGGATACAATGCTAGACCTGGAGTAAGGAAGTCTTGAGTTCAAACCACTCTAATATTTTTGCCAAGAAAATCCCGTGGTCATTATGGTCCATGAAATCACATGGAGTCAGACACAAGTGAACAACTAGAATGTCAAGGAGTAAAAGAGTTGCTCAAATACAGTCTAATTCTTTTACCTTTTGACAAAATTGACCACTTAAAATCTTAGCAGACCTAGTTCTCCTTAATGGGATTTAGACTCAACTAGGTCTGCTTCCTCATATGTAAAAGTCAGTTTTATACAGAATAATGTCTGACAATCAGTATAGCAGAGGGAAATAACAAAATCATTGGCTGATTCATGACCATTTTAATATAATGTTTTATTTTTCCCAATTGCATGTAAAAACAAATTTTTAACATTCATTTTTTAAACTTTTGAGTGCCAGATTCTCTCCTTCAATCTCTTCTCTACCTCATTGAAAAGGCAGGCAATTTGATGTAGGTTATACATGTGCAATCATGCAAAACATATTTCCATTATAGTCATGTTGTGAGAAAGACAAAAACTCATGAAAAATAAAGTAAATAATAGATGCTTTGATCTCCATTCATACTCCACCAGTTCTTTCGCTGGAGGTCAATGAAATTTTTCATGGTGAGTCCTTTGGATTTGTCTTGGATCATTGTATTGCCAAGAATAGCTAACTCATTCACAGTTAATCGTCATACAATACTGCCGTTACTGTGTACAATTGTCCTCCTGCTTCTCCTCATTTCACTTTGCCTCAGTTCATGTAAGTGACACATTTTTTTAGGTTCTTCTCAACTCCAGCAATATGTGATTCTAAACCAAACTCTAAATTTAGTGAAAAAGAATCCATTCAATCTGGTATCTGTTTTTGCTTGTATTAAGTAATGTTTTGACTGGGTTGACCTAATCCATCACTTATTTCCCTATGAGACTCTGCTCTGTCCAAGAGTGAAATTTTGTTCCTCACCCCACCCCCCAACACATATAAGTTTATTAGCATCCTCAGTGTTTTTTTTTCTTATCTATAATATAAACCATGAAAATATGGTCTGTCATGGAAAAACCGTGAAAGTCTGTAGCTCCTGTCTCATTTAGTCAAGGAAACCTTCAATACACATATAAGCCATTCTCATATTCTATGTAGAAAAGAAAATAGACTTCTAACATGGTAGTCGGTAATGTCTTCTCAGTTGCCGTGGCATTTTCCAGACTTTTAAAATCTTCTTTCTCTTTCATGTATCTTGAAAACCAATCCTTGAATGCCTTTAAAATGTAAAATCTCTGATATCTATTTCTTTCATATGTATTTGGTCAGGTACCACCTTTTTTTCCCTCAATTCATGTTCTTTGCCAATGCAATGTCTTCACATAGTGCTGGGATATTGGAGATGGCAAAATCTGATTGCAGTAGTAACACTATTGCTGCCCAAGTATTCAATTCCATTTATTTCCATAGACATTTGTAAACTTCTACTGTGTCCAAGGGACCATGCTAGGTACTAGGAATATAAAATTAAAAAATAATAATAATCACAGGCTTCAAGGTCCCCACATACTACAGTGAAGTGTAGCACATATATAGACAAGACAGTTTGCAGAGACAGAGAGCACTAATAACTCAAAGCATCTGGAGAGGCTTACCTCATTATTTCCCTTCCAATTTGCTGTTGATTTTTACCTTTGCTCTAAAAATGTGATGGTTCAATTGCACACAAAAATCTGATTTAGGAATAATTCCCACAACAGTGACCAGTTATTTCTTTTCTAATAGATATAGTCAATTTCACTTTTTTTTTTTAATTTTTGGAAGTAGAATGCAGGGCAACTGGGGATAAGTAACTTGCCCAAGATCACATGACTAGTAAGTGCTACATGTCTGAGGTTGGATTTGAACTCAGGTCCTCCCAACTCCAGGGTCCATACTCTTTTCACTGTGCCACCTAGCCACCCCTCAATTTCACTTTAAAAAAAATGTTCGAGAGGATTCTGGGAAGATGGCAGAGTAGGTCAGAAAACTTATGGCTCTCCAAATTTCCTCTACCAAACAAACAAACAAAAAACAGAACGTCACCTCAGAGCTGCAGAAATAAACTTGGGGTAAAGCAGTTGTCCACCTAAGACAATCTGAGAAGGTCCCAGGAAAGATGTCCAGAGGTAGAGGTTGTACTTGAGTGAGATACAAACCCCTCCAGAATCAACAAACAACTAGCCCTGGGGACAGCTGGGTTGAGAGGCAGCCATAGCCTTAGAAACTTTCTTTTTGCAAACCGTATAGGGAGGTGAACAGCTGAGTAAGAGAAGATAGAAGGACCTTCCACTGTCTGAAGATGCCAAACACAGATGTGCTGACCAGGATGCATCCTGGGCTGTGGCTGCAGGGAGAAGGAGATAGCACACACCTGATGAGTGCAGTAGCAGAGGGACAGGATCCCTGTTAACTGTGGGTGCTTACAGGAGAGTAGAGTCCTTGATTTCAGTTCCAGGCCAGCTGTAGTTTGCAGCCACTGGAGGGACCTCTTTTCTTGAGTGATATTATCCAACATATCTGTTGCCATCTTCCCCTATAGCCACATTTAAATTATTTTATGACTTATCATATCCACCTAGCAGTTCTTTGCCCACCGGCCATGAGTGGCCAGAGAATGCAAGATGAACCTCAATACTTAGCCAGGCTGGTCCTTAATCAACAGCATCAACAAGTCTCATTCCCTAACTATACAGGAAGCCCTTCTGATATGTAGAATTTACCAGATTTTTCACTCTCACAGCCTACGGGAACCCAGAGTAACTTCTATGCCAATAAGAGACATGAGAATAGGATCTTTTTTGGAACACTTTTGCTAATGAACTTATACATTAAATCATTAACCTCTTGGCTACTATTTCCCCCTGCTTTTCAAAGGGATAAAATATTTAGTGGTGGTTAGAACAGTGTTTAGGCTTCTTTATTCTCCTTAGGGTAGTAATGATTTTGTATCAAAATATCAAAACCATGGGAAAATAATAGTCATTAGAATTTACATCATGGTCTCTGGTTTTCAAAGCACCCTATATACATTCATTTCTTTTACACCATAGCCCTGTGAAATCAGAGATCCTGAATTTAAATCTTTTGTGATGTATACCACTTCTGTGACCCTCCATGGCCTCCACTGTTCATCTGTGGAATGAGAGACTTGAACCCTTCCATCTCTAGAGTGATGAGCATATTAATTCAATGCTACAGGTATCATTTACTCTACTTTATGGCTAAGAAAACTGAGGTTTAGTGAGGTTAGATGACAGAGCTAAGAAGTATCTGGAGTGAGAATGAATTTCAGATCCTCTAGACTCCAAGTCTACTCCCTATGCCTCATAGCCTCTAAGTATTATAGCAATGACTCTGGGCTTGGTTTCCCAATGCAAGGCAAGCTATATTTTCCCCCTCAAGGTTCTAAAGTTATCCATGTGGGGTGGGGGTTGGAGATGATACTAATTCTTTAATAATACTATTCCAGTGTGTTCTCCTCAGTGTTACCTGCTGGAGTATCATGTACCAGTATCATTTAACCAATTAGCATCAATTAGCTTTTATAAAGGGATATTTACTGAGACCACACAACGAAAACAGAAGTTATAAATATTTTCTCCCCCAAAAAGTAGGCTTACATTTCCCTGTACCATCTGAGTTCTAGAGAAAGTTGGTTCACACTTAAGGTCATTTCTGCAAAATATTTTTCCCAGTAAGTTCATTTCCAAGTATGACATTCCTACTGGACAAGTCAACATCTTAGGTACCACTGGCCTGGGCCTTCAGGGTCTATGTTGCTGCCCAACCCATGATCAGCCTCTAGACATGGCCTCCAACTTTTGGACATCTGTGACTCTATGTTCTTTGAAATTGATAAGGCAGTATATTCAGCACTCAACCCTCTATGTTAAAGTGTATTCAATATCCAATATTCTTTCTTCTCAGGTAGGAAAAAAAATCAAACAGGGAAAAAAGCAACAGTAGGGCAGTACAACCACAGGACAAATGTAGATGGCCAAGGGAAAATGTGAAAGCCTGAAGCTTTTCTCTCTACTGGGAGATCTAGAGCAGTCCTTGCCTCCTTACACAATCTTAGACAAGCAAGAGATGATCAAGAGACTTACTTTATCCAGATGAGAAACTAAGGCTGGAGGAGAAAATGGTAAACCACTCTAGCATCTTTGCCAAGAAAACCCCAAAATGAACCTTGCAAAGAATGAGACACAACTGAATAACCACTGAACAACAAGACCTCAACAATCCTGTAGCAATTTATATGATTCACAGATTATCTAATGCATTTTTTTTGTACCAGTTGAAAGCTTCTAGGAGATTTTCTGCTTTCTTTTGTTGTTATTGTTGCTATTTGGCTGGCATTTCCTGAGCTGACTTCCCTTGGCATCTTGTTCCTTGTCTCCTAAGATCTAAGGAATGTTTTCTGGATTCCTGGTTATCCACCACTGCTCATCAGAGTACTCTCCTGCGTGAAAGTCAAAGTAAAGTTTCTGATATGTATGTGAGTTAATGATGCTCCCAGAGTGATGGGAATCTAATTTTTACAAAATATTAATCACACCTAAGTGGTTCATTTCCTTTTGTCCTCCCCTTCTTCTAAGAAAGGGAGGGGCATAGAGGGACTCACTGACTTTGCTGTAAGAGGAGTGCTTCTGTTACTCACAAATGAAATTTATAGCAAAATTAGATGGGGGAAATTGCAATAGAAATGTTCACAATGGGAATTTTATTGTAGGCATCTATTAGAGAGAAATGTTACCCAGAAACCCAATTTCCTCAATATGCCAACAAAAGCACCCAGCATTTCTAATAAGCAATGTCACCAGGTTGCCACGAGCAATATTTTGGTTTATGAATGCAAAACCGGAGACGTGTTTTCTATTGCTGTGACTGTTTACTGAACAGAAGGAGTTGTGTTGCCAGAGCTTGAATCTATGGAGAGAGTTTTTATTTCTGAAAAGGATTGAATAATTTGTGGCATAAAAGGATTTAAAGGAATATTAAATTATAGTTGTGACTCTGGGGAATATTATTGATGATGCAGCTTTTAAAAAAAATCACTCATTTCCCTCTGGAAAAAAATGATATTGAAGGAAGAAGCTGCTGTGTCTTCAACTATCTCACTCCCTTTCATAGATTTTATTTTACTCAAGGTCCAAATGTATTCACCATAAAAGACTTACCTGACAATGAATACACTGGACATACTTTTTTTCTTTTTTCAGCAATTTGCCCTTGATCCTTCCTGCCCCACTAATTTCTACCATGTCACCACCAATTCTCTATGTGTAAATACCAGACTTTAAAAGTGGTGATAACTTCATTTTCTGATGAGATGATGCAAGTGTTTTCTCAATAATGATAACTGATATGAAGAAATCAAAGCTATTTATAGTCATGAAAAAAATGCTCTAAATCACTATTGATTAGAGAAATGCAAATTAAAACAACTCTGAGGTACCACCTCACATATATCAGATTGGTTAATATGACAAAACAGGAAAATGATGAATGTTGGAGAAATAGGAACCCCCCCCTCAGCCACTGCCATGCTACTACAGGGACGAAGATGCAGAGAGAGGTAGTCACCTGAGAGAGTCCACCAATTGGGGAATGTCTAAGCAAGTTATAATATACAAACATAACAGAATACTACTATTGTACTATAAGAAATGATGAGCAGGCAAATTTCAGAAAAACCTGGAAAGACTTACATGCACTGATGCAAAGTAAAATGAACAGAAGCAGGAGAAGATTGTGCACAATAACAGAAACATTGTGGTATGATTGACTATGATTACCTTAGCTCTTCGCAGCAATACAAGACAATTAGAAAGGACACATGATGGAAAATGCTCTCCACATTCAGAGAAAGAACTTATGGAGTCTGAAGGCAGATCGAAGCATACTGTTTTCACTTTTTTTTTGTATTTTTTTTCCTTTTGTTCTATTTCTTCTTTCACAACATGACTAATATGGAAATGTCTTACGTGATTGCACATCTATAACCTAAATCAAATTGCTTACCATTTTAGGGACTGGGGGAGAGAGAAGAAGAGAAAATTTGGAACTCAAAATTTTATATTAAAAATGAGTATTAAAAATCATCTTCATGTAATTGGAAGAAATAAAATACAGTATAAAAGAGAAAAAATGATAACTGATGTAGTTTCTCTTGCCCTTACAAAGTTTAAGGGACCAACATAGCTAAAGAACAAACAATTATGGGGTGGCTAAGTGGTGTAGTGAATAGAGCACTGACCCTGGAGTCTGGAGGACCTGAGTTCAAATCTAACCTCAGACACTTAATACTTACTGACCATGTGACCTTGGGCAAATCACTTAATCCCAATTGCCCTACCTTCCCCCTCCATAAAAGAAAAAAACAACAACTAACAATTACATGAAATGACAAAAGGAGATGGGGTGGGCAATTTCCAAAGGGCTGGTATTGAATTTAAAGGAGTTAGGGAAAAAAACGCAAAACATGGCTTCTAATTTGCAAGTTACTTGTCCCTCTCAAACAGGGCAGGCTCAGTCAGACAATTTGGATCCTGTAGGAAAACTCCCCTAGCCACTGCCATGCTACTACAGGGATGCAGATGCAGAGAATGGTAGTCACCTGAGAGGGATGGAGATTGGAATCACCCTATTCCCCTATAGAGGGACCAACAGAGAGCTCTTCCCTCCCAAATCACATCAAAGAACTAGATACTGATCTACCACAGAGATTCTGCCCTGAGTAAACATGTCTGGATAAATAGCTTTGCTACCTCTCCACCAGAAGCTTTACTCTGTGTGTCTCTGTCTCTTTCTCTTTCTGTCTCTCTGTCTCCGCCTATTTTTCTGTCTTTGTCTCTTTCCCCCCCCCGCTTCTCCTCCCTCTCTGGATAGATAGATAGATAGATAGATAGATAGATAGATAGATAGATAGATGTGTGTCTGTGTGTTTGTATATGTGCATATGCATGTGTATGGGTACATGTGCATTGAGGATTCAAAGATTGAAGATGATCATGCAGACTGAAGAATATTAATGCCACATACCTTTATATTACTTGCTTTAATGTATTTTAATTGTTTGACTACAGAGTTATATGTAAATATGCCTGTATAAGAACTTTAAGGGAAACAAAACTGGGTTAAGGAATGAAAGTCAGGAATTTAAGGGGATCATGCTAAAGTCTGTTAGAACAATTCATACCAACCCTTAGGACAACTATAAAAAAGCAACACCACCCAAGGTGGGAATGGGAGGAGCCGCAAGGGGTAGAGAGCAATCACCTTGCTGAGAGACAGAGAGAAGTATCAGAAATTGGCTGATATCCCAGAAGCCCTTGGAAGAATAGGTAGTATGCACAGTAGGTAGAGATGGAACATTTGAGTGATGGTGCCTGCTGCAGTCCTGACTACTCAATAGGACTAGGCATAGTTATATCACTCATCGATGTCACCGTGATATTTACTGAATAGAATATTTTAAAGTTTACAAGACACTTTGCATACAATATCTCATTTGAACTTCATGACGACCCTATGAGGAGAGTACTCTAGGCATTATATGCTCCACATTGAGAGTACCACTAAACTACATAATGATACAATCTTTAAAGACTCTATAAACAGAGTATAGTTTTAGTTCTGCTATTGTCAAGCTATGCAACTGTGGGTAAGTCAATTTACTGCTCATCACTGATTCTTGCTAACAGGAAGGGACATTACCACTACCAGCACCAACAGCTACTGACCCCAAACATAGAATTCTATGTACTGTGCCACCTAGCTGACCTCAACTCACTGCTGAAGTAGAAATGAGTCTATAAATGACAACATCATCCCAGAGATGGTGCTTAAGAGAAAAATGCCAAACAAGGAATGGCATATAGGGCAGGTAGGTGGTCTAGAAGCCAGAGAAATGATCTTGGAAGTAGGAAGATCTGGGTTCTAATCTGGTTTTGTGGTGCTGGGCAAGTCAATTAACCTGTTACTTCATTAGTTTCCTTAAAGCGCTAAATAAATACGTGCCTATACATGTGTGTATCTGTGTGTGTGCATGTGTATAATTTTATATGCCTTTATTTTTGAAAAATCTCAATCAATCAAAAAGTATGTATTAAGCACCATGTACCAGGCAGTATGTTAAGTGCTAAGGATATAAAGAAAAAACAGTCTCTTCCCTCAAGGAAATGACATTCTAATGGGGAAAATTGCAACTGTATGCAGAGAAGACCCTGAGTATAATTAATGTAAGGAGAAGGGTTGAGGGGAGGTTGACATTTCCCTCTTCCCATCAATTGATGTGGTCATGATAGATCCAAAATATAATCACAAAAGGTAACATAGGTGTTAAGGAATTTTCCTATAACACATGAAAATATAAAAAAAAAGTTCTTCATCAACTTGAAAAGATTGCAAAGCCTTGACTTTTCCTCTCCTTCCTCCCTCTACTTCCAGCCCTCTGAGACTTCACTTCCATAGTGCAACTACTTTCTCACCCTGGACCATCCTTCCCCTAAGCTGGCCTGACCATGCCATCCCCCTTGTCTCATGGGTTAGTTCCTTCTAGGAGAACCAGCCCACACAAGCCATGCTTCATTCCCCTGCCAGCTATGCTTCTGAGTCTCTGGGCTTCACACCAAGGCCCCACACTGGAACCTTCTTGTTTTCAGCCTTCCCTACCAGCCTCAGCTCATACGGATCTTTAGCACTCCTGACGCTACTCCTATAGGAGCATGCCACACTTCTGTGCACATTCTCTGTTACCATCCAATGCTAATATCTTCTGTATCTATCTTTTTAAATCTAATTTGATTGGTGAATTCCTTGTGCATCTACTTCCATATCCTCACAAAACTACTATGTTACTCTTTTTCAGATTTTATTTTCCCTTTGAGGCTCTAGAATTCTACTCTTATGTATTGCCAACTCTTTTTCTCTATGTTCAATAACCGTTTCTTTACTGATCAATATTAGAATTTTCTCAGGAATTAAACTCAAGTTCTCTGGCTTATAGTGTACAAATTCTGTTTGCCTTTTCTCAAAAATTACATTTAACTGTCTCCAGTCCTGCAAAACCTCTCCATTCCCTGTGATCTTTCAAATGTCGTTAAAAGTGGTTCTCAGCATTCTGCCATTCACCTCCCCCCTCCGCCCCACTCACCATGATGCAGTTCCTTTTGCGTTGGTGATTTAAATTCATCCAGGCTCCAATTTGCTCTTTCCATCTCTCGTTATTTATCTTGGCTATCAACTAGTTACTGGACATTTTTATTCCATCCTTTTCCAGATCAAAAATTATTCTTGTTAACAGAAAAAAAACATACAACCAGAGTAAGAAAGGAGTAAGGTTGCCTTCTCTCTTTGGTCAGGTATCACTGAGCAAGGGCCATGCTCTGTCTTCTTTTTCTCTTCTTTTCCTTAATATTGTTTTTTTTTTAAATAAGCCTAACTCTTTTTGTTGTCTGTAGGTTTTATCATACTGTGTTTTAGTGCCCCTGATGCTGTTCTGATTGCATCATCCAATGTTTTTGCTTTCATTCTCTGTTTGCTGTCCTTGCTTTGATCATCTGTAGACAGATTTTAAAAGTCCAAGTTGAGCAGGGATTGTTCTGTGTATCCGCACTGGTCTTTTTAGACAGCTTCCATTTTTCCTCTTCAATGAAATTGTTTATTACTCCATCTTTAGAATTTTGTTATTGAAATTTCTATCCCTCTTGACTTTCCAATGGCATCTTAGTTATAGCCTGAGAGATAAATTAGTCTCAAAAGCATCCTTAATTTCGTGCATCCAATTAATCCCAGTACCACAAACTCCCATAAACTGAGAGGAAGTCAATCCATGGAATGTCAGAACTTCCTCTCCCTATCCAGGGGTTATATCACAATTTTTTTTCCTCCAGTCAAAATATCTAAACATGGGTGAAAGAGGTTCACAGGCTTCTTGGAATAGTTTTCTCTCCCTTGTGGTCTATTTTTGGTACTTAATATGATTCTGGGAAATGAAAATCAAATTCCTATCAAAAGGGGGCAGCTAGGTGGCTCAGTATATAGAGCACTGGCCCTGGAGTCAGGAGGACCTCAGTTCAAATCCGGCCTCAGACACTTAACACAAAACTAGCCGGGTGACCTTGGGCAAGTCACTTAAGCCCAACTGCCCTGCCTTCCCCCCTCCAAAAAAAAAATTCCTATGCAAAGTAGCCATAGAAAAAAATTAATACTTCTAAAAGTTTTCCTTCCTCTCTTACTCTTTCCCCTCCTGCCTTCTCTTCTTCCTTCCTCCATCTTTCCTTTTTCCCTTCCTTCCTTCCTTCTTTCTCCTCTCCCCTTCTTTCACCCTTTTCTCTTCCTTCCTTCTCTCCTTCTTTTCTCTCCTTTCCTTCCTTCCCATTTCCCCTCCCCTTCGCCCTTCCCTGTTCTTCCTTTTCTTCTTTTTTTCCTTTACTCCCTTCCTCCTTCCTTCCTTCCATCCCCCTCTTCTTCCTCTTTTACCTTCTTCCTTTCTCCTTTTCTATCTTTTAGCAATTTATCCTTTCTCTTTCCTCTTTTCTCTCTATAAGAATCAAATGACTCAACTTTTAAAAACATTGAATTTTTATGAATTTTTTTAAAAATCCAAAATTGGAGATTAATGGAAGTTTCCTCAATGGTACATGTATGAATGGTTTGGATAGGAAGTGATTGTAATGATGCTTATTCTATGTACTTCAGAAGGCGGCATCCTGCATATTTAAACAGAGTTCTATGTAAATGAGTAAAAGAAATCTGCCTCAAACAAAAGACAACCAATAACCTCAAAGTAAAATTTTCAAGAGTTAATTGTATTTGAATAATGATTCCCATCTTTCCTTGATTCTCCACTATATTTTAAAACCATTTTATTTTAATCTTCTGGACAATCTATATTTCCTTCCTATTCTTTCCCCACCAAGAAGTGGCAGAGTGTAATAGTAATGAAATTCGAAGATCCCTTTGTTTTGCTAAGCTAACAGTACTTAGCACTTAGTTTCAAATTAAACCTCTGTAAAGAAACAGGAGGTATGGACCCCTGTTGCTTACACAACAGGAAAGGGCCAAACAGGGAGGAGCTACACTGTATATGAGAAAGATCACAAGCTGGACAGTCAGAACTTCTTGGGATAAGCATAATGGAGGCAGGGCAGCTGCTGCTGGACTGAAGACTGAACTGAGAATTGAGAAGAACTGAGAAGAGGAATGAGAATTGAGAACTGAGACAGAATTTCTTGGAGCAAGCCACATGGAGGCTGGATAAAGTGATTTTGATTTTGAGAATGGAGCTTATGGTGCTGAGGACTTCAGAAGGCCAGCTGGAGCTGCTGAGGATTTCCAAGGTCCAGCGAGAGCTGCTAAGGACTTCCAAGGGCCAGCTAGAGCTGCAGAAGACTGAGGAAGCATGACTGTGGTGCCAGTACTTTGTACAAATGTTGTTGTGACTTTGTTAATGTGTATGAATGTTACTGTGGCTTTGTTGGGCCTTGTCTTCCCAGGAACAGAGATTGTGAGAGATTTGAGGTCAACTGGACACTGTGAGCTTCAATATGGAGCAGAAACTGCACAGAAACAGAGAGCTGGACAAGGAACTGGGAGCTGTCTGCCTTTGAACTCAGATGGCAGTTGGTTAAATTGGGGCAGGAGCTGGGACCATGGAAGAGGAACCATGGAAGCTGAAAGACTGCCCTGAGTCAAGATGAAAAGACCTCTCTGTGGGTACTGAGTAGTGACTGATGAAATTGTCTTGAGTAGTGACTGATGAAATTGGGTACTGAGTAGAGACTGATAACATTGTAATTTACTTGTGGCCTAGGGATGGATGACTTTTGTACTTTCCACTACTGCTTAAAACGGTACTGAATAGTGACTGTTGAAGTTGTAACTTAATCGTACCCCATGGAGGGAGAATTTTGACTTTTGTACTTTGTGTCCCAAGCCTCCTTAAGGATGATTGAATGATTGAGATACTAAATGATTGTACTTTGTTCAAAACTATGTGACCACTTTGGTGAAAACTAAGTTGTTGAGTTGTGCCGTGGTGAATGCTATATTTTGATTTTCCGTGATGAGTTGTAACATTCTGAATGCTGTACCTTGACTTTCTTTGAATGTTTTGCTCTGATTTATTACTGAATAAATAGGGAGTTCACTATAGTATGTAATCAGAACTTTGAAAGCTGTTCATAGCAGCAGTCCTCTGGAAGGCTGCTCATGTGTGGCTTTACATGGAGCACTGGTGGGTCTAAGCAATAAATGGAAGCATTTTTGTATGTGAGAGGATGCTGCCTCCATAGAGTCTTATTGGACCATCATCAAGTGGTGGTCATGGATAGATTTTCTATGTGGAATGGGAACCTAGAGGTAGGACCACAGAACTGAGCATGTAGCTTTAATGAGATATAATATGACTAATGATTTCTGACTTGGGAATTGGAATCCATTAATTTCAGAATTCCAATATGTTCAGATGTCAGGTCACTCAATCTGTTCATCCTTATTTAATAATTTGTTCTATACATAAGCTAGGTTAGTAAGAGAGAACGTCTGGTTGGGGGAAAGGAAAAATCTCAGCTGACTTTGAAAGCTAAGGGCAATCTCCTAGGAAGGGGGGCAAGTTTTTGAACTCTATTCAACTTAATTAAATGAGAATCAATTAAGCTCCCACTATGCAACAGACCTTCTTCTAGGAGCCAGGCATATAAAGATAAGCATTAATTATCCCAGTCCTCAAGAAACTCATGTAGTATTTGGGGAGGAAAAAAATGTATACAAATAAGTAAATGTAGAATATGTGCAAAGTGATTTCATGGGGGGTTGGTACTAACGACCTTATTAAAGAGCTGTCTCATGAGCTAAGTCTTGAAGGAAGCTGGAGATTCAAAGATATGGAGGAAATGAAGAAGGATGCTCAAGGCACGATAGTTGCCTGTACAAAGATAGAGAGATAGGAAATAGAATGTCCCACGTGGGGAACAGGGAGCAAGCCAGTATTTCCAATGTAGGGTACATGAGGGATAGTAATGGGAAATCAGTAAGGTGTGAAAATCAAAGCTACTGATTTCAAGATCCTTCCCTCTACATGTAATGTTGATCTATCTCCTCTATCTTCTTCATCAGAATGCCCCTATTAACAACACCCCTTTTCTTCAGACTCCCAAATCTAATTGCTCCAGACCTGTTGCTTTGACACATATACAACTCTTCTGCATCCTAAAAAAAATCTTCATTAGATGCTACCATCCCCTCAAGTTATTGTAATGTGTCTCTCTACCCTTTATCAGTCAAATTCCTAGAAAATTAAAAGTTCTCTCTATTCATTGGCTCCACTTCCTTTTCTCACATCCTCTTCTCAACCCTTGTGCAATATGGCTTCTGACATCATCACTCAACTGAAACTGCCCTTTCTGAATGATCTGTTAATGGATAAATCTTAGTCTGTGCTATCCTTCTCAGCTTCTCTGCAGTATTTGACATTGTTGTCTGTCTATCTGTCTTACTCTCTCTCTCTCTCTTTCTCTCTCTCTTGACTTTCCTCTTACATGTCTGACTACTCCTCATTCTTCTTTACTTCCTCAGCATCCATGCTAAGCCTCCTGACTATGGATATACCCCAGAACTTTGATTGGACCTGCTTCACTCTTCTCTCTATGCTCTCTTACTTAACCACCTCATCAACTTCCATTGGCTTGGTTATTATCTCTATGAAGAAGATACCTAAATCTATAATATCCTGTCTGAATCTCCCTTCTGAGCTCTAGTTTTACATCACTCTCTAGTGGATATCTCAAACTGGATGTTCCATAGACTTCTCAAACTCAACATGTCCAAAACAATTTATTGGTTTCACCTCTAAATTACCTTTATTTATGACCCCTTCTCTCTACTCAAAAAGACAGTACCTAACATCACCTCTCACTTGACTATTATAACAGGTAATGGTCTCTTAATTGTCCTCCCTGCCTAAAGTTTCTCCCCAATTCCTATCCATCCTCCATGGAACTTCCAAAAAGCAATTGCCTTAAGAGCAAATGGCATCTCCCTACTCAATGTAACAAATGTTGTTGTGATTTTGTTAATGTGCATGAATGTTATTGTGGCTTTGTTAAGTCTTGTCTTCCCAGGAACAGAGACTGTGAGAGATTTGAGTGACATTACTTCTAGGATAAAACCTAATTTCTTTTTCACATTTAAAGTGACCTCAACATATCATAACATGGTCCCAACCTATCTTTCTAGCTCCACTACACACTATTCCCCTTTCTGTCCTCTACATCCACTCAAATTGGTTTTCTCTTTGGTACTCATACAGCTCTCCATCTCTCATCTTTGTATTGACTATATTCCATGCATGAAATGCACTCCATCCTTACCTCTGCCTCATAGTATACTTTACTGTTATCAGGATTCTAGAAAGGTTCCTTCAGTTACATAAAATTCTGTTTGTGAAATGACATCATTGCCTCACTCATAATTCTTGTCTTGTTAGGATTCTTCTAGTTGGTAGACTAGAGCTCTTGCTTTTGAAAAGTAGAAGGGTCTCACTTTTGAATATTGCCATGTTTTCACTGTTTTATTTTATTTTAGGGGGTTTTTGTTGTTGTTTTTTAATAAAGCTTTATAAAGCTTGTGGATTAAACAGAATAAATTTCTAAATTTAAAAGCAAAAAAAACAAAAAAGATTCTGTTTGAGCACCACAATCTTTGTGAAGATTTTCCCAATTCCCAAATCATAGTGTTCTCCTTCCCTAAATACTTTGCATTTACTCATTCATTTGTTTTATCTATTTATTAATCAGTGTATTTTTATTGATGTTCATGCTTAATTCATTCATTCAACACATTCATTTATTGATGTTCATTTATCTGTGTTTATCTGTGAGTTTATTTTCTTATCTGTTTACTTATTTATGCCATATACAATTATATATGTAAATGGCACCTCAAACAGACTGTAAGCTCTGTGAGCTTAGGGTACTCTTTCTTTTTTTGTCTTTGTACCTGTAAAGCTAAGCACAAACAGCTTTCCAGAGGACTGCTGCTGTGAACAGCTTCAAGGTTCCGATAACATAGTATAGTGAACTCTCTATTTATTCAGTAACAAATCAGAGCAAAAGATTCACAGAAAATCAAGGTATAAAATTCACCATGTCACAATTCAACAACTTATCACTAAAATGGCCACATAGTTTTCACCAGAGTGGTCATATAGTTTTAAGCAAAGTACATTCATTTAAGTTACAATTTCATCAGTCACTACTCAATATCTTCTTAACAGGTAGTGGAAAGTACAAAATGCCATCTTCTCCTAGGCTACAAGCAAGTTACAATGTCATCAGTCACTATTCAGTACCCTATTTCTTCAGTCACTACTCAGACAGTTTCATCAGTCACTACTCAATACCAAAAGAGAGGTCTTTTTATCTTGACTTGGGACAGGCTTTCAGCTTCCATGGTTCCTCTTCCATGGTCCCAGCTCCTGTCCAAATCTAATCAACTGCCACCTGAGTTCAAAGGCAGACAGCTCCCAGTTCCTTGTCCAGCTCTCTGTGCAGTTCCTGCTCCACATTGAAGCTCACAGTGTCCAGTCGACCTCAAATCTCTCACATCTCTGTTCCTAGGAAGACAAGGTTTAACAAAGCCACAATAACATTCATAAACATTAACAAAGTCACAACAACATTTGTACAATGTACTGGCACCACAGTCATGCTTCCTCAATCTTCTGCAGCTCCATCTGGCCCTTGGAAATCTTTGGCAGCTCTGGCACCACAAGTTCAAGTTCTGCCACCACAAGTCTGAGTTCTGTCACCACAAGTCTGAGTTTTGCTACCACAAGTCCCAAAAGTTCTGTTCTCAAAATCAAAATCACTTTATCCAGCTCCATTCTCAAAATGAAAATCACTTTCTCCAGCCTCCACATGGCTTGATCCAAGAAATTCTGTCTCAGTTCTCAATTCTCAATTCTCTTCTCAGTTCTTCTCAATTCTCAGTTCAGTCTTCAGTCCAGCAGTAGCAGCCCAGCCTCCAGATGCTTGCTGAGAGAAAACTTTTCTCTCTCTCTCTCTCCCCCATTTCTGTCTCTGTCTGTCTGTCTCCCTCTCCCTTTCTCCCCCTCTCTCCTCCTCTCTTGCTCCCTCCTTCCCTTTCTCTCTCTTTCCTTTTCTGTCTCCCTCCCTCCTTCCCTTTCTCCCTCCCCTCTTCCTCTCCCTCCCTCTCTGTCTCTCTCTGTGTATCTCTGTCTCTGTCTCTCTCTGTCCCTGTATTTCTCTGTCTGTCTCTCTGTCTCTCTCTCTTGCTCCCTCCTTCCCTTTCTCTCTCCTTCCCTTTCTCTCTCCCCCTCCTCTTCCTCTCCTTTCATCTCTGTCTCTCTCTCTCTCCCATGACACCTGCCTCTCATAATCCTAATTTAAAGTTTCCTAAGTATTTTGCATATATTCTCTCATTTGATCCTCATAATAAGCCAGTAAGTAGGCACTGAAAATATAATTATCTTCATTTTACAAATGAAAGACTCTAAGAGAATAAGTGACTCGACCCTGTGAATTGAGTAATTATCAACTTTTTGTTTTATAATAATTAGCAAGCATGGCCTTGCTCTACTCCCTGACATCACTGCAACTGACCTAGCTTTCCAAGAATGCTTAATAGCAGGCCCAGCCACTATTAAACAAATGTAGCTGGTACCTCTGGCCCACTGCCCTCACTGCCCCAGTGGTGTTTCCAATAGAATTTGTGACACCAAAGAATTTAAGATTTTGGATATTATCAGCTGCTTTTGGATGCTTATTAAAAAAGAAAACACCTCAGATGGAGAGTAGGCAAGATCTTTCTCAGTGAAAGAAGAATACATATGGTTTGGAGAACATGAAATGGAGGCTTCAATCACTGGGGAAACAAACCATAATTTAGTTTTTAAAAAGTCAAATGACAAACAGATCCTGTGAGTATTGTATATAGTCAAGTGCTTAAGGATAGATTCGTGAGCTCAGGGGCTGCATGTGGGCACTCCCTGGAAGAGTTTCAGGGAAGCAAATCAAATTTTTTTTACAAATACAACAAAGCATATGGGAAAATCTGTAGCTTGCAGTAGAAAGTACATGATCCTTAGTGTCAGAGGACCTGAATTCAAATATTGGTTCTACTCCTTGCTGCCTTGAGCAAATCACTTGTTCTCTTAGGCCTCAGTTTCTTTCTCTGGAAAATAAGGGCATTGGACTAAATGACCTTAAAATTTCTTCCATCACTAAATCCATGATCCAACAAAATGTGTTTTAGTATGTTAATATATATGTATAACAAATTAAATACATATGTACATTTGGATAGATGGATATGAATGTGTGTGTGTGTATGTGTGTGTGTGTGTGTGTACAGCAGTATGGCAGAATCATGGGAGAGCTGATCTCAGAGCCAGGAAGGCATTTTTTTTTCAAGTTCTGCCTTTGATACATACTGGCTAAGTGACCTTAGGCAAGTCATTTAGCCTCTAAGGTTCTAGACAACTCTCTAAGACTATAAGTTTCAAGATAGATGCTGACCTGTATTGGTAAAATGAATTCCTGCTACACCAGCAGGTCTAAGTCCCAAAGACAGACCACTACCCTGTGATCACATTCAAATTTTCTCATGGTCCTAGGAATTAACCTTGCTGAGGGATAATATACATCTTCTACTTACCATTCTCACTCTTCTGCCCCCATCCAATGTGTTCTCTATCAAAACAACTAATTTTTAAAATCATGATACTTTTATATTTTAAATATAAGTAAAAGCCCCAACATTACAGATATTAATACATAAATATTGTATATACATACATGTATATACACAAATATGTGTATATATATATATATGTGTGTGTGTGTGTGTGTGTATTATGTATATGTATGTGTGTGTATCTACAGAGAGAGAGAGAAAGAGATGCCTTACCTTGTCATTTAAACCCCATCTAGGTATCTTATTTACTATGCTCATAGACTTTGAGCAGGAAGAGACCTCACAGGCCAGCTCCTTAATTTTTATATATATACCCAGTTCACATTCTCCCACCAATGTACTCAATAGCTGTGGTGAAAAATGAGCACACATTTATAGGAACCTAGCACAGAAACAGATGAAGAAGGAAGAAATGTGTGCTTTGGGCAACTCGTAAGTCTAGACAAGTAGACTTCAAGGTCATTGGTCCATTCAGTATCAACTATATCATGTATAACTGCTCCCCCGTACCTTGTTTAGCAGACATGTGTCATCACTCTTTAGGGAAAATTTTTCTCTACTTGAAAACAACCTTTATAAAGTATTTTTCTTCTTCTTTCAATTAACCATCCTCTTTAGAAGGATATTTAGTAAGTATTAGCGTATAATAACAATAAATATAAATTGTCTTTAAACCAGACAGCTGCCAAATTCATCAAACAGTCTATCTCTTGGCTGTATGGATCAGACCAGCCATTTCTTCCCCCATTAGATGCTGTGCTATCCAATCAGAATGGTGCTTAGGGTATAACAGTAACATTCATTCTTTAAACTTCTCAGCAGGATACCAAAGGAGTTTCAAAGCTCCATCTGCTATTCCTTCTTAAGCCAGTGGTGGCAGCAGAGAGCTTCACTTTTCTCTATCTCCAAGTGGCTTTGGAAGGCAATAAACTGGTACCGGAGGTCTCAGTCAATGAAGTTCATTCTCTCTGACCAATCAGGAAACAATCAGCTAAAGACTTCTTTCATCTGACTGCTTCTATCTGGAATAGGGCAGATTTCCACTTCCTTTGACCCCTCCCCATGCTGTTTCTTCACTTCTCAGGTTCCACTTGCCTTGATGCTGGGGCACCCTTCTCCTCTCCCTGTTGTTTTCAATGTCTGATTCTGAATGACTTACTTTTTACTTAAAAAGTTGCAACTCCTCAAATTTCTATCTAATCAAGAGTTCTTCTAAAATTGTACCTCATTCTTCATATATCAATACAATGTCTAATTTTCTTACTTGTAGCATCTTTAGTCAAAAAATGCATATGTGCAAATGACAGAATTACTCATCATACTTCAGCTCTGAAATATCCAAAAAAGGCTGTTGTTTGTCTCTTTACTGCTCTTGACACTGTTTCTTCACATTCACATTTCTCTAGTTTTAATAAAGAAGAGATCTTTCTCTGCCCTTTTTTGGGAGGGGGAGGGGTTGAGAAAGGAATAAGCATTTATTAAGTGCCTACTATGTACTAGGCAATTTACAAATTAAGCATTTTACAAGTATTATCTCTTTTGATCCTTTATAATAGTAAACTTCTTACATAAGCAAAGCATTGTTCCAATTGGTTAACAAAGGGATCCAAAAACTCAAATCTACGGTTCAGTTTACTTTCTCTACAAAACTATCCAAATGCTATCTGAAAGCTAAATTTTTATACATTTATGTATGTTAATTTTTCCATTTGTATTATACATCAAGATGCTTATCTATAACAATGGCAATATCCCACACCCTTTGACAATTAAAATCAATCTCTTCCTTTATTAAAAAAAAAACAACACTTTTTATGTTCTTTTCATCATTAGTTGCTCCTTAGGAAAAGGGTCTTAGAGAGACAATATACCATACAAATGCTTTCTTCAAAAAAAAATAACATTCTTCCATTGAGTTAGTAAATCACTGTGTATGTGTAGACATAGAGATATGTGTGTATACAAATATACACATATATGTGTGTGTATCTGTATATGTGTATATAGTCTCCCAAACAGTGAGCCAGCTCTGGAAATGCATGTGTCAGCCTCATCATCTATGTGTGTATCCTTGAAAATACACTTCCAAGATAAGTGAACTTACTCAAAATGTCTCCATTTGCTATAACCAATGTTTCTACATATGGATGGTGTGGTGGTGGTTAGTGGCGAACCTCTGTTTTCTTGGTATTAATTGTCAGGTCAAAATTGGCACAAGAATCTCAGCTTCAGAGGCTGCATTGAGTGCATAATCATCTACAAACAAAAAGTCACACACCAACTCTCCCTCAACTTTAGTCTTGGCTTGTAGCCTTTTCAAGTTAAATAATTTATCTTCAGTGTGGTAGCTGACCTTGATGCCATTTTTTTCTCCTTGAAGACATCAACAACATTGTTGAAAACATCATGCTAAAAAGCATGGGAGTGAGCACACAGCTGTGCTTCACTCCACTGGTGACTGAGAAACTGCAAGAGCATCATCCATTATCCAGAACTGGTGCAAGAATGGCATCATGGAACTGGTGTACAATATTGATGAACTTCTGTGAGCAACTAAATTTTTCTGTGATCTTCCATTATGCATTTATAAATATATAATATGTGTGTATAATCATTTTTATGACAATCAGTGGAAGCCAAAATTGAATCAGAGGAAAATACTATATTATGTTCCATTTGGTAAGTTAAACAAAATTTTAAACCCACCACCAAACTATTCTCTGGTGAAAAAAATAGAATAAATATTTACCTAGTAATGCCATATGAATGTAAATCTTGGAAGACATAATTTCTGAAGACTCAAAGTTCTCTCTTTTTCTGAAAGTCAATGGAGAGACAAAAGGTGGGTGCAAAGAGAGGACAACATCTTTCTAAAAATGATCTAAACTGAAGGGGTCACGTAAGGGATATCACTGAGGAAATATATGATTGGAAAGCAGGTGGGCTGGTCATGTGGCAAGAATGAAGTATAACAAATGAATCGTTCCACTGGTCCCCAGAAAATATGTAAAAGGTCTCCCCATGTCTTGTGTCCTAGTTCCCCAGTTGCTGGTGACTTCCCCTCCAAGATTACTTTCTATCTAAAAAGTATATAGTTATTTACTGCATTAGATTGGGAGGTTTTTGAAGACTACAACATATTTTTTGTATGTCTAGTCCTTATCAGAGCAACCAGCAATTAGAAAGTACTTAAAAACTGGTTATCAACTGATGGACCACTGATTGATCTATGACAGCACATGAACAAGTGCAGCCTAGAATGAGAAGGCAGGCATAGATGTACCATTTGTACCAAAAGAGGGTTTCGCCAATATCAATGAAATTATAAATCTATTGAAGAATTAAAGCACTATTGCATGCATCCCTATTGTCCATCTCTTCTCTTACCTCCCTGGTTTATGGGACTAAATTGGTAATAGCAACTTGTGCTTCTTCCCACCTTCCCCAACCCTCACTGGGTTGTATTGGAATGTACAAAGAAGATTGGTCCTTCTGATGTGAGGGCTTGCTGAACCCGGTCCACAGCTGCTCATCCACTTTTGGTGTTCACCTTCACCCAACTCTCCTCTGTGGCTCCAAGAAGCTATAGGAAGCACAATGGTCACATCTTGGCAAAACTGTCTCAGCAGATGGGCTAAACCAGGTTGAAGGAAACCAGCAGGCCTTGAATCTGTCAGTGAATTAGGGGGATGTCTAACCTAAGCATGTGAAGACTTCCTCTGATGGAATGGGTAGATGAGAACAATTTGTTCCAACAGCCATGAAAATGGCCAAGTAGGTGCTGTGGAGCTCTTAGAGCTTGGTCAGACAATGAAGAAGCCAAGGTCATCCACTACATCCTAGGACATTGCCAGTTATCTTGACTTTTGTCTTGCCACTGGACTTTGATGACTCTGGAAGAGAGAATGAGATTGATGACTTTGTACAACTTGGCCTCGCTTAAATCCAATTCATACAAAAGTCAAGGTATCACCCCATGATGTCATTGCTCCTCTTTCAAAATGGGCAAATAACAACTCTCATGTGAATTCATTCATGGAAAGACCACTGGATTTGGAATCCAGAGGACCTGGGTTTAAGTCTTAGGCCTGAAATTAACTGAGTGACCCTGGCAGGCTATTTAACCTCTCTATAAAATGTGCATCATCTCTAGGGTAAAAAAATTAGTATCAAAGGTGATTTTTAACAATGCGTGCACTATATATGAAGGGACATTGTGGGAAAAGTGCTTTGCAAACTTAAAACACTAGATGAACATGTTAAACTTATTTACACTTGCAGAAGGAGAGTACAAAGTGTATATGGTGCAGATTTGCATCTGTGTGTAATCTCTTTCCTTTCTGCTATATTTGGAGATATTCATCTTACTTGTTGCTTGTTGAGTTTAGAATTAAAAAATAAACAGGATATAAATGTGAATTATTATCATTCCTTCTCCTTATTCTCCATACTCCTGTTTCTTATGATGAATAGCAGGGAGAGAACTATAGTAGTCTAGGCCACCTCTTCCAGAAAGAACCAGCCTAACTAAATCCATATCTTACTTAGCATCTCTTCCTCCCTAACTCATTGAATACTCAACTGTAATAAGCCAAATTTTTAAAAGCACCTACTAAATGCAGATTACTCTGTTAGAAGATGGGAACACAAAGATAAGAAATGAACATTTCTGCCTTCAGGGAACTTTTCTTCTACCAGCAGAATGTTCAACTATCTCCTTTGCTGTATAGAATGGAGGCTTCTAGGTTGCACAATGGATAGAGTACCAGGTCCTGGAGTCAGGAAGACAAGTCTTCCTGAGTTCAAATCTGGCTTCAGACACTTTCTAACTCTAAGACCCTGGCTAAGTCATGTAATTCTGTTTGCCTCAGTTTCTCATCTGTAAAATGAACCAGAGAAGGAAATGACAAACTTTTTCATTATCTTTGCCAAGAAAATTCCAAATGTGGTCACGAAGAATCTGACACAACTGAACAACAATGTACAGAACGCTCCAGAAAAACTGCTGCTCTCTGTCTAAACATTCTTTCTTGATCATGCTTGACTCTCTACTTCTTGAACATCTTCTTTCTTCTTCTTCACCTATTGAATTCCTACCCCATCTTTAAAGCCCATATTCCCAGTCCTCTACCAAGACTTCTTTGACTTTCTTCCCTCCCATTCCCACTCACTACCCCAAATCCTAGTTAACACTTTGTACTCATGCCAAAAACTACTGTGTATTATTTTCACCTTGAGCATCTGGATGGTTCAGTGGATAGAGCATGATGGGGCTTAGAATCAGGAAGATTCGTCTTCATGAATTTGAACCTAACCTCAGACACTAGCTGTGTGATCCTGGGCAAATCACTCAATTTTGTTTGCCTCAGTTTCCTTATCTGTAAAATGAGCTTGAGAAAGAAATGCAAAGCACTCCAATATCTTTGCCAAAAAACAAACAGAGTCACGAAGAGTTGGAAACAGCTAAAATGACTCAACACAACAAAAATGACTGTCACCTGTGTTATGGACTTTAGTCCCCTGAAATACCATGAGCCCCATGAAGGTCAGGCCTGGACATATTTAAACTTTGTCTTCCCAGCTACTAGCAGAATGTTCTGCCTATAGTAGGTGGTTAATAAATTTTCATTGAACTGAGTTGTTCTTCCATACCACTTTTCTATTTTTCAAGTGGCATGCTTCTCTCTAAACTCACACAAAACCTTCCTTACTCTCCAATGGCTTCTATTTTCAGATCCACTACCAGAAAGACTTTTTCTCTTCTTCTTCAAACCAAAATATCCTTTAAACCCATCTGTGAGGCAACTGGTTCCAATTAAATTTTGAGATAAGTGCAAATGAAGTATAATTGAGAAAAGACAAGATAAGCTTGCCATAAGAAAAGAATGGTAAGGGATTCTTGGTGACAGTGGAACTGTATGCATTCTAAATGGGCATGCTATCTGTGACTCAAATGGTCTTATGCCAGTTTTTTAATATTATTGTCATCATGAAGAGGGTGATTTCTCCCATCTCTATGCATGAGCAACTCCTTGGAATAGTTAATGGGACTTTCATGTGTTCACTGATTGGAGAAAAGCTCAGGAAGAAATTAAGAAGAAGTTCCTAAATGTATCTCATTAAAAGAATTTGAATAAAGTCAAAAGTAAGTCAACATGAACCGAATACTCCTTTTTCCCAGAAGCTAATAGGATAGATATCCTTGTCACCAAAAGGTCAATTATAGATTGTTCAGGTCAACCAGTCATTCATCAAGCATTTATTGTTCACTATTTGCTAAGAACTGTGCTAAGTTCTTGGGATACAAAGAGAGGTAAAAAACAATCTCTATCCTTAAGTGTCATCTTCTTTGTATATTGTCCATGGGAACTTTAAAATTGTTGGATGCTTTCTCACTTATATGTCCAATGCTCTATTGGACTGTCTTCATCATTTGAAAGCATTAAAAACAAGGAAAACAAACTCATGGTTTATGCTAACCTATACTCCACCAATCCAATGGATTTTTTTTTTATTCTTCTGATGGACTATATACCTCACAACCAATCTCATGTAGATCTTGTTCAGGTCCTCTCAAAAATTCAAACAAGGAGCTCACCCAATGTTACTGGGGCCTTCCTTGTATTCTTTTGACATAGTGTGGCTACCAAGGAAACATTGCTTAGGTTATGCTACTCCAAGAAAAATAATTAGGCAGTTAAATCTCTGCTGAAAAGATAGCCTTGAGCATCACAGAATCTCAGTTTAAAAGAACCTCAGAGATCATATAGCCTAATTTATTCATGCAAAAAGCATATACGGCAAAATACCAAAACCCTTTGCATCATCTATTACTTGGAATATCAATTACACACATATTCAAGAGTTAGCTTTATTCATGACACCTAACATTTTATGGCTTGCAAATATTTTACTTATGTTAAGTCATTTGAGACTCATAAGAACTATATGAGATAATAATAGCTAATAGCTGACATAGGAAGATGCTTTATTTGCCCTATTGATGAGGCAACTGGGGCTTAGAAAGGACAATTTCCCCAGGCTCACATAGCTAGTAACTATCTTAGGGAAGATTTGACCATGGGTCTTCCTGTCTACAAATCAAGGACTCTTATCTATTACATCACCAAGCCACTTCAACTCTGACCTGAAACTATCAAATCTGATCTATTACATTAATTGCCCTCTGCATGTAAATTAGGAGTTAGAAATAGGGTATGGGGCAGCTAGGTGGTGCATTGCTGGACCTGGAATCAGGAAGACTTATCTTCACGAGTTCAATTCCAGCCTCAGATATTTACCATCTATGTGAACATGAGCAAGTCACTTTACCCTGTTTACCTCAGTTCCTCATCTGTAAAATGAGCTGGAGAAGGAAATGGCAAACCACTCCAGTATCTTTGCCAAGAGAACCCCAAATGGGGTCATGAAGAATAGGATGTGGCTGAACAACAATGAATGCAGACTCCAAGAAGGGAATGGGGACTACTTCATTTAATGGCTTGAAGGAGTTGCTGAGATCCAAGAAAATGAATTTTAGACCTGAGGCTGACCTTAGAAATAATTTACTCTAATCTCTTTAATTTATAGAAAATATAACTGAGATCCACAGTGGTTATGTGGCTTCCACATGGTCACAGCTATTAAAAGTAGCAAAGTGAAGACTAGAATCCAAGGCACCTGACTCCTGGGTCAGAAATTTCTTCATGACACCAAACAGGCTTGCCTGGTTTACATATCAACCAGCAGAATTGTACAATAGAAAGAACATTGTGTATAGAATCAGGAGATACCTGATTTAAAATTCTACCTCCAACACATAGCCATTTGACCCTGGGCAAATCACTTAACCTCTCTGAACCTGTGTTCTGACCACTAAAATGGTGCTAATAACAACACTGACATCAAAATATTGTCATAAGGTTCAAATAAGATATGGTATATAAATCTTCGCAGACCTTAATGCCCAATTAAAATAGCTACCACTGCTGCTATTCTTAACAGCACCACATCCATTACCTGTATTTGAAACCTATAGCTCAACTCTATTTCAAGAAGAGAAAAACATCCCATGTAATAGTGAATGGACTTTAAAAGAAGTTCTTGTGTTTTAGGCTATAAATCATCTGCTGTTTAAGCTAATGCCTTCCTTGAAGTTTCAGATGTTAAAAGAAAAACACCAGTGTACAAACAAACAAAAGAGGGAAATTCAAATAAAATTTTAGAGCTAAAATTTCAGCATGCAATTAGCTCCTAAGGCCTGTTCTATTTTTGGACACTTACATTTAAACTACATTAACTTGTGGAAGAGATGTTATATACCCATTGTATAATTGGCCATTTCTCATCAAATAAAAATTGTTCACTGTCAACAGTATTCCTGGAGAAACCATACCTTGGGAGCTTCTATTGAAACAAATGTAGAACATAGTCAAGAACAAATGCTATTTTGCTTATCATTTCTCAAACACAATACGCCACCGTCATTGTGTCTCTGTACTTTATCTCACTATTTCCTTGGCACATGGCTTCCCATATGCAGTATGCTGTTCACACCCTATGTATGGCTATTTGGAATTAAAATATTGGCAGAAGCAACTCCTTCAATAAGGGCAGAGGATGGGATGAGGGGTGGGAAGGGTGACTAAGCAGTGTAGACTATAAGAAAGGTATCTGAGGATAGAGGCTATTTCTCTTTGTCTTTGTCTTTCCATATCTTATATAGTATCTGACTCATAGGAGGTATTTACTAAATGTGGTTGTGTTGTTGTTTCACTGGGCTTATACGCCAAGGAGGTCAAAGGCAGAAAGTTTCTATTGATATCAAACACCTATAACCATGATTTTTATGGTAGTAAAAAACTGGATTCAAAGTGGATACCAATCCATTCAGATGGGGATAGCTAAGCAAACTGTGGCAAATGAAAACTATTTTGTCATAAGAAATGATGAATGGGAAGAATAGAGCAAGAAAAATTCTCGTATGAGTGAAGTTAGCAAAGCCAGGGAATATTACATTCGACAAAAGTAATATTGATGTAAAGAACACTAATGAATTGAACTGAGTAAATGCAATAACAAGTCTAGAGCCTTGGGAACAGACAATGAAATCTGCCTCTCCTGCTAGCTGACACCAGGAGCAGAATGCTGCATACTTTGTTGGATGCTATCAATGTATCATCTGCTTTTCCTTAACCTTGAGAGCTTCATTTCCCGGATTTAGAAACAATTTAGAATGTAAAAACAAAAGGCATTACTGAAATATGTATTAGATGAATGAGTGAATCAGTGATTGAATGAATGAAAAACAAAATTAAGCAGGGGAAGCCATCTCCTAGCACAATGTCTGGCTCAAAGTAGATATTTAATAAAAACATATGAGTTGAGATGTACTGGGCACATGCCCCAAGGAGGTCAAAGGCAGACAATTTCTATGGGTCCCATACACCCATAATGACAATGAAGGTGGAAGAAAGCATTACAGCATAAAGTAATTGCTGCCAAGTAATTGACTGCCACTAATGGGACATTTTGATTCTTTTATATATCCCCAAATTTCCAGTGAGATTGGCGAGGAAGTAAGTAGTCCAGTAGAGTAAACTGTGGCTTTGACCAACACAGGGAGTCAATGTGTCATTTTAATAAGATGAATTATTAAGTCCTGTCCTTATCTTGAAAAGTATTCACAAGATATACCATCATAAATAGGTTCCTAGAGAGCTGGGACCACATCTGTCTGATAGATTCCATGAGTGGCTTTGGAAGATGACAATCCTAAAAGACAGCTCCATTCACATTTATCAGGTTAAAAGTCACAAGTTGTAATCAGTTCAAGGACAAGAAATCTATGGCATGCATGTCATCATAAAATGTGTCAAAATCAGCCCAATTATAATAATAACAGTCATTGGCATTTATGTAGCCCTTTAGAGTTTACAGAGCATGTTATCTATTACTCCTTTCTGCCACAATCTGTGAAATAAAGTAATAATGTCCATTTGACACAGGAAAAACTGAGTCTCAAAGAAGTCAAGCAAATTGCCTGTGGTCACACAATTTGTGAACGTCAAAGTCAGAATGGGAACCCAGGATTCTCTGGAGTCTAGGTAGAGTTTCCTTTTCACCACACCAGAGTGTCTCCCTAAAGTAATGAAAACACTTGTATTAGCGAGAATGAAACGTTGACCTTATATCATGTATATGGTCCAATCCAACTGAAACAGTAGCAATAGGAAAGCTCTGTAGTGACACTTTTTCATCTGAAGTTTTCAAGACACTTGTCCTCTGTCCCAGCCTCTTAGAGTACTACATTTGTCCATGTTTACAGGTCATGTAAGAAAGACCTGCAATCAAAACCTCTTCCACCTAGAGATAACCTCAGTGGATTAAAAAATAATCAGCTACACAATGTCATCCAACAGCCAGAACCTTTGAAATTTATCATGTCTTTGTGACATGGCAATATCCACAATTCCCTGAAGTCTATGGTCCACGAGCAGGAAAACAAGGCAAAAGGGAATGCGATTGAGACCAGCCTGAAGTTTGTCATAGTCACACGTGGCTTAAGCAGCTGGCCCCTGTATGCCTAGCTGACCATGCATGCTGATCAGTCTCCCTCGCCATACTCTTTTGGGGAGTGTTTATCTAAAAATCAACAGATTTATTGAATAGATATAGATATATAGATATAGATATTCACATCCTAGGTAATATATAGGGATTATAAGCAAAATATGACATTCAGCCTATGACTAAAGATCTTATGTTCATGCTAAAGACATAAAATTATGAGCATGAAGCAGAAAGAATAGACAAATGAACTGGATATTAAAACTGGAGTTCAGAGAATAAAGAGATCACTGAGGGTTGGAGCAGTATTGCCCACCTCTTAATGTAATTTTATTTGCGGCATTTTAATCAGGGTAGATTCACTGGAGCTGTGCTACAGGAACTCAAGAGAAACAACAGAGCTAGTTAGCAAGATTTGTTTAAAAAGAAAAAAAAAGGAAGTTGCCTACAAGGGACCACAAGGAGTTTCTTCCCTGCTTACCCTGCTATCCTATGCTCTAGCTCCTGAGAGAAATGATTATTTCTCCCTTATATTAATAACCAATTAATATGTGAGTGGAAGGATTCAGGTTTTTTTTTCTTTTCTATATTGTCATTCAAAGTCCAGCCTCTCAAGGACATTTCTGACCTGCCTAAAGAATAAACCCCATCCAAATCACCTTATCTAGAATGAATTCTTATAGCACCATTGTTCATTCACTGGGTAGATGATAGATCTTTTTGTAGCAAGAGTGGTCTGGCTTGGGATGAGTCTTTCTTTGTTCATGAATTGATTCCCACCCTCAGGCACACCCCCTTTTTCAAAGACCTTGTAAGCATTTAATGTCCCCCAAGGTTGCCTTTGGAGAGTGCCATGGACCTCTTTTATTAATTATTCACTAGCTATAATAAATAAAATGATTGTTAATTACCCAGAAATTGTGTCTCTTCAACTTTTCATATATGACACTCAAGAGCAGTGGCCCCATGCCAAAGTCTTGAGAATCTCCAACCCCTCTCCACTAATGTAATTTCATGCTTTTTACACCAATAACAATTTAGAGGATCTTCCCTGCACCAGAATTCCTAAGTTATTACTCTATATGTAACAATAAAGTAGTATAGAAATGTGAGATGGTATTGCTATCAGGGGGAAAAGACTTTCTGAAGGACCTAGGACTGAGGTGAATTTTAAAGGACAAATAGCATTTAGGCCTTCCAGTCAGGGAGGAATATATGAACAAAGGTGGTAATGAGCATGGTATTATGAGTAGAAGGCAGTGAGCAAATACATTTAACTAGAGCAGAGAGTTGATATTGAAGAAGACAACAGCAGCATGCCAAGAGTGGTCAGTGAAAAGAAGGTCTTGGCACTTTGTCAGAGAGACGGGCTTGATGCCAGGGATAAGGGGGAACAATATGAATTTTTGAGCTGAAAAGTGACGTGAGCTGGCATTTTGGAAGGACTGGTTTTCCCATAGTACCAGGACAGATTGGAGAGAACAAGAGGCTGAAGGCAGAGAAACTAGTGTTTATGTTTAATTGGTTTATTGTCAAACACTTTCATCTTGTTGGGATTTAATAATATAACACTCAATTGTTCTATAACAGAGTCTCAACTGTTACCCCAGGAAATATTCCTAGTATGGGTTTCAAACATCTCAAAATAATGTTCATGAGTCCTCACTTACTAAACCTACCTCTTTCTACCAGCCAGAATTTATCATGTATCATAGTGAAAACAAAAGCAATTTACTTCAGCATGGTGATATCAAGAAAACAAAGAAATCACAAACACTTTCAACACACGAGTAACATTCACACTACACAAGTCTTGGGAAGTTTCAGTCTCATAATGTCTCTGTACCTAGAGCCACTTGTAGTATAATGGTGGCATCAGAACTGGAGATCCACGTAGAAGAAAGCCCAGCAAGAGGACAAAGGGGATGTCTGAGCCAGTTGTCCTTGGCTCCCTCTTCCTTGCTTCACTTTATGTCACTCTTTATTGAGGTCCATTTCTCCCTCTTTAGAACCAGACCTTCTGCCTCTTTCTGGAAGGTCCCGACAAGGCTTTCCAGCATCGAAAAGAGCAGAGTTTCACAAGGTTAAGAGAACAACTGCATCAGATTACAAACCCTGGTATGGCAGAAAATGAGGGGGAAAATTCACCCTTTGGCATCAAGGCAGAATGAGTTCAGCATAGCCTCTTCCAACATCCATTTACTTCTCTTTGTGTCTTTTTTCCTACTCTGGTTCTTCAACTTGAAATGTCCAACTTTTGAATGAATTCCTTCAAGTTTGTGACAGCTGAAGTATCCAATCTCATGATGAATGGGGCAATAAAGCAGTGCTAGAAGCATTCCCTCATGGAAACTTTTGGAAAACACAGTTCAAAGAAAACTGAGACCATATCTATTTGAATAAAGCCCTTACATTTCAATACTTATGTTTACTTGTTTCTTATATCATAACTGCATTGAATCATGGCTGGATAGTCTCTCCACCAATGCAGATTGCAACCAATCTCTGTCTTTTATAGATGAGTTGTTCTGACTGAACAACAACAAAAAAAAAAACCCACCATCTACTGACTAACTTTCTAGTGCCAATCATCAACAAGATTAGCTAGGCTGTTGTTTTGATCACACATACAAAAAAAATTCAAGTCCATAATTGAGCCCTTTTTCCTCTTGATGGGACCAAGCAGAGTTTGTGTTCCACTGTTAACGCTATTGAAAACCCTAGATCATGTACATATTATGATCAACTTTAGTGTTGGACTACTAGTGGATGGAAATATTTATTTGAATAAATTATATAAAAATATTTTGATAAAGAAGAAGAAAAAGAAGAAGAAGAAGAAAAGGAAGAGGAAGAGGAAGAGGGAGTGGAGGAGGATGAGAAGGAGAAGGAGGGAGGGAAATTAAAAAAAGAAACCAAATGTGATCAATTAATGCTTATTATTCCATGTACATTCTGAGAGACAGTATGGCATAGTGAGAGAAGGCTATACTTGAGTTCAAGTCCTGCTTCTGACACCTACTAGATTTGGGATGTCAAAAGACATTCCCATAACTATACATGATCTCTAAGACCATAACAGACAGGTTATTGATCTGTATGGCTGGAGGAACTAGACACATTCGAGTGCCCACACTGATGAAAGTACTAGATCAGATCCCAAGGAGATGTATCCTTTCCTGAAGTTCTCCTGATATTTCCTTGTGTTGTGAAGTTGAACCTGAATTCTCAAAGGCTCTATCAGCGTAGTACATGCTCTCCTACCAAACTACAAAGACTTACAGTAAGGGCTGGTGATGGGCTGGGTTGCTTTTCTTTGGGTATCATGCTAGTTAAGATCTAATAGGTTCTGGTAAACCAAGGTGTGATGAATCTTTAATCCCAGCCCCTCTCCAAAGGTGGACTATATTATACCTAAAGATCCCTTTCAGCTCTTAGATTCTGATTCTTTTGTATTCAGAATTCAGACTGGATATACAATAAAAAATTGGGTCTTCTTGGGTTGATCTGTCCAAACATTGCTCTACCCCATCCCGCAAACACCACCATCACCATCATAAGGATATCATTTTTTGTTTAAATCTCCTTTTCCTACCCATGATGTTAGACAGGCTCTGGATCCTTGTATAATCAAGTGACTTGTAGCACAATTGTTTCAGAATGGGGCCCAATGCCTGATTGCTGGCTTTGACAGATCAGAGCACAGGAATGCAAAGCTTAAAGTTTTCTCACTTACTGCCTGCTGCTACTGCTGGAAAAATGGAAAGTCTCACCATTTATCTCAAAGATTCTGCTTCACTTGGACAAAATAGGAAGAAGTGACAGTGTAGGGAGAGAGAAAAAGGGACATGCAAATGTCTCATCCATTCTTCTAGGGAGAAAAATGCTTTTTTAAATGTATCATGTCCAAAGTCAATTTCATCTTTATAGGTAGCCAATCATTCTACAACATTCCCACCATTTTCCTCCCCATCTCAATTTCTTCCACCTCATCTACTTGACTCCTTGATGCCCTGTCTTGCAGATAGCCTAGCTTACTTCCAGGAGGGAACCGAAGTCAAAAGGAAAGTTCCCAGCTCAGCTATGTGATGTTGAGGCCATCAGTTAATCTCTCATATCCTCAGTGTCCTCATCAGCATCATGGGGGAATTAGATGATCACTAATTTCCTTTTCCAGCTAGAAAATCCTTATGATGCTTGGCTCCTTCTGAATCACTGCATCCAGATTAATTTGAGTAGAGTTAATCATTGTGTGAAAAGAACAAAATTGCAAATAATAAGTACCTCTGATATGTTGGTAAATGTGTGAAACTCCTCTGGTAGGTGCAAGTGAAAGCATCAATTAAAAATTAGCAAACCTGCATATTTATAGATTGTGCTGTTGACTTCAGCATTTTCTTCTTGCCTATTACAGCAGCTGGTTGACAGGTAAATCTCGGTGCCTGATTGTAGCTATAGGTCAGAAAACAGCTATACCCAGTTTGCAGAGCCCTACCCAAGCTATGTAATGAAATGCTTTTGTTTAATGAATTCTTCTTCACTTTCAGAAGCCATAATTAAAGCTTCTGATTTTTTTAAACCTATCATTAAAAGCAAAGTGAAAATATTGTTTTTTGGCTAGTGCTGATTATGAGAACAAAAGAACCTGCCTGACTTGGGTGATGTAACCCTCTCGGTCACTTTTGGACAAGGGTCCTCAACCAGTAGTTACAATTTTAGTAATGAAAAAGATCTTGAGGAGGAGGGGAATGGTTTTTTTTTTTCCTTTCTTGATATGAGTAATGCTATTTAGAATAAGCCTCCATTCAGTGTTAACAGAATCTCTTCTGATCTCTATGCTTTGCTTTTCAATCCCTCAGATTTTGCAAGCCAGCCAAAAAAGTAGAGTTTGCCTTATCTAGAGTCCTGAGACCAAAGGCAGACTAACAGATTAGGAAATCAGAAGGCCACTTTACCCATGAAGACTTTCTTCCCTCTTCAGGCCAAACTGATACCACACCCTGCAATGGCTTATAACTAGAGATGAAACAAAGCTTTTTACTGACTTGAAAACCAAAATATGAGCAGTAGATATTCTTTCCACAACAGAATCCATCTAGTCCAGCCGCCTCATTTAACAAATGAAGAAAATGAGGTTCAGAGAGGTTAAGTTACCCATGGTCAAACAGCTAATGTCAGAAGCAGGAGATGAACACAGGTCTTAGGACCAGCCGTAATCCACCATACCCACTGACTCTCTTAATAGTCTGGAACTTTATTTCATTAACCTCCAAAATTGTTGTCATAACCATACATTCTCCTTGGGCTTCCCCTTGGGTTTACTGGGATTTGTAGCCAGGAAGAGAATGTGGCCTAGAATGGAGTCCCTGCTGGCAAGTTACTTAAGAATTGTCCCTACTCTTTTTCAGAGCCATCTCAAGCCTTTATGAAAAAATGAATCATATAGTCATAGAATCTCCAAGATGGAAGGCATCGAACTTGCTTTCCTTAAAGAGAAAGAAACTGAGGATCAAAGTGATTGGCCCAAGATAGTGGTGAGTGATAGAGGTCTGTCTTAATTATATAAAAAATGTTAGTGTCAGTGATTTGGGAAAAAACCATTAGGATTTTTATTCTGGATAGGAACTGAAAGTAAACGTTCTATTTTCTTCCTTTAGAAATGAAATCTTCCAATGATCTGATGCAGAAAATGAATACATAACAGTTTCCATAGAAGTCATAGTGGCTTACTCAAAACCAGAAAGGTGCTTGGTGGTGATTCTGAGGTTTCAAGGACTGCATATTAACCTCTCAAGGACAAAAATCTTTTAATACAGGATATGAAAGTCTGAAGGTGATAACACCAAACACCAGTGCTACTAGTCCAGGGTCCATGGTAATTCTTTTCTCAGTAAACTTTAGAGTAGTTTCTCTTCTTGATGTACTAAACTGGAGTTCCTCGCCTCTGAATCAAAGTCTTTATAGACAGAATTAATCTTACAAAAGATGAAACATCATATTGTCTGGGGAGAGTGAAAACTTCTCAGGCAGTTTTATATTAACTTCCCACTCTCCAATACTGCTGTAAATCAGCAGCCAACCTTTTCTGATTTCCCACCTTTGTGGGCCCTCCTCCCAGCCAATGGGAGTCAGGGACAGCCCAGGCTCATTCCTTCTCCCTTGCTTTGGGACCCTTCCCCCCCTTTCCCTTGCTGTCATTAAGCATCCTTGTTCTTTGTGAACCTGTTTCTCAGCCACTGAAAGATAGTGGTGGGCTTCCCTGTGACTTGCCACTTGGGGAAGATTTTGGCCCCAAGGCTTAAGTCTGCCTCTCAGCCAATGAGAGAGGAGACAGTCAGGGAGGGGGCTTCACTGTGTTAGGGTATAAATTCTTGTTCTGTCTTTTTTAACACTCCTCTTCTCCTTGATCCCTGTCATGGAGAGGACCGCCCTCTTCTCCTGGGGAAGAGAATAAACTCCTGTTTTTATCCTAAGACATCTCCGAATTTTTAATTAAATTTTTGGATGGGGTTTTTCATCCCAAACAATATTCACAAAGGCATATAGTTGGTCTGGTATTCTATTATTCTGTCCTAATTCTCAATGTATATGACTAGCAGATGGGTCAAAGATACTTTGGCATATATGGTCAGTGTGTAATACTGTCCATTTATTTTCCATAGATTTCATAAGTAATTTAAAACCAATAGATGTAGAAGCACCATAATATATAACAGATTATATGTTTCATTATCTCTGGCAAATGTGCAGAGCCTATCAGCTTCATCAACTGATATAACATCTCTCCATGGAAGATGATGAGTGTGTTTCCAAAAGAATTGTGATGATGTATAAGGCAGGTGCCTCAGAGAGACTGTTGAACACATCTAGATACTCCATAACTGGTTCTAGTTGGTTAACCACATGGTTAAGAGGAAACTTTTTCAAATGGCTGGGTAGTTAGAACTATCAATATCTTTGAAAGAGTTTGGGACAGTTTTAGCCATTGTTTTGTTTTCTTCATCTGGGGAAGCTCAGTGACCCTTTCTGAGGTCACCGAGAAATAGGCCTTAGTCATTGACCATTTTGTTCATTCTTTTCCCCAAACCAAGAGGACCTCCAACACGACAGAGCCAGAATTGTGAAACCTGTGAGAATCATCCTAAAAATTATCATGATGAATATTCCTAAACTTCCATAGCAGTCTCTGAGTGGGTGGAAATTTCTTAGGGTTTGAAGACTATATCAGATTTAAACATGATTCCCAATAATGAATTGTCTCTTAATCAGTTTAACATAATACAATATCTTTTCCACTCTTATGTCATAGTACATGGATGCTTCCTGTTCCACAGAACTTAAGTACAGTCAATAAAGGATTTGACAAATTTGTGTGTCCCACAAATTCCATGCTTATTATAGCAGTTGCTTCTGAGGGGAAGGAAGAAGAGAACCGGCAGAAGAAGAAAAAGCATGCTTTCTATTCTAGGCATGTGTGCATACAGATTCTACAGGAACCCCAATTTAACCATCATAAGTGGGATGGCAGTCATGGGAACTCCATTAGGATATGTCAGGATATAAAACAGTTGAAACTCAGTCCCAGCACAATTTGGACATCTGCATTGAAAATTTCACCTCTGATCCCTTTGAGTCACAAATTTAGATTCCCATTCCTCTCCCCTCTTTAAAAAAAAAATTCAAAAACAAGAAATTTGGAATGAATGGAATAAATCACCTTTACACAAGCACACACATACATAACCTTACACACCACACACACACACACACACACACACACACACACACATACACACACACTGCTTCCTTAAAGAGACTTTCTAAAAAATTAGGGACTATCTCCTCTTTTCCCCAAACAGGTCCAAGGTTCTTTATATGTAAAAGTACTCAAGAATGCAAACTCCTAACACTGTTTATTCCTTCTTCACTACACAAATATATAAAACGGTGAGTCAACTTTTCAAGTTCCTCCACATTAGGACAGATACAGTGATAACTGTTGTGGAAGGGTTAAGCCTTGGGAGGTTTCTTTCCGGGAGAATGTGATAAGTTTCAACTCGAAACTGGTCTCTGCTCCTTCCTATTCTCTATGCTAGCTCCAATCACCATACCAACTAGGCTGTGGTATAGGATAATTCCTACCTCAGACAAGCTGACTTACTACCCCAAGCTGTTTTCTTTACAATGGGAACTTACTTTTTTATCTCTAGCAGGTGGTCTTCTCCCTCATCAGTATCATGGTCTGTGCCAGGGTCCCCCAAAATCCTACCAACTACTAGAGTATAGGTTTGAGACTGTGGGGGACAATCATAATAATGAGAACCATAGCAAGATATCAATCATTATTTTATTTAAGTAGTAAAAAAATAATTGAAGGGGAATTTATTCTCCTAACCACAAAAGATACCCCATAACTTCCCTATAGAATGGGCTGGCTACCAGCAATGTGGGTTCAATCTAGGTAAAAGCCTCACAAAAATTGTCCAGAACAATCACTTCATATACAGTCAATAAACATTTATTAAGCACTTACTGTTGCTTAATGGACCGGGAAGTGCACTAAATTCAAGGGATGAAAAGAAAGACAAAAACCATTCCTTGACCTGAAGGGGACAACATGTAAACAATTAGATAAATAGACCACGATATATTTAGAGTAGATAAAAGTTAGTCTGCAAAGGGAGGCCCCAGCAGCAGTGAGAACAGAAATGACCTTATGCAGAAATTGGGCTTTCAGTTGAGTTTTGAAGGAAGCCTGGGGAACTAAGAGGTGTGGACAAGGAGGGGCTTCATTCCAGGCATTAGGTATGGCCAATATAAAAGCATGGAGATGGGACGTCAAAGTTATATTCAAGGAACCATAAGTAGGACAGCGTGACTTGATGGTAGACAGTTTGTCGGGGGGTATGTTGCAACAAAATTGGAAAGGTAAAAAAGGGGTAGATCATAAAGAGCTTTGAATGCCAGACAGGGGAGTTGGGGTTAGAGAAAACAGCAGTTTGTTTGTTTTGTAGGAAACTCAGTTCTTTGTGAATCAGCTCAGCGATTGTTTCTTGCATAAATGGTATCACACAATAGTTTAGCACTTAGATGTTATGGCAAAAAAAAAGAGAGACAGAGAGAGACAAAGACAGAGACAGAGAGGGGGGGGGCGGAATGCTAGTAGCTGAGATGAGGCAGAAATCATTGTATTACTGTAACTGAGAGAAGCTCAGTGTTTAAGTTGTCTTTATGCAAATCAGCTCTTCAGTAAAATCCCTTGTGGGTACAGGCTGCCTCTAAAACTGTGTGACTGAATAGGTCATTTATCCCCAGAGGGGCTCAGAAAGGATATAGTAGAAAGAGTTTAAAATTAAATGTCTAGAGGACTGAGTTCTGATTTGACCTCTTTTATTAACTTGTTTGTGACTTTGAGTAAGACAGGTTCTCTAGGTATCAGTTTCCTCATAATGAGAGAATTGGCCTAGATCAGTGGTTCTTAATTGTGTGTGTGCGTGTGTGTGTGTGTGTGTGTGTGTGTGTGTGTGTCCCAGCACATGAAATGGACTCCTTTGGCACTCTGGAAAAGACTATAGACCTTATATTAACATGATCTGTTGCCAACATTCATAGTTGAAGGAAATGCTAAGTATAGTGAGAGGTAATGGAAAATAAAGATTGTTTTTTCTCATCTAATTCACAAACATCCTTCCCCCTTTAAATCTGTGCATTGATCTCAATGTCCATGATTCTCAAATTAAGAACCTTGGCCTGGGTTATCTCCAGGAATTCACACTCCAGCATTCATACATCTCTCTGCTAATATCCCCATCTTTAGAATGAGAAAATTCAATCAAATGATCTCTGTTATATCTAACTCTTGATTACAAAGACTGAACTATTTATATTTCTATTCCTATATGACTTAAGGAGAGATACTTCTTTGTTTTGTTTTGATCTGTTTTCTATTCATGTTTGACCACTGGACTGTAAGCTTCTATTACCTTGGCCAACAGTGATATCATGACTTAAAGCTGTTGACTGACTATGTAGAATCCAAGTTGGTAGCTCAGGGATCCTACTGTCATTTTATTGAATTCTTAACTTAATCTCTTCCCACTTCTAGATATCTACAAAAAGTGTTTTATTCTGGCAAGGCCCTTAAAGAGGGACCTGGCATTTATGAAGCTATTTAGAAATACTCTGGAGTTGGATTAGCTTAGAGAGAAGGCATTTGTTTGGATTACCTGAGAGAAAGGGTATTTGTTCAATACCTTGTGGAGTAATAATAACTAATATTTCACTGTAATAAGTGCTTTAGAAATATTATCTCCTTTAATACTTACAACAACCCTGAGAAGTAAGTGTGATTATTGTTCCCATTTTAGAGATGAGGAAACTGAGGCAAACAGAGATCAAGTGACTTGCCCAAGGTCACACAGCTAGTTAGTATCAAAGGCTGGACTTGAACTGAGGTCTTCCTGAGTCCAGGCCCAGCATTCTATCTACTGTGCCACCTATCTGCCTCTCATCACATTTCTTCTAAAAGATTGGAGATGAAGCAGGTTTGGCCAGTTCTTGACTTCCGTTTCTATTCTTGTCCCTTACCAGTGCCCTGGTGCTTTTAATCTAGCTATCGCCGATCTCCAAGAAGTTCGGCTCCAGAAACTCCACCCTATGAAAGCTATGCCCAGTAGCCTTGCATGGTAGGAATTTACACTTTCTCCTAGGCTGAAAATAATCCAGTGCAGTACATTGGAAAAGGCAATGGATTTAGAATAGAGTCCTGGGTTCAACCCCCGGTTCTGCAACGTATTATCTCTATAACCATGGACAAGTTACTTAACCTCTCTAAGCCTCAGTTTTCTCCTCTGTAAAATGAAGGAACTGGACTGGATGGCCTTCCAGTGAAGGTACCTTCCAGCTCTAGATACTAGAGCCTCTATGTGTCTGAGACAAACAAACAAAAACTCCTCTTCATTGAGTAAACCACAGATCCATGAATAAATTTGAATCTGTTGTCCTTGTGTATGTATGCTTATATATGTTCATGTATTTCAATCTTCCAATGGATTTGTGCTCTCCTTACTGGTGGTACTTCCTTTAACAGTGTAGATCACACCTGAACCAAGCCTTCTTATTTGTACATTCTTATCTGTGCTCTACCATGAATATTTCCCAGGAGCATCCAGTTAATGGATTGTGTGTGTGTGTGTGTGTGTATGTGTGTAAACAAATTTAGTATTTATTCTTTCAAGATTAGTTCTCCAGTACTATGTGTGGATACATCAAAATTTCCTACTCCTGATCTCCTTATATTTCAGGAAGAGAAAACCCAGGTCATCTTTAAAACCCTGAATGCAATCTAATAGCAATTTAGCAGCAATTAGCAATCCATCTTCTAATGGATTCACAGTCTAAGTCTACTCAATAGATAATTACAACAATTAACTTCCCAAACCCATTTGTAGTTCTGGACCAGGGTCATGTTGCTTTTATCAGTACAAAGTTCGCAGAGACAGATATGGAACAGAGACAGATCTCCAGAGCTCACCAAGTTCCTGATGAAAACTCAAAAAAGTACCATTTTGCCCCAGTCCATCTAAAATTGATCAGACAAATGAATTACACATATTTTCATTCTTTGTGGGTAAATGATTAACCAGGATTGGATGATATCATTCTATGATAGATGATACATGGATAGATAGACAGACACATAGATAGACAGACAGATAGACAGACAGACAGATAGATAGACAGGACAGACAGATAGATAAATAGACAGACAGATAGATAGATTAATAGACTGACAGATAGAACACTTATTAAGTGCTTACTATGCTACAGCAGGGAAGTTACAAGTAGCAGCAAGTACAGTGCCTGGCCTGGAGTCAGGAAGACTCATCTTCCTGAGTTCAAATCTGTGCTCAGACACTTACTAGCTGTGTGACCCTAGACAAATCATTTAACCCTGTTTGCCTCAGTTTCCTCATCTGTAAAATGAATTGGAGAAGGAAATGGTAAACCACTCCAGTATCTCTGCCAAGAAAACCCCAAATGGGGTCACAAAGAGTTAGACAGGACTGGAACTGACTGAACAACAACAACAACACTTCCAGGCATTGTGCTAAGTGCTGGCAAAACAAGTACAAGCAAGCAAGAGGGCCTCCCTCCTCATGTAGCTTACATTCTAATGGGGGAAGTCAACATATAAAGATATAAAGGAGAGGTTCTACTCTGACCAGAAACTCTGAGGGTCTTCCTTTCCCAGATTGATTCATTTATGAAGGCAAACTAGGTCATCTTTGCCTCAGTTCTTACCTAGATTTTAATTACCAATTCGATGTTGCCTCCGGAAAGACCTTAGCTTAAAAAGACCAAGGTCTCTCACTGTATCAAAGGCCATAGGCAGTCATCTTGACCTGTGTCTTGCCACTGGACTCCTGATAACTCTGGAGAAGAAGAGTGAGGCTGGTGACTGCACAGCTCTGCCTCACTTCAAGCCAATTCACTTGCAAGTGAAGACATTACCCTGTCGATGTCATTGTTCCTCTTCAAGAATACAGGATAAACAACAAAGGAGAGGTTAAAAAAAAAAGCAATATGTGGGGTGGGAGGAGGAAGGGGCTAGCAAGGACAAGGAAGAGGAAATGAAATCTTGAGAAATAAGTCATGAGCGAGATGGTGCCTGGCTAGGAACCATACTGAAATGCTGGTCTGGGCAAATGGTTGCCGATCAAGAGGGTAGGGACTCAGGGTAAAGGTTACTCCAGGGTAGCAGGGTCGTTGTTGAGGAGAAGACTTCCAGAGTTGATTTGGGAGTGAAGTGGAGCATGAGAAAATGTTGTTTTCAGATATAGATCGGACTAGATGGCCTCTGAGCTCCTTTCTAATATAAGATTCTACAAAGCAATTATATAAAGCAGTATGTGAGATGGGGCAAAGTAGCAAGGATAACTAACATTTCTATCCCACTTCAAGGTATAGAAAGCAATTCACACTTATCTCATTTGATTCTCACAACTACTTGATGAGATAGATGCTATTATTATCACCAGATGAGGAAAATAAGACTCAGACAGGTTAATTGACTTAACTTAACTCTGTGGCATGGTATATAGAACTTTGTGCTCTGACTCAGGAAGATCTAAGTTTAAACCCTGTCTTAGACATTTACTAGTATGTTACCCCCCCAGACAGTCCCTTAACCCCTATTGGCCTCAGGCCCCAAAATGAAGGAATTGAACTCAGTGGCCTCAGAAATCTCTTCTAGGACTAACTTCATGAGCTTGTGAATCTAGAACTCACCCAGAGTCATACAGCTAGTGGGGGTTTGAGGCAAGATTTGAAGTCAGATCAACCTGGTACCCAGTTTATTGCTCTATCCATTGGATCACCAATGATCATGGAGACCAAAGAGCCTCAGATTCAATCAATCTTTGAATGATTGATCAATAAAATAAGTGGTAGATAACAGTATTGTGTTATTAGTTCAGGGAAAAGTTAGTCAGTAAGCAAGCATTTTTTTAAGCATATACTATCTACCAGTCACTGCTAAATGCATGAACAAAAAAGGCAAAAATATAATCTCTACCCTCAAGACGAACACGTTATAATAGAGGAAACAACACACAAATCACTTGGGTGTGGAGTGATCTGAGAAGGCTTCTCAGAGGAGGTGGAACTTGAAGTGGGTCTTAAGTGGGTAGGACACCAGCGGGGACATTACCTGGATGTGTAATGGCATAAGCAGTGGGCACAGGGGACAGAAAGTGACCAGAAACAAACAGGTTGTTTTCATCCTGGAAACTGCCTGGAAGGAACTCCTTTTTGTTTAATAAGTACATCATTCCCTTGCAAAGGAGTGCAAAGGGATTAAGCCACACTCCAGCATTCCTGGCTCACATCAATGTTGTGCCTTCTCTTGGATCTGGATGCCACCTGGGCCCCTTCAAGTAAATTAAATCCAATCTTGACACTTTCTCATTAAGCACATGAGCAACCCGTTCACATAAGGGCGGCATGAGGACCACGGTAGAAAGAGCAGGTGATTAACAGTCTTTAGAACAATCAGAGAGACTCACATAGTACATGACTTTTAATTAATACCTGTGATTTGCACAGCCATCCCTTTTATCTGAGGATCTCTAAGCAGTTTAGAAGTATTTATCACAACATAGCACCCCAAAGGGAAAGATTAAAAACACTCCACATTCTCACCATTTTACAAAAGGTGAAATGGAAAGGTTATCCTCATTCTCCAGGGATCATTGGCCAGCTGGATGAATTCCCATGATGCTAGTTTCTAGGATAGGAAATGACAACTGCTTTCCCTGTTCCTAGGAAAAGAGGAAGCAGTTCAGAGCAGTTGAAAGAGTGTTAAACTTGGAATGTGGAACTTGAAATCACTGGATCTGAGTATGAATCCTGACTCGACCATTTACTACCTGTGTGACCTTTGGAAAGTCATTTAACTTCTTTGTGCCTTGGTTTCCTCATTTGTAAAACTAGGGAGATGGATTAAATGACCTCTAAAGTCCCTTCTCACTCTCATCTGGGTTCTTATAAAATTAGAATTAAAATTTAAATTAGACTTAGAATTAAAATTAGAATTGGAATTTCATGGAATTCATGTGATCATTAAGAAGGAAAAAAATCTTTGCCTGTTTAAGAAATAAAAATGGGACTGGTATATTGTAATAGATAGGGTTTGGAGCCAAGAAATGTGGTTTAGTCTAACACTGCTGAAAACAGGGCAATGAAGGTAGAACATATTGAGAGAACAAGCCTGGAAATTATACAGGGTTTTGATCTCAAGCTGTTTTCTGGTTCTTTTAAATGCTTTTGGTATTCTTGCTCCTGCTGGGATATTTGGGTTCTTTGGGTTGCCTAGCAACTGAAAGGGGTGGTCTCAGTAGAAGGCTCCTTCCCTGTAAGGGAGCCTTGACCAGTCATTTCTTTTGTGATTGTTTAATCCTTTCTAAAAACTCGATAATGATGGCAGTCAAAGGAATAAGCTTCATTTTGCAGACATCAACTAAACCGGGAACTGGGATTCTAAAGGAAAAGATTTTGGGTATTCTTTTTAACTCTGGCATCTCCAGTTATCCCAGAGGCTATTGCAATAGGGAGCATGGCTTGAATATCCCAATAAAAACAGGAACCTGTTAATTTTGCACAGAAATATAAAATTTGTTAATGAAAATAAACCCAGACTCCTGATGTGAGGATAGGCAATGTAGTATAGTGGAGAGAATACTTGATTTGGGACCAGGAAGATTCAGATTCAAATCTCTCCTTGGATACTTACTGGCTATATGACCCTCAGCAAGCCACTTGATTCTTCTAATTCTCAGTTTATATATTTTTAAAATGGACTCTTTAAATTCCTTTCCAATACTAAATTGAGGGTACTATGATCCTGAAAGAAAAGAAATTCAAACACATTTTGCTCTCCAACACACACACACACACACACACACACACACACACACACACACACACTCATACACACGCACTCATCAAAAAGGAATTGAGAGGATTCACTTTGAGCAGTCCACCTCTATTATTGTCTGCATCTTTGTTATGGAGAAGGGAAATTTTTTTTTCCATCTCAATGGTGGGTTTGATCCAAGTGGGTACTTAAGTTATCTTGAACTAGCTTAGGAGAGTGTCAAATTTTCAGTAAAAGAATTTACACAGCATAGAAATCAGCAAATCAGGATTTGATTTAATATTTTGTTGATTGTCTAAACTTAAGGTAGTGGTTCAGAAAATGTTAATAATTAAGATTAAATTTGAAAGTGTATCATTGAGACCAGAGAGTTGGCATTTACCGGCACAACTCTGGTTTAACATCTTCCTATTCTCTTAGATAAATCATTCTATATTTTTGGACAAGGCTTCCTGAGTAGACAGTGAAATTTCAGGAGCAATGGAAGTTTTCCATGCTCTCTCTTCCTTCCCCTATTCCAATATCCACCATTCTCCCTCTTGCCTGAAATTCTACCATGTGCAATCCATCCTTAGATCTACATGCCATTAGCTCAATAAGGGATCTTGAAGAACATCTCATCCAGTCCTCTCGTTTTTAATTAATGCAGAAATTCAGACCAATGAAGGTTAAAATGACTTGTCCAAGATCATGTACAACTGAGGCTTGAACTCTGTTATGCCTATTAACTTGGTGCTCTTTCTACTGCCCCACACTACCTCTCTTCCTTTGTGCTTGTCATCAAAGGAGATGTTTGTAAATCACTTAGCATAGTGTCTGGCACATAGTAGGTACTCAAAAAATGCCTGCTCCCTTTCCACCCTTCCATCACATTCTCCTTGTGCCTCTTGGTTTGAATAAATGTATTGGATCTTTTCATCCATCAAAAGCATATTCATAGGACCTGTGATTTTATTAGCATAGAGACTTTTCAGATTGAGAACTGATCTCCACTAATGCAGATTGACACCTTCTCTACCATGTAGAAAGTCACCCAGAACAGTGAGAGGTAAGGTAACTTGGCCAGGGTCATATGGTCTTTTGTGTGAGATGAGAGGCTCGCATGCAGGTTTTCCTGGATTTGTTGTCAGCTCTTCATCCAGTAAACCATTCTACCTCTCAAGAGAGATGATTGGGTGAAAACAGAATGAGGATTGACAGCAGCATTTTTTTGTGCTAGACCAAAAGAAAAAGAAAAAGAAAAAGAAAGAAAAGTGAGTGCCCTTAGGGAAGGGTTGAACAAGTATTTCATTGACAAGGTTGTGAATATGGTGTAATATTATTGTACCTTAAAAAAGTAATGATTATCAAGAATTCAGAGAAGTATAGGAAAATTTGTAAGAACTGATGGACAGTGAAGTTAACAGAACCAAGAAAAAAGATCCATAGTAACTGCAGTAAAATAAAAGAAAACACTGTAGTGAAGTGGAAGTCTGGGTGATTGTAATGAATGACCTTGGCGCTAAGGAAAAGATGAGAAACAAAATGTGCCTTCTTTCTTTCCTTTGAGAGGTGGTGGACTATGAGTGCAGAATGGTGTAAACACTGCTTATTGTGGTCACTGTGTTGTTGATCTTTGCTATTTTTTGTTGTTAATCAATAAATAAACTATGTGCCTACTATGGCAGCTAGGTGATGCAGTGGATAGAGTGCTGAGGAAGCTGAAATCTGGAAGCCTCATCTTTCTTAGTTCAAACTTCACTTCAGATTAACTGGGTGACCCTGGGCAAGTCCCTTAACTCTGTTTACCTCAGTTCCTCATCTGTAAAATGAGCTAGAGAAGGAAATTGCAAATGACTCCTGTATCTTTGCCAAGAAAACTTCTAAAGGGGTCTGGAAGAGTCAGACACAACTGAAAATACCTGAATAACAATAACACTATGTGCCAGGCACTGTGCTAAGTACTGGGTACACAATTAGAGGCAAAATATAGCGCCTGCCCTCAAGGAGCTTGCAATCTAAGGGAGCAGATGACAAGCAAATAAATGTATACAAAGCAAGTTATGTATTATAGCAAAGATAAATAGGAAATAACAGAGAAAAGACACTAGTTACAGGGAAAAGCTCTCTAGGAAGGGGATAATTCCCTGAAGATTAGATAGATAGTTAGATGGAGAGAGAGAGAGAGAGAGAGAGAGAGAGAGAGAGAGAGAGAGAGAGAGAGAGAGAGAGAAAGAGAGAGATGATAGAAAAAATCAATAAAACTTTAAATCTAAAAAGTAACAAGGAAAGTGAAGGAGAGAATAGTAGAAGAGGTGTAGTATGAAATTCAGAAAGAGGGGAAGGTACGGACAATGAAGAGCCCTGGACCAGTCCTGCTGTAGCACTCTTAGTGACCTCTAATGACTTCAGGGAGGTGCAGGAAAGGATAACAGAAATCTGCAGCTCTAACCAGCGGTGAGAGTTGTTCCAATTTGTCAATCACTGCCATGTTGTCCCAACAACTCGGTTCCTGAAGTTAGCTTGGTCTGTTTCTTCAGCACAGGCTGTCAGGAGCAGAACAATTACAGGTGCATTGTGCCGCAGCCCAGTTCCTCATGACTGCCTGGCAGTATTTAAAATCGTTTGTCCACCAGCTAAACAATGTGCTCTAAGACTTAGAGGAGTGGCAATTATATATTTTTTAAGTATATCTTTATTTACCCCAGTGGAGTTCCTTATTCTTGACAGTTTGTGAAATTGTAACGTGTTAAGTAAAAATATCACTGGAATTGTAGCTTATTTGAAAACCTGTTAACTAGAAAATAATGGAGTGAATTCATACACCTAAATGAGGTTGACAGTATCATGCAATGACTTCTTTTTATGCCTTTACTTCTATCTTGTTGGCTTCTCTCTGAAATTCTGCAGTTATGTGAGACATCTGGGGCTTTCAAACACTCTCCCAGCTCACTAGGACAGTCTCAAGTACATGACTTCAAATGATATACAACCTAACCTGCATCCAAATTCCTATATCAACCCAAACTTGCATTTCTAGCAAATTGATCCTTTGTTCTAAACAAGGTACTGAACGTAACTATGATACATGGCATTTCTTTGGGGATAAAACACAGATGCATCATAGTTGTATGCTCCACTCCCACCCCTAGCCCATTAGTGCTTTCCTCCTGGTTCAAAACGCAGAACACCAATAAAAGAAAAGAACCCATATTTCTTCTTATGCAAAAGCTTAGTTGGGCTAATCCTCTTTCCTTATTAAACCAATTCTAACCAAAGAGAAAAGTCACAACCATTCTAAGATCCATGTGCATCAGTAACTGCCCTTTCTTTTGTTAAAATATCATTGTTCACTGGAATGGCAAGTCTGACTTTTACCTGTTCACTGTGGGTCCACTGGATGCCCTTAGTTACCACATTAACAGTAACCTACCCTCCACTCCTTCACCCAGTAACCATCCCTTCTATTTTATACCTAAAGTATTCATGATCTCTTTATTTACCTATATTAAGACCTCCTGATCAGAGAGTGGATGTAGGCATTTTCTATTCATTCTTACCTGGAGTCCTTTGAACTGTATACCTTCCAAAAAATCAAATAGTACCATCATTTTTGCTTCTATGCACAACACAAAATCTCCTTCACTTCCCATTCCTCTGGATCCTACCCACACATTGAAATGGGTCATTTCCAGTATTATCATGCAAATTAGGAACATATTGATTCCAATATAAGAATTATAGGTCACAGGCTTCAACAACAAAATGGTGAATTGACTCAATTCAACTATCATCTATCATTATCATGTGAAGTATGATCTATTAATTAAGTTCACATTTCCAAGACAAGTCAAATAGCTGTGTGGGGAAATAGATCATTTGCATAGCAAATGCATTACATAAATCATTCATTTTCCCCACAGCTATTTTAATCAATCAGCAAATATTTTTTAAGAACCTACTATGTACCAGGCTCTGTGTTAAGCACTAGGGATAGTAATAAAAATGAATGAAATTATCCCTATTCACAAAAAGTTTCTGATTTAACAGGGAAGGCGACAAGGAAAAAATATAAATATATACGTATATGTGTAGATGTATGTACTTATATATACACGTATGTATATATATATACACATATACCCTATATATGCATACATGTACACATACTACACAAATACACATGCATACCCATACACAGTGTGTGTGTGTGGGGGGTGTATGTGTGTGTGTGTGGGTGTGTCTGTGTGGGTGTGTATCTGTGTATGTCTCCTCCACAGGAGGATAATCAGGATGATGATAGGTCTAAAGTGTATGACAAATAATAATCAGTTAAAGAAACTGGGAATATTTAGCCTGGGAAAAAGAAGACTTGAGGATTTGTATGCATATTCTAATATATTCTCTCTCTCTGTCTGTCTCTCTGTCTCTGTCTCTGTCTCTGTCTCTCTGTCTCTGTCTCTCTGTCTCTCTGTCTCTCTCTATATATATGTACACACACACACACACACACACACACACATACGTGTGTGTGATTAGCCAATAGAAGAACTATTATATTTGTTCTACTTAGCCCCAGGGCAGAAATAGGAAAAATTCTAGAAAGCTGCAAAGAGACACTTTTCAAATTAGCATAAGGAAAACTATCCTAACAACCAGAGCTGTGTAAAAATAGAATTAGGTCTATTTGGAAAGGGATGGTTTCTGCCTCACTCGAAGCCTTTCAATCAAAAGCTATGTGTTCACTTGTCAGATACGTTGTAGTGGAGATTCTTGTTCAGATACATGATGGACATGATATTCTTTGGTCTTTTTCCTCTCTGAGGCCCTGCAATTCTTCTCAAACCACCTGGTGCGTTTGTGACAATGTGCATTGATTACTGAGTGAGTGACACAGAGTAGTGGGCAAGGCAGAGGTAGAATGGAATATTTACTGAGTATATTAATAAATCCTGGAGAACAAATGCAAGAATTCAAATCAAAAGATCTTACAGCCTCCTTATAACCCCATTTGGAGTTTTCTCAGCAAAGATGCTGGTGTGATTTGCCATTTCCTTCTCCAGCTCATTTTACAGATGAGGAAACTGAGGCAGACAGGGTTGAGCATCTTGCCCAGGGTCACACAGTGTGTTTCCCAGAGTTCAAACTGAGGTCTTCTGGGCTCCAAGGCCAAGTTTTCCAGTAAAATGACTTATTAAACATTAAATAGATATAAATAGCAGAGACAGGATTTGAACTCAGGTCTTGTAGTTCCAAAGTCAGAACTCTTTCTCCTACACCATACTGCCTCCCTAATATTGGATAACCTTTCCTCAATAAAATAAAACTGTCATTCAGATTGGATAGATAGAAAATTCTTAATATATGCTAAGGAAATGGAGTGCCTAAAGGCCTCAGTCAGAAATTTAGAGGTCACAATAACTAACGGTCAAAAACAAGCCAGGCAAACACCTTGGTCTCCTTAGGCAAGACACATAAAACAAAAAGAAGTCAAAGAGAAAAGTTTTGCATAATACATTCAGGGATTTATTGGTATTCTGAAATCAAAGCTAAATGGAAGAACACACTTAAAACAATCAGAATTTGTGCAATACCGCTCAGTGTACACTTTCTGAATCATAAAGTAGCTTATGACAAATTTGGAAAATGTGTTAACAAAAAACTGTACAATGGTAACAAGATATAGACCCTATCTTCCTATGACCACAAAAGGAAGAAAAACATTCGCATTCTTAGAGCACATCACGGTTACATCAGAAACCTACAGAAATCAGGTAGAATATGCAGACACCATTTTACTGAGCAATAGTAAAGGCTTATATCATTTGTCTAACATAACTTCTATGTATTTACCTCTAGATGGAGCTTATGGAGCAATGAAGATACAAAACTGTAATTAAAAGGCCCTCCATGGGTAATATCTGATTGAATTCCACCAACAATTTGTAGATAAAGAGTCTTCAAATGTGGATTTGTGTGTGGGGAAATGGAGAGGTTTCTGATGCTAATTCAGGCCCAGGTCATTGTCACCAAAGACTACTATAGAGTTATCCTTAAAGACCCCTGACTAGATTAATGTAGATTATGCAAGGAAATGGTAGACACAGTGCAATGAACCAATGTAGGATATAAAAAAAATCATCTAATACCTACCGAATATAGTACCTGCCAAAACTTGGTTTTATGGTTAGAATTATGTATCAGAAACTTTCTATCTACCTCACAAGATTGTTGTGAAGATCAAATTGAGATAATTTTTGTAAAGCACTTTGCACAGTGCCTTGAACTTAGTAGGCACTCAATATTTGTTCTTTCCCCCTGCCTTTTCTATCTTTCATGAACTGAGAATTGGCAGATACCACTGCTACCATACTACAAATTTGCAACTCAGAATTTCCTGGAGACTGGAAGAAAGGAAACATTTCTTAAGTGCCTACTACGTACCAGTCACTGTTCCTAGTCCTTTACAAAAATTATCTCATTTCAGTAACATAGCACCTACTTCACAACAACCTTGGGAGGTAGATGCTATTATTACCCCATTTTACAAATGACAAAAATGAAGCAGAAAAGTGAAGTGACATGCCCAAAGTCACACAACTAGTACATCTAAGGCCAGATTTGAACTCAGCTTCAAATAACATAAGAGGATATCAGCATCTCTCACTGCCACTTCACGCTGTTCAGTCATCTGCAAGGATCATATAATTCTTTAAAATTTCCCCTTTCTGGATTTAAGCAATATTTTTTGTCGTTTTGCCTAATTTAAAATTAAATTTTATTTTTTTCTTATCAAGTATTTACTTTTTCTTTGACTTACCACTCCATTAAAAGAAGAAAAACAAAATCGTTATCACAAAGAAACATAGTCAGGCAAAACAAATTCCCATGTTGCCCACCTCAAAATCATGTCTCCTTCTGTATATTAGTCCATTACCTCTCTCTTTCAGGAGGTGGCTACTATGTTTCATCACAATCATGTCTCATTCTGTATATTAGTCCATTACCTCTCTCTTTCAGGAGGTGGCTACTAGGTTTCATCACAAATCCTCTGGAGTCAGGGTGGTTATTGCTTTGATTAGAGTTCTTAAGTCTTTCAAATTATGATCTTTTCTACAATGTTGTTACAATTTAAATAATTCTCCTGGTTTTGCTCATTTCACTCAGTATTATTTCAAATAGATCCTCCCAAATTTCTCTGTTACCATCCCTTTCTTCATTACTTACACTATAATATTCCATTATATTCATACGCTATCATTTGTCCAGCCATTCCTCAAATTGTTGATCCACGCCTAGTTTCCAGTTCTTTGTAACTGCACATAGAGTTGATATAAATATTTCTATATATACAGGACCTTTTCCTCTTTATTTGAAATCTCTGGTATGAGTAAGTTTTTAAAAAAATTAATTGTAGAATTTTATATTTAACTTCATTAAACTTCTTACTGGATTTGACTCATTGTTCCAGTCTGTCAAGATTCTTCTGGATCTCAGGTCTGGCATCAAACTAGTTAATTTCCCCTCCTAACTTTGTCACTCATAAATTTAATTAGCAGGTCATCTATACCTTCAGTCAAGAACTTCCATTCCTTAAAGGACTGGTGATTCACCAATGTGGGTATTCTTTTCAATGGTATAAATTTCAACCCACACATGCCTGCCCAATCTGTATGACTCATGTCCATGTTGTCCTATAAATCAACCATAGGGGATTCACCTAGATAGATACTCTCTCCCCAATCTTTTGACATTGTTTGGATTACAGGAGAGTACCCAAATGGGCCATCAGCTAACTTTACCCTCACTATACTCATTAAAAAAAAATCACATATCTCTTTGATGTCATTATTTACAACATATTGCCTATAACAGTCTTCAGTGATAATGCATTGCAGATTCCCCATACCCACCATATATCTCTTCACTGCACTTTAGGAAGACATTCAATTTTAATTCTTCAGCAAATGTAATATCCCATGACTAATAGCCATGCAGCAGCCTTGGAAGAATATTAATGTTAAAAGGACTGGATTTTGTTACATCAAGAAACTTTAGGTAATTCAAAAAATTGTGAATTACCCAATGGCAATCTTTCCCTTTCTCATCCTGGTCAACCCTGGGCACAATTCATATATTATGGTATTTTTCCAAGATATATGTACTGATTATCCATACTTATGAGAGAGCCATGTAGAATAATAGAAAAAGCACCAATTCTTGACCTAGGTTCAAAATCCATCTCTACTACTTACTAGGTATATGTCATGGGGCAAGTCTTCTATGTATCTCATTTTCCTCATATGTGAAATAAGAAGGATAAGGGTAGAGGAAAGAATATGGCCTCTGAGGTCCCTTCTATCTGTAAATGCAGGCCATTCTCTATTTACTTCCTTTTCTTGTATAAAGAGCTGGAACAAACTCTAAAGTAATTTTGGATATCGTTAAGACTGCAGTGTTTGCGGGCTTAATACAGTTAGTACAAGGCCTCCTTGAAATGGGAGTTTCTGGAGGACTTCAACATCCACATAGAACCCTCTTCCATTCAAATTCATTCATTTCAATTCAATAACCATGTATTAAGTGTGTGCTCTGTACAGAGATAATGTTAGGCGCTAAGCATTAAGACAACAAAATGAAATACAAGAATGAAAGAATCTCTGCCCTCAAGGAGCATTACCTTAGACTGAGTAGATGCAATCTATACACAGATCATTTAGTACAGAATAGTTTAAGGGAGAGAGTGCTCACAGCTGGATGGATAAGAAAAGGCATTCTGAGTGTGTTTTGAAGTATGATAGGGATGCTATGAAGCAGAGATGAAAGAATGGGTGAAAAAACAGCATATACAGGGGATTCAAATACAAGGAAGCAAGATAATCCCTGATGTCAAGGAGCTTACATTTGGAAAGGTGAAAATAATGCATATCGTTCAAATTGAAAGAAGATCCTGGAGAGGGTGGAGGAGGAAGAAGCTGGAGCTGCAGTTGGCATAGCATGGAAGTAGGCAGAAAGTAAAATATAATACGTAAAGTAATCTATGAAAATGTATTTGTTAAAATGTTAACCAGAACAGTCAGCCAAGTATAGATCTCTGAATTATTCCATGAATGGAGCCCAACCTTGTAGGTTGATGCGGATTGTTTAAAAAAATCCTCTTTAGGCATCATTCACATCATCAAGCTCAAAAATATATGATTATAATAGTAAAATAAGTTTATACTCATTAAATAAACTTAATTTGAAGAATAGCTAACAGCCACCCAAGTGCATTGGGTATAGAATGATGCCAGTCTGATGATAAAAATAGGTCATGAATAAATCATAAATGGCTAATGCACATATATGGATCATCTCTTGTACAACGGGAATCAGAAGTCATGTGACTTAGAGCGAGAATCACATAGGCTTTAACCCTATGCGTAAGTGGTTCTGTAATATCTACACTGTCCTAGCACTTTGAAGCTTGCAAAGAGCTTTACCCATATTACCTCATTTAATCCTCATAACTGCCCTGTGAGATAAGTGCTATTATTATCCTCATTTCACAGAGGAAGAAACTGAGGCTGGAAGACCTTCAGGGATTTGCTTAGGGTTTAGACTGGAGCTCTGAGCTTCCTGACCCCCAAGTCTAGCCCTTTAATCACCTAGTTTTCTTTACATTGCTCAAACTGTACTCTGGCCTCCACCCTTGGTGGACCTGCCACTGCATCCAAATAACAATGTGGTTCTTGACTGTGAGACTATCTCTTTTGCCTCTTCTAAAATGACCTCTCATTTATAATAGAAGCTGACTGGTTTCACATGAGCCTAATTATAGCTCATTGGTTCTTGACCAGCTTCTTTTTAGAGATATGTAGTATTTTTTTTATGATATGGGAGCTCTGGATTTGGGCTGTGATATTCCTGGGACTTTTTCTTTTTTTTTTTTTCAGAAGGTTTTCCTCAGACTCTATCTTCATTTAATCCTCTGTTTCTATTAGACTTTGTGAGTTTTCATTTATGATTTCTTGAAATATAGTATCCACAGACCACTTTTGTCATGATATTCAAGGAATCCAATCATTCTCAAGTTATATCTCTCAGTGGCCTATTTTCCAAATCCATTATGTTAGGTATCAAGTTCCTTACATTCAATGCCCTTCATAAACTAGCCCCCTCCTACCTTTTCAGTCTTCTTGCACCTTACTCCCCCAACACATATGCTTCAAGCCAGCGATTTTGGACTTCTGACTGTTTCACAAACAAGAAAGTTCATCTCTGGGGACCAGGCATTTTCTCTAGCTGTCCGTCATACCTCAAATGCTCTCTCTCTTCAGCTGCATTTGGTGATTTCCCTGGTTTCTTTTAAGTCCCAATTAAAATATCATATTGTACTGTAAGCCTTTCCTAACTCTTAATAATTCTAGTGCTATCCCCCTCTTATTTGCTTAATTATTTCCTATTATTTGCTATTTATCCTGTTTATAGCTTGCCTTGTATTTGTTTACATGCTGTCTTCCCCATTAGACTGGAAACTCCTTGGAGTCAAGGACAACCTTTTGCCTCTTTTTTTATCCCCAGTACTTAGCACAGTGCCTGGCACATAGAGACACTCAATAAGTGCTTATTAATTGATTGATTATTTTTGGTTTTATATTTATTAAAATACATAGTATTGCTATGGAAACCAATTATATTGAAAGTCAATTACAAAATATGTTTTAAAGACAGATTCACAGACACTAGATTAAGAACTCCTATGAAGTCTAAGATCTCTTATGAGGATATTTTTTTTTAATTTCCTTGAAAGGAGGAGGAAAGATGTCATTGAAAATCTTAAAACAATTACTTTCTCTACTTTTTGTAAGAAAAAGGAAAGAGTATGTAGAACTACTTGAGGAATCAAGTAGCATCATTTGGATATGTGAGACAGATGTTTCTAAGCACATCTGTTCAATGATCTTGTTCTCAAATACCTACATTTTTGAAAGCCTAAAGGGTAGCTCAATGAACATTTTCAGCAACAGAGACAATCTGTCCCCAACATCTGGTTTGATAAGAAATCCAGGTGGAGTGCCCTTTTTGCTGGTTCTCCTAGCTATAGCTAGCATCAGCTGCAAGAAGATTCCCTCAGCTGCTGAGAAGGTATTGTGAATGGAAGACAGGTGATGCCAATGTAGGCTCTAGGCTCTAGAGCAGATAAAAGAAGGAGAAAAAAGAAAGGGCTTTGTTGAGCCCTTTATACACAATGGAGACCTCCAAAAAAACAGGAGAATGAACCATTCATCTTTTTTTTATTATTTTTAATTTTTTTTTATTTTAGTTTAGTTTACATCATTCATTTCCACGAAATTTTGAGTTACAAATTTTCTCCCCATCTTTCCCCTACCCACTGCCCCAAAACAGCCATCCCAGTGTATCCTCCCTCCCCCAATCTATTCTCTCCCATGTCTTCCCCCCTCACCCCTCTGACTTTTCGGTAGGGCAGGATGAACCATTCATCTTCTATGCAGGCCAGTGTTGGGATCCTTCCTGGGGGTTTCTGAAAAACTGTTTACTTGAGGTTCAGATTTATTTATGTCCCATAGAGAAAAAGGGCTCCTAGTTCTTGAGTGAGTAGAATTCTTGTTGATGCAAAATCAGATCAAGTAGGCCCATGCTGTCTATCACCACCCTTCTGAACGCTCCATATTTAAAAAAGAAAAATGAAAAATGAACAGCGCAGCTCTCCCAGGTTAGTAACTACCTCGTTCATTATTAATTTTCCAAAGCAACCCATTCAAATGAGTCATTATCTCCATCCCTCAGCCAAGCCTGATTGATTCCTCTTCCTCATTGTTCATAATTTCATGTAATGTCTGATTACAATATAGAAGCATTCAATACAATTTTTGTGTAGAACCATTACAAATAAGCCTATTCCTTTGCTGCAGCTATGAATAGATGGAGTGTTTTACATTACTTCATTGAAATAAATGAGCTGCTTGGATTCAAGTGCTTAAATGTTGTGAAAATGGATAGGACTGTTTAATAAGAGAAAAAATAAGCCAGTTACCAAATTATTTTGTTTAAATATATTTAGAATGTAGATTTATGGCTGGTCTTCATTCAAATCTTCTGAAATTAGTGTAAGACACCCTAAAATAAATTGGTGTAAGTGACCAAGTTATTTTTTTATTCTCTTGGTAATTGTTGGGGGAGTCTCTAACAGCTTTGTATGAAAATCTAACCTAACTGAAAATGTTTAAAATCAAAGGCTTTCTACCCATCTGGGAGATAAGTGTTGGCAGGCATAAAGCATTCCAAAAGGAATGAAAATTTAGTCTCCTTACTGTTCAAGTCCTTGATATTAAGTCAGCCACTTCTGGGACCTTTTTCACTTGTTCAGACCCCAAGGAGAGTCAAAATAACTACTTTTTTTTTTTGATCCACAAGAGGAATCAATACATCATAGAAGGGACCTTACAGATAGAAGGATCTAATTCCCCAATTTTACAGATAAGGAAACTGAAACTTAAAAGTGAAGGTTAAAGGGATTGCCCAAAGTCACCCAGTCTCAGGGACATCTTCTGGATTCCAGTGTTCCTTGTTCTAGTAATCTGTACACTGAGACATGACTATGAGAACTAGCTATTGTGGGACAATAAGTGGCAGAAAGGAAACATGCCAGAGGAAGTAAGGGAGTCATTTTCTCACCATCTCCTTAGTCCAGATAATGAGTCTCAGTTCTGGAAAGGACACCAGAAAATCTTAGCCTGGAGAAAGACTTTCCCACAAGACTAAGACTCCCAAATGCATACTTCTGCAAAGCACTCGGAATTGTTCTGTCATCATTTCATTAAGTTTTTATTTGTCTTTATTTACTCACTCTGAATCTGATTGCAGCTTTTGTTCCCAGTTCTTCTGATACCTTTTCTTTGTATATTACTGTCATTTATACATGTATTTCCCCTGCCACATATACAAACACAAACCACCTAGTTGCCTTCCTTTATAATGAAGAATGACTGTTAGGTAAAACCAACCAGTATAACTACTTCATCTGACAGTAGCATTTGCAATAGTTTCCTCTGTTTGTGCGCCACACATGTAACAATAATGCAATATTCACAACACCCACAGTGGTTATGAATATGCTGATATAATTGTGAATCACAAAATGTAGCAGACTCTCCACATGGAGGGTGAAACCAAAGCCTTTATTCAAATACCAGAAAACTGATTCCCAGAACCAGAAAGCCAAAGTCATTACAGTAGCCACACAGTTGGTACACATGGTTAACGCAGTGAACACCTGCTGCATTCCCAAGCCTTCACAACAGAACAGGCTCCCTCAAGCAGAGATCCTCTTCTTTCACTTAGGTAGCTGCTCAGCCTGGTTCTTGGAAGTTCTCCCCAGAAATTCCCAAAGGTAAGGTCTGGGCAGAAGAGAGGTCTCAGCAGAAGCTCAGCCTCCAGATGCTTACCCCAGGAAATTCTGCTATTCCCAGCTGGGGCTTTTCCTCATATATGCCTTAGCTCCTCCCTATTCTGCCACTTTCTGTTACATCAGTAACTTCCTCCCAAGGTGTTAACTACTTCTGTGTTAATTAAATACCTTAAAAAAGGTGTTAACTTGAAACAAGGTGCTAAGTACCTGCTTACTTGCCAATACAAAGGGGTATGGAAGACATTCAGATTCCTCAAGCACACACACACACACACACACACACACACACACACACACACACACAGAAGGGACATGCATTTTCTCTAGGAAAGGGACTGATCATTATCTTTACCTGGCATTCAATTTCATTTTAGCCCTCTCTAAGTTCATATTATTATAATTACTGTATACATTGTTCTCTTGGTTCTGTTTATTTAACTTCATATCGGTTCATACAAGTCTTCCCATAGTTCTCTGAATTTTTCAACTCTATTTTTAGTTTTTTAATTTAATTGTCCCTGTGTTTCACCCAGGAAGCTCTGGTCTCAGTCACCTCTTAGATCTAGGATCAACTGCAACCATGCTTCTTTTCACTCAGGGGCCGTCTCATCAATTGTTTTGGGCTTTTAGGATTCTAGAGTGATAATCAAATCAAGTCTGCTGCTGATCTTGGAAAGGCTATTTCAACCTATTCCCTTATGGCTCTACTAACCATCCCTGTCATTTTCCAATCCAAAACCATCTTTTCCTTGCCACTGTTCCTCTATACGTATTTTCTTTCCTATTAGAATGTAATCTTGTTGAGTACAGTGGTTGTCTTCTCTTTGTATTTGTTTTATATGTATTAAATCCTTAGGACATTGCTTTCTCATGTAGTAAGTGTCTAGTAAATGCTATTTGTTCATTCTGTCAATGTGGATTAGTACCTGCTGTACAGTTTATAATCTTAGAGTGTTTCTTATGGAACAATATTCCATATTGTTCGTTCCAATAATATATACCATTACAATTTTTCATAGAATCATAGAATTTTCAAGTTGAAAGAGATCTCAGCAGCTGCCTAGCTGAATTCCAACTTGAAAAGGAATCTCTAGCACAATATTCCCAATACGTGGCCATTCCACCTCTTCTCAAAGCTCTCCAGTGATGAAAAACCCTCTACTGACCAATGCAGCCTAGTTTGCTTTTTGATAATTCTAATTACTAGAAAAAAATATTCCATGACATTGAGCCTGGAATTTCTTCTTTGCAAGTTCTCCCTACTGTTCCTGGTGGTGCCCTGTGGGACTATCAAGAAGAATTCATTAGTGAAATAATTAATTAATACCACTTATTATTTACTTATGTACTAAGCCCACTGCTGAGCCCCAAGGATACAATAGCAAAAGCCAAATAATCCTGCCCTCAAGGAGCTCATTTCCTAACAGCTGGTTGATTGGTTGTTGTCCTTTGTTCTAGAAGAGGACCAAAAGAACACCACTATGTTGGGATCTAGGTACAGTGTGTCTGACTGTGGCTGATCAGACCAGTACAAGCTCAGAAGGCTTTACTACAGATTGGGCACAAATTGTCCATATGAACATTTGGAGTGGAGATGTCTTTAAATATGCACATCTCACATTTCCTCTGCTTGGCTCATAGAGCACAGCATTTTCTTTGATGTGGGTACACCATGCTGGGCAGTCCTGTGCAGTGTCTCCCATGTATGGAGGTCAGAAAAAGTCCTATAAGGTCACTTTCTAATAGGATAAGATAACATGTATTAGAGACTGGTGGCGAGAGAAAAATATTTTTGTTAGTCTGGGAAGTCATAGGAAGTTAAAAAATAGGGCAATCCATCAGTGTGCCCTTTCCAGTGGTAATGGTAGTGTTGATTTAATTACATTATAAGAGTAAGCAATGGAAACAGTGTAAATGTGAAAGTGGAAAATAAATAGGGTGAAGATGGGCAAGTATGATCTAGGAAGTCTCCTCACATAGTCTCTGGTATCCCTGCCTTATGAGGGCAAGGTCAGCAGTGGCATATTAGGATGTCTAATCCTCCTATTTGGAGGAGGAAATGGCAGACTGCTTGAATATCTTTGCCAAGAAAACCCCATGGACTAGTATTGTTGTGCTATGGTCCACTGGTCACAAAGAGCTGGGTATGACTGAACAACAACAATCCTCCTGTACTTTGCATATGCTGCTCTACTCAGTTTCAACAAGATTCCTCTCCCAGGTTAAGGAATCACTTCTAATCTTATCACCGTGATGTTAATTTAAGTCTTTATAAAGGGCAGAAGGGCAACTAGGTGGTGTAGTTGATAGAACATAAGGTCTGGAGTCAGGAAGACATCTTCCTGAGTTCAAATTTGGCTTCAGACATTTACTAGCTATGTGACCCTGGGCAAGTCACTTTACCCTATTTGCCTCAGTTGTTCATATGTAAAAATGAGCTGGAGAAAGAAATGTCAAAATACTTTAGTATGTTAACCTGAAAGTTTGGTTAAAGGAGGAAAACAGGCTAGGTGATATACATTTTTATCATTTATTCCATTAAAGTTAGCACATACATGTATATAGAACCAGAACCTAAGTTCTGACTCCTAAACAAAAGAATGAAAAAGCTTAAATACATTTTAAAGCAATCCCAACTCAAGGTCAAATGTATGATTACAAGAAAGGAATTTTCTTAAAAGAAAAGAGAATTGATAAAGCATCAATTGAATTTATGACCTAGAACATCTATGTTTTCTTTATCATTAACATGTTGTAACATAGTATATGTCCATAAATATTAAGATAAGAAAAAGTTCCATTATTCAAGATAGTGTATTGGGGTCAGAGTCTCATCCTTGACAGAAGAAAGAACCCATCTGGGCTTGTTGACATAGGAAGGGGTATTCTCTGAGTTTACTCAGAGAACAAAGAAGCTGTTGGGTCCAGGCTCTTCTTCTGGTTGATTAGTTCAAGCCCTGGCCCTTATTGAGGTTATCAAGTGGATATTAAATTATTATCAAGTATCTTTGTCAAGAAAACCTCAAATAGTGTCATGAAGAGTCAAGCACAACAGAACAACATGGAGGGCAGAAACTGATTCTCAGCTTCATCTTCTTTGCATCTGCTGCTATACCCGGTTTCAACTCCATAGAACAAAACACTCCATGGTATCCTGCCTCACTTTTCCTGCCTCCTTTTGTATGTTGTCTTATTACTACTGCCATTATCATTTTTATCTCTCTACTCTTCCAACTTTCCCTAAATAGAAAGGCCTTCAGGACAGACCTGATGTTTATGATGTCTGTTTTCCTAGGAGCAGACTGTGAGTTTTCCTAGCTGACTGTGAGTATATCACTATATTGGCCATCAGCAAGGACAATCAAAAGGGCACTAGAATTGCAATGAGGAAAAAGTTATACTGTCAGGTTATATATGATCATAGTGTTAGGGTCATTTAGAAACAGAAGGAAACTTATTGATTCGTATGGTGTGGTAGAATGAAACCAAGGAATTAGAACCGGAGGACTTGAATTTAAATTCTGGAGGGCACCTAGATGGTGCAGTAGACAGAATGCCAGGTCTGGAGTCAGGAAGATCTGAGTTCAAATCCAGTCTCACATACTTACTAGCTGTATGACCCTGGTCAAGTCGCTTAACCCTGTTTGCCTCAGTTTCCTCATCTGCAGAAATGAGTTAGAGAAGGAAATGGCAAACCACTCCAGTGTCTTTGCCAAGAAAACCCCAGATGAGGTTACAAAGAGTTAGATATGATGAAGTGACTGAACAACAAAAAGTTATATGACTTTGATCAATTCCTTATAACTCCATGGGTCCTCAGTTTCTTCATCTATAAAAGGATAGGATTGAACTTGATGATGGTTTTGAATAAATGGACAACGCAATTAAATTCTTTTGTATTCTCCCACAATGTTTAATTCAGTTCATTTCACCCATGGGTGCTTACGAAGAGTTAATTAGCTATTGTCACCCGAATCATACTGTGCATTTATATTTTGTACTGCTCAAAATCAGCCCAGCAGTTTAGTAGCTAAGCTTGTAGTCCTATTGGCTAGTTTCACTTTGGATCAGATGGCAAAATAAATATTTCTAGCTGAGTAACTTGCTTTCAGAAAATTATTTTCACTGGGGTTTCATTTTCGTAGATATGATTCACCCATTTTGAATCCTTCTCTTTATCAGAGAAGCATTTGGAGAGAATTCTGAGAAATCTCTAATACATGGCTGCATAGTTTGGCAAATTCTATTGCATGAGGCCTTCAAGGTCCATGATGAGTATTTTCTCAGAGGGTAGGGTGAAAAATAGTATCACAGAAGCCTGTACATAGACACAGACACAGACATATATGTATGTATACATAATATATTCTGTATATAAAACATATTATTTATATTATGTTATATGTGTATATAAAGTAACTGGAAGTATTCTTAGTGTCATCTAACCTAAACCCCTTCAGTTTACAAATGTAGAAACTAAAGTCTAGAGTAAGGCAGTCGTCTGTCCAAGGTCACATAGACAATAAACAGCAGGGCTTGGTAGAATTAGTGGATTCTGTAAAATACTTTCCCAAAGTTTTCCTCTCCAGCTGTCAAGAACAAAGATCCTGTTGGAGATATAATGGAAATGTTATAGCCCAACCCCTCTGGATTCCTTTTTAAAAGGATCCAGCCGTTACCATGGGAGAGTTTTCAAAGAGCCTGTCAGTAGAAGCCAGCAACAGGGGATATTCCATATAGAAACTACATTTCCAGATTCTGCAGCCCAAGGAGTTGTGGGTTTTTTTTTATTTCATGTTCCCTTGGATCTTTGCAGACCGCTCAACATGCCATGGAAAACACAACATAGCTAGACACACAAAGGGATGGAGCAGGTGAGGCCACCATAGTCCAAAGAGGTCCTTGCTGAAGGTCACCCAGGGAGCACCTTCGTATTTCCTGCACCACCTGTCATTATTATTATTATTGTTGTGGATGTTATGATTGTGTTATTGGCTCATATTTGCCCCAGCTTTTACATTAGACCCTGCTGACTTTGGCTCGATTTATAAGCACGTGGGGTCTTAGAGCTGGCTAAAGAGTTGAGGGAGAAGCTAGTCCAAATTCCTCATTTTATAGATGGAGAATCCAAGGGTCAGAGAGGTATAGAGTCCTAGAGTCAAGAGCCTTGTGTTCAAGTCTTGGCTCTGAAACTTGCTAGCTGTGAGAACCTAGACAAAGGGTTTCACCTCTCTAAGCCTCAGTTTCTTTTTCTGTAAAATGTGACCAATAATATTTATATCAAGTCCAGTGTGGTTGTGAGGAAAGTGCCTTGTAAACATTGAAACACCATAGAAATGGGACATCACCATATGAAGGGTAATGAAGGGATTTGCCCAAGGTCCAATAGGTTGTTATTGACACTAACTCTTTCCTCCTTTCTACCAACTGTGGAGCAAAACAAAATGAAACTTCAGATGAAGTATTTTTCATTTAATCACATATTATTAAAAGGTAGCATCATGCATTGTACAGGGTCTTGCATCTGGAGTCAGGAAAAAACTAGGTTTGAAGCCGATTGCTGACTTTTTCTTTTTTCTTTTTTTTTAAATTTTATTATAGTTTGCATCATTCATTTCCACAAGATTTTGAGTTACATATTTTCTCCCCGTCCCTCCCCTACCCACCGCCCCAAAACAGCCATCCCGGTGCGTCTCCCCTCCCCCAGTCTATTCTCTCCTATGTCACTTTTTGGTAGGGCAGGATGGATCTCCCAACTGCAGTGCCTGTGTATCTCAAGTTCCAGTTGGATGTAGTCAATAATAATAATAATAATTGCATAGATAGATAGATAGATAGATAGATAGATACACATTCATAACATTTGATTATGGAACTCCAGATTCCAGATT
>CM053583.1:387455589-387494511 GCA_028627135.1 Pseudochirops cupreus
GGCAGGATGGATCTCCCAACTGCAGTGCCTGTGTATCTCAAGTTCCAGTTGGATGTAGTCAATAATAATAATAATAATTGCATAGATAGATAGATAGATAGATAGATAGATACACATTCATAACATTTGATTATGGAACTCCAGATTCCAGATTCTTTCTCCTCCTCCCTCACCACCCATCCCCACTGGAAGGACAAGCCGATTGCTGACTTTTTCTAGCTGTGCAACCACTGTTGTGAGGATCACATTATAATAATATGCGTAAAATATTTATATGTTTCAAAATACCATAGAAATGGCAGCTATAATTATTATTTCAAACTGTATATAAGTAAGAGGGAGGGAGAAGGAAGGAAGGAAGGAAGGAACAAAGGAACGAAGGAATGAAGGAAGGAGGGGAGAGAGGAAGGATGTCAAGCTAGCAGGAACATGGTGTTGGAGAAGCAGAGCATTGAGCAGAGCAGGGACTGAGGCAATAGTGAGCAAGGCTCAGGATACCACCTCCAGAGCAGGAGGTGAGTTGAGCTCATATGAGGAGTTGAAGCAACTCCCTGCCCAAGTAGTTTTTGTGGCTTCCTGAGTGAAAAGGATCATATACTCCTCCAGTCCTGTTGTATTTGCTCCTCCTGGTAGGCTGGAGAAAAACACTTGGGTTGTAGTAATACAAATGGGTGAATAACAGTTAATCCTGACCCTCATTGATACCTATTTTTTGTTACTTATTTTAATTAAATATGTATTTTCTCTACACTTAGAAGCTGAAGTAATTAAGAAATTTAATAGAGTAAAAAGTGGAGGGACTTTTTCCTGACCTGTAAGATGGGACCTAGGCAGCCCACACTTAAAAACCGTCACCCAGGAAACAAGGTGATACTACCAACAAAGGGGTAGACCTAAGAAGAAGGAGGCAACTTGGTGGCTGTACTTGGAACACCTTCTCATGGTGGCTCTTAACACATGGCAAGATGTGCAGTTGATTGATAGCATCTTGTCCTTTCTACTGAAGAGGGTCAAGTACGCATCACAGAGACCCCAAGTTACTCCAAGAAAGTCCATCTGCCTTCACATTAAGGGCTGAAATCAAACACACACACACACACACACACACACACACACACACACACACACACACACAAAACCCTACAAGAAACCAGGAGCATGTAGAGCTCATATATTTATAAGCCAACTTTGGACTGTGGTCCTAGGTTTTTGCGCTGAGGAATTGCCTGGAAACAATAGCAGTGAACCTCTTGGTTTCTGGATATAATATCTATCTTTCCCCAGATTGTACTCAGTGCCAGGCTCAAATCTTGATCCCGTTTCTAGTTTCTTCACAATTTCTTTTGTGGCTCTGACACGTGAAGCGGTTTTCTTTAACTCTATTGTAAGTGTGAGGAGAATTGATTCGCCTCTTCCTATCCTGTCATTTTTCTGCCTGTGACAGTCATCAGGGGTACAAAGTCCAATATAGCTGTGTCTACAACTGCAAGGAATGATTCAGGCTAGAAGCAAGTATAAAGAACACTGACTTTTCCTGTAGTAAATGGACTGAGACCTGGGACGTGGCTGGGGTGGTGTTCTTACATATTTATACTGTGTCACTTAAAAGGGTTTCAGAAAGGCTATTTCTCCCGTACTCTGTCTTCCACAGTGGGAAGTGAGCGAGGTTATAAGGGAAGCTTATTACATTAAAGCAAACACATGGGAGCCTGTCTCCTAACAATTTTGTTGTTGTTGTTCAGTCATTTCACTTGTGTCTGACTCTTCATGATCCCATTTGGGGTTTCCTTGGCAGAGATATGGGAGTGATTTGCCATTTCCTTCTCTAGCTCATTTACAGATGAGGAAACTGAAGCAAACAGAGTTGAGTGGTTTGCCCAGGGTCACATGGCAAGTAAATATCTGGGGCTGGATTTGAGTTGAGAAAACTCAGGTCTATCTGATTCCAGGCCCAGAGCTCTATGCATTGTACACCTCCCAACAATGACATTCATCATTTGTGCCATGAAGGTGATGAACACAGGGGGCATTTTGGAGTCCTTCCCTAACTGAAACACTTTCCTTGGGTGCCAAAGAAAGCCTCTGCTGTACTGAAGTCTGCTCTACAACAAACAATATTTACATCAAAATTCCATGCCCACTTCAGTATAAACACCTGATTGTAGAAAATATCCCCTCTCCAGTTATCAAGTCTGCCAGGCAGTGACAGGAACAAGGTAATTATTTATGGTGCCACGTCTAGCATCATGTAGCATGTTCAGTTCAGCAATTTCACAAATATGCATCAAGCACCTACGATACACAAGACATTGTGAGAAGATTGGCCATGGATATAGTGCGACTTGGGTTCAAATTTGACCTTTAACACATTCTGACTATATGATCCCGGACAAATCTCTTAACTTTTCAGTGCCTCTGGCCACTCTAAGACTGCAAAAGTTGGAGAGAAGATGCTCATCTGCTTTTATGAATAATATTTCTTACCTGGAGCTCCCTCTGCTGATGAAATCCCAGGTGTTCTTTAAAAAAAAGTTAAGAGCAACATCCCTCGCCCTCAAGGGGCTTACATTCTACTGATACAAAGCTTACAGAGGCAAGTAAATACAAGGTACTTTTAGGAGAAGCATGGTAGAGGGGGCAGTACATTCTAGTTGGGGGGGAGGGGAGGTGGTAGGGGAGAAAATCTCTACAAAGACACAGAGAGAAAGATAAATGTATTGAGTTCAGGGCTGACTCCTGGTCTAGAACACAAAGATTTCCCAAGGGATTTTACAAGATTTAGAAAATTATAAGAGCATAGATTTAGATAGATGAAGGGATTTTGGAGATGTCTAGTACAGGAGTGGGAAGGCTACATGTGGCCTGGAGGCCACAGTTCCCCACCCCTGATTCTAGTCCAATCTCTTTACAGACAAGAGAACTGAGGCACAGAAAAAGGAAATGAAATGACTTACCCAAGTTCATACAGACTGTGAGTGATAGAGCAAGGATTTGAATTCATATCCTCTGACTAAATTCAGCAATCTTTCCAGGCTAAAAGTCAACTTATTTTGGTGTTTGTTTAATAAGTACTACTTCTGGTATCAGGGAATTAGGTTTCAAATCCTGCTTCTGTTTGTTACAACCTGAGCTACCTGAGCAAATTACTTAACCTCCTTCAGCCTCAGTTTCATCAGCTGTAAAATGAGAGCATTGGACTCTATGTCCCCTAAAGTTCAACTCTAGAGAGATAATCTATGACCACTTCGAATCTTAGCTTCTCATCTGCTTGTATTCTATAATGACAAAAACTTAGAAGGGTACCCTCAAGAAAGCTAATGGAACAATACAGAAAGTAAAAGGCAAAGAACCAAACTGATTCTACAGTGAAACTCAAGATTTGAAATAAATTCCTATGCTTAAAAAATAAATAAAGGGGATCTTTATGGTATTTGCCATATGCTACCTTCAACTCTTGTTTAAGTATAAATCATAAAAAAAGTCTATAACCCAAAATGCTTTATGTGTTTTACGATCACAGAAGGCTGGCTTGCCTTCTATTCGTGATTAATTTTTTTTGATGGCTCCCTCTTGATCTTAAAAAATAATTAAAACTAATGAACAATCGACGATGGTCGTAAAACAATGAACAGATTGTTTCCTGTGTGAGCTCGGGAGCTTGATCAAAGAAAAGTTGAGTCCTGAAGTTGGGACACTGATGTTTTCTATTGGGCCTCCTAACCACCCACTGAGCCCAAATGATGGTTTCAGGGAAGATGGCAGATTAAGAGTCAGAGCTGTTTATCAGAACTAGAAGCTAGCTTGCAGAAGTCTAGTCTGTGACAACTGTTTCTTCTGCAGTGGAGGCTGATTATGAAGAGAGGCACTTTTTTAAAAATTCATTTTACCTGTCTTCAGTGGCTTAATAGTCTCATTAAGCCTGACCTCTCCAAGGCTCATCTGAAAAAAACTAATATAAAGTAAGAAAGAATAGAAAAGCCATCCATGAACAACTTTGTTTATTATATTTTCCAAGTTATCTTTTCAATATTAAACAGATTAGAATAAAGGATGTGACATCTAGGCTGAAGAGGAAAATTGTGTGGATGATTTGGTCTTTTTACCTGAAAATCAGGATAGAGACTAGACTTGGGATTTCATTGGCCAGAAAGTTCCCTGATGAGGAAAGTTCTTTTACTGATGCATATTAGCACTTTTTCCCCCTGCCACTTACGGTCTTTGGGAGTTGCCTAGAGCACTGTGACTTGCTAGTATGTGTCGGAGGCAAGACTTAACATGAGGTCTTCCTGCAATAAAGATTGGTCTTCTCTGCTTCTTAGCCATATAATTGAAGATAAGTAGATTGCCATTTATTTTTTGCCAGGTACAAAGTGAACAAACAAATTGAGTTTTTTGTTTTGTTTTGTTTTGGTCAAATGATGTGCAATGTGCTAGACCATGCATTGCAAACTATAACCTAAAGGCTAAATTTTTTTAGAAAGGCTTTCCTTTCCTAAGGCCTGCAAACGAAGAATGATTTTTAGATGTTTAACTACAATAAAACTTTTAAAATATAAAAACTATTCTTAGCTCCCAAGCTAAACAAAAAACAGGGCTGGCCATAGTTTGTCACCCTCTGGGTTAGACCATAGTAAAATTAAATGAATTTATAGCCCTGCAATAGTAATGAAATTTGAAGATCCCTTTGTATTGCCAAGCTAAGAGTTACTTAGCACCTAGTTTCAAATTAAGCTTCTGTGAAAGAAACAGAAGGTATGACCCCGTGTTGCTGATGTAACAGGAAGGGGCTGAACAGGGACCCCTGTTGCTGACATGACAGGAAGGGGCTGAACAGGGAAAAGCTAATACCATACATAAGGAAGAGCACAAGCTAGACAGTCAGAACTTCTTGGGATAAGCATCATGGAGGCAGGGCAGCTGCTGCTGGACTGAAGACTGAACTGAGAATTGAGAAGAACTGAGAAGAGGAATGAGAATTGAGAACTGAGACAGAATTTCTTGGAACAAGCCATGTGGAGGGTGGATAAAGTGATGTTGCTTTTGAGAATGGAGCTTATAGTACTGAGGATTTAGGAGCTAGAGCTGCTGAGGACTTCCAAGGGCCAGCTGGAGCTGCCAAAGACTGAGGAAGTATGACTGTGATGCCGGTACTTTGTACAAATGTTGTTGTGACTTTGTTAATATGAATGGATGTTACTGTGGCTTTGTTGGGCCTTGTCTTCCCAGGAACAGAGACTGTGAGAGATTGGAAGTGGACTCCACACTGTGAGCTTATATATGGAGCAGGAACTTCATGGAGAGCTAGACAAGGAACTGGGAGCTGTCTGCCTTTGAACTCAGGTGGCAGTTGGTTAGATTTGGGTGGGAGCTGGGACTGTGGAAGAGGAGCCATGGAAGTGGAAAGCCTGCCTTGAGTCATGAAGAAAAGACCTCTCTGTGGGTACTGAGTAGTGACTGATGAAATTGTAATTTACTTGTGACCTAGGGGTGGATGACTTTTGTACTTTCCACTACCCCTTAAGAGGGTACTGAGTAGTGACTGTTGAAGTTGTAACTTAATTGTACCCCCTGGGTGGAAGACTTCAACTTAAGGACGATTGAATGATTGAGTTACTAAATGATTGTACTTTGTTCAAAACTATATGACCACTTTGGTGAAAACTATATGGCCATTTTAGTGATAAGTTGTTGAGTTGTGACATGGTGAATGCTGTATTTTGATTTTCTGTGATAAGCTATAACATTCTGAATGCTGTATCTTGATTTTCTGTGAATGTTTTGCTCTGATTTGTTACTGAATAAATAGAGAGTTTGCTGTACTATGTAATCAGAACCTTGAAAGCTATTCACAGCAGCAGTCCTCTGGAAAGCTGCTCATGTGTTCCTTTACAAGCCCTAGCCTCAAAAAAGTAGTCATCAGTGGTTTAGTTTCAACTTGTAAGAATGACAGAGATCTATACTTAGCCCTGTGTTTTTTTCCTGCTAATTTTGAGTTCAATTTAAAATTCCTTCCTTCCCTCCAGTTTCTCTCCCACCCACTGAGAAGGCAATGAATAGAATATCAATTATTCCTGTGAAATAATGCAAAACACATTTCCATATTAGCTTTGTCTCAAAGAAAAAGAAAGAAAGTGAAAAAATCATACTTTGATTTACACTCAGAGTTCATCAATTCTCTTTCTGGAGGTGGATTAGCATTTTTTCAACATGAGTCCTTCAGAAGTGCCTTTGATCATTATATTGATCAGAGTAGCTAAGTCTTTCATAGTTTATCATCATTAAAATATTACTGTGTAAAATGATCTCCTATTCTGTTCACTTCATTTTGCATCAGTTCACATAGATCTTCACATGTTTTGCTTTGTGGTGTTTTTTTTTTTAAATCACTACACACACGCCTTTCATTTCTTATACTCCATCACAATCATATGTCACAACTTGTTAAGCCATTCTTCAATTAATGAGCATCCTCTGAATTTCCAATTCTCTGCAACAAAAAAGAGTCGCTATAAATATTTTTCCACCCTTTTTCTTTGATCTTTTTGGGATACTGGCCTAGTAGTGGTATTGCTGGGTCAACGAGCATGCACAGTTTTACACCCCTTTGGAAGTAGTTCCAGATGGGTTCTCCAGAATAGTTGGACCAGTTCACAACTCCACCATCAGTTCATTGCTGTACCTATGTTCCTACATTACCTCTGGCATTAGTCATTTTTGACAGATGTGAGGTGTTACCTCAGAATTGTTTTCATGTGCATTTCTCTAATCAATAGTGATTTAGAACATTTTGTCATAAAACTATTGATAGATTTGATTTCTTCTGAAAGGTATCTATTCATGTTCCTTGGCCATTTATCAATTGAAGAATGGTTCTTATTTTTATAAATTTGGCTCAAATATATATAATATATAATTGAGAGTTTTGTCAGAGAACTTGCTATAAAAATGTTTGGTATTATTTCATTGTTTATGGTACCTTTTCAGTGATTTGTAGTTTCCCTGATTGTCTCTTGTAATTCAGTCTATTTTGTTTTTGCTGCATCTGAGATAATGATTGCTACCTGTTTTTTTTTTTCCTTCAGATGATGCATAATAGATTCTATTCCAGTCCCTTATTTTAACTCTATGTATGTGTCTTTCTGTTTCAAGTGTGTTTCTTGTAAACAACAAATTGTTGGATTCTGGTTTCTAATTCATTCTGCTGTCTGCTTCCATTATATGGATAAGTTCATTCCGTTTACATTCACAGTTATGAATAATAACTGTATATCTCCCTTCATTCTAGTTTCCACTTGTTTATCCTTCTCTCTCTCTCCCTCTCACTCTCTCTCTCTCTCTCTTTCTTTCTCTCTCTGTCTCTCTCTCTCCCTCTCTCTTTCTCCCTTTCTGCCTCCCTCCCTCCTGAAAAGTCTGTTTTGCTTCTGACCACAGCCTCCCTCAATCTGCCCTCCAATTTATCATTCTCCATTTTTCTTATCTCCTTTCCCTCCTACTTCCCTGTCAGGTGAGTTAGATTTCCATAACTCTGTGTGTGTGTGTGTGTGTGTGTGTGTGTTTGTATGTTTCTATATACATTTATATACCCACCCACCCCATTTTCCCTCCACTGTAAAAGCTGTTCTTTTTGTTTCTTCTTATGAAATAATTTCCCCCATTCTTCCTCTCCCTTCCTCCTTCTCCCAGTGCATTTCTTTCTCATACTTAATTTTTTTGAGATCATCCCAACCTAATTGATTTACATCCATGTCCTCTATGTAGACTCCTAATTGCCCTAATAATGATGAAGTTCTTAGAAGTTACATGTATCATCTTCCAATATAGGAATATAAATAGTTTAACATTTTTGACATCCTTGTGATTTCTTTTTCACATTTATCTTTTTATGCTTCTCTTGAGCCTTGTGTTTGAGTGTCAGATTTTCTATTCAACTACAGTTTTTTCATCAGGAATGCTTGGAAATCCTCTGTTTTATTAAATATCAATTTTTCTCCTGAAAGATTATATTCAGTTTTTGAAGCAATACATGCTGTTGTTCTTTTTCATGTTTGCTTTTGTTTCTTTTTTCCCATTGTTCACTCATTGGTTACAACCCTTCTATATAACCAGATTATTGTACAATGTGAAAGTATCTGCAGATCCTATACATGATTGCACGCCACCATGGGCGGGGGGGGAGGGAGGGGAGAAAATCTGAAACTCAAGTGATTGTGGAACTGAATCTTATAAACTAAAAGTAAATAAACAAGTCATTGAAAAAAAAAGATAATATTCAGTTTTGCTAGATAGGTTATTCTTGGTTGTAATCCCAGGACTTTTGCCTTCACAAATATAAAATTTAAAGCCCTCCAATTCTTTAATTTGAAAGCTATTAAGTCTTGTGTGACCCTGACTGTGGCTCCATGATATTTGAATTGTTTTGTTCTGGCTACTTGCAATATTTTCCCCTTGACCTGGAAGCTCTGAAACTAGACTATAATATACTTGGGAGTTTCTTTTTTGGAATCTCTTTCAGGAGGTGATCAATGGATTCTCTCAGTTTCTACTTTACCATTTGGATCTCAGATAACAGGGTTATTTTCCATTATAATTTCTTAAATTACGGTATCTAGTCTCCTTTTTATTGTTCATGGCTTTCAGGTAGTCCAGTAATTCTTAAGTCATCCCTCCAGATTAGTTGTTTTTCCAATGAGATATTTCACATTTTGTGCTACTTTTTCATTCTTTTGACTTTGTTTTATTGTTTCTTGATGTCTCATGGAATCATTAGCTTCCACCTGCCTAATTCTAATTTTTAAAAAATTGTTTTCTTCAGTGAGCCTTTGTATCTCTTTTTCTATTTGTTCAATTTTGTTTTTTATGGAGTTCTTTTCCTGTGAATAGTTATACCTTGTTTTTCATTCAATCTGTTCTGCTTTTAAGAATTCCTTTCTTCGGTGAGCTTTTGTACCTCTTTTACCATGATGACATCTCTGGAGGTGGAAAGGCATTGTCCCAAGCTTCAGGCTTTTTCGCACTGCCATTTTCAGAGCTAGTTCTGGGGATCTGCAAGTTTTTAGTGCATCCAAAGTGCTGTGATGTGGGGAGAGGTCTTATGCATTCTGTCCTGGTCTGCATTTTGGTCTTTACCAAAGAAGAATCCTTGTTCCCCTTTATCTGCAAGCACTAGTGTTCCTCTTTGCCTTGAAACTGTGACCAGGCCCTCACTCCCTTGTGACCAAGCACAAACATTCTTCTTTGCCCTGGAATTGGGATGCAGAACTATGTATGGGCAATCCAACAAGATCCTGTCCCCAGTGCTAGCAAAGGGGCCCCAGTAATCTCTTTCTGACCAGTTGTCTGACCCTCTCTCTGGTTTGAAAGCACCTGAAGCTGATACTGCATTGTCACAGCTGCCTTCAAGGCCCACTGCTAGTGTTGCCACTGCATGTGCTTCAGATCAGTCCCCACCCCCACCCCCCATGTCATGGACCTCTCTCATTAACCTCCAACATTGTCTTTGTATGGAAAAATATGTCTCACCCTTATGTTTGTTGGCTCTGTCACTCCAGAATTCTATTTAACGTGCTATTTTAAAGTTGTTTGGAGGGGAATGTTGGGAGAGTTCAGGTGGATTGCTGCTCCTACTTCACTATCTTGGTTCTGCCCTCTGCCCTGTGCTTTTGAACATTTTGATCAATGACTTGGTTTTTTTAATGGCTTGCATTTCAGATTTCCAGATGGTACAAAGCTGAGGGAGATAGCTAACAGACTTTACAAGAGAATCAGAATCCAAAAAGTTCTTACAAAGTGAGAACACTTGGCTGAATATAATAAGAAAATGTAATAGAGCTTACACTTGGATTTAAAGATTGGTAAATTGGTACAGAAGAAGACAGAGAGACATGCTAGAGTGTTTCTATAAAAAATATCCATAGTTTTAAGTGGTCTTCAAGCTCAGTCTGAGTCAACTATAGGATATAGCAACCAAAAAAGTTAATTTGATCTTGGACTGTATCACAAAAGGCATAGTTTGCAGGAATAAGGACATTATTTTACCTTTCTACTCTGCCCTAGTCAGACCACATCTGGTGTATTATATTTAGTTCTTTGTACTATGGTATAAAAAGTAAATTGATAAACTGAAGAACATAGGGAGAGGGTAATCCCTCAAATTCAGTTGAGGGAATTGTAGCTGATCAGACTAAAGAAGAGAAAAATCAGGGGACACATGATAGCTGTTTTCAAGTTTCTGAAGGGATGTCATGTGGAGGAGTGACAAGATTTATTCTATTTAATTCCAGAAAGTAGAACTAAGAGCAATGGCTAAAAGTTATATAATGTTGCACATACCTTACCTCATTTGAGTCTTGAAACAACCTATGCGTTAAGTCCTTGCTTGCTATTTGCTCATTTTTAAGATAAGACAACTGAGACTCTCTGAGTCTCATGGGATGCCCATGGGATCCAGGTGTTTTCTGGTTCCAGTTACAATATAATAGCTACTATGCCATGCAGCCTATCCTTTGAAAAAATTGGGAGTATTTAGTCTCAAGAAAAGGAAACTTAGCAGAGACATAATACATGTCTTCAGGTATTTGTAGAAGAGGAGTAAATCTTGTTCTGCTTGGTCCCAGGGAGAAGAACCAAGAACAACTCCTCATAGAGTGGTTAGATCACAATATCATAGAGATAGAAAAGACTTTAGATACCATCTAATACAAGTCTTATTTTACATATGAGGAAAATGGAGGCTTGAAGAGATGATAAGTGACTTACCAAGGTCACACAAGTAGTAAATGGCAGAAATGGATCTGAACCCATGTCCTTTGATTCCAAGCCTTGCACCCTTTCCACTGCATCATTACAGGGATAGAATGAAATAACGAATGTAAAGCACTTTATAAACTTTAAAACTCTGTATAAATGTGACTTATCAAGTTGAAAATTGGTTTAATATCTTCAGCTGCCTTGTGTTGGGTGGTCTTACAAATGGAAAAATAGTCTTGCAACACTATGTGCTTGCATGGTACTTTGCAAGTATAAGAAGATATGGCTCCTAATTGGTTGAGAGATCTTTGAGTCTCCTTGCTATGTACAGCATACATGGGGGATAGGTGATTTCAGATTGTTGTAAGTCACTATGAAGAAGATTGAGAGAGGTGTTTGAGAAAGGCAAGCATGAATTTTTGAATGGCAGAAGTGTGATTTCCCCAGTGCCACAGACATGGGAAGCCAACTCCTCAGCATGGAGAGATTGATTCCCAGTATCTACAATTCTAGAGACCCCTAAGAATATGTTCCTCTTGGTGAAATGTTCCTAACTCTTGTTATCTTATTCTCAGATAAAAAGCTAATTTTTTTCTTGTGTATTCATTTCATCTATTCTTATTTATATATCTACTCTGATTTCTGTTTGTTGGTTGCTGTGATAAAAAGATTTAGCAAACTATTTAGGAAATTGTGAAGGTCATTGGTATAATAAGCATTTGGTGGGAAAGAGTTAGGCTGGTAATAGGAAGTTGCATACTTTCCCCTTGAGAGTGATTAGTGAATGTGTCTTTTATTCTGAACCTGTTGTACCCCTAGACTATAGATATTTGACATGTGGTAGAGAAATATAATTCTAGCCTAATACTTCACATGGAGATAGGAAAGGATAAGAGAAATCACCCAGGAATGGTGGTCCTCAATCCTGTCTCTCTCTTTCCTTCTAGGTTATTGATGGTTCAAGAATGGTCCTCTTCCTTCTTTTTGCAAAAGCAGAAATTGTAGTCTCCTTTGGAAATGGAGAGGGCCAGAATCCAGACCAGATATCTATTCATACCACACATTGGTCAGTATTCTTCATGTAATAACATGATCCAACCACACACATATCATACATGTAAATATAGGGTTGATGTCAGGAGGAAAATATCTCATCATTAACACTATCCAAAAGTAAGATGGACTGCCTCAGAAATTAATAAGTAGACCCTCACTGGCAGTCTTCAAAGAAGTCAGATGATCATTTTTCAGCTATAGAAAGGATTAGGAGCCAGAAGGGAGGACAGGAGTGGCATAAATTGCACTAAAGGGCTGCTGAAGCCTCCAATAACTTTGAAATTCAGTGATTTTGTGAAAAGAAAAGGTTTTTTTACCATTCCTTTGGAGCTCTTTTTTGCCTCATTTGACAATTTTTAACTGACTCAAGATACGAAAAAATTTAGCCTAAATTAAGGTATTTTTAATATCTGCCATGAAAAGAGCTTAGAAATGGATATATAAAGGATATAATGAATTTGTAATTACTCAGCAGATGATAATGCATTATTTTAGATTAGTAAAGCTCTAGCTTCTCTTCCTTCTTCTTCCTTATCCTCTTTACCTTTTGGTTAAATCTTTTGGATGACTCCACTTGAAAAATCTTTTTTTTAAAGTTTTTTAAAAGATTTTCAAATATTTACTCTAAATCTTTCATTTAAAATTAATATTCTAATTACATGTTCTAAAGAGAAAAAACACATTTTTTTCTTAATATCAATAAAGAGCTTCCTAGATACCCTTTGTAAGGACTTCCATCCTCTGACCTTTACTGGAAGATCTCTCTCCTGATGATCTCACAGTCCTTTGAATAAAGCAGCTTCTTCTTCCTCAGGGGTCCAGAAAGGTGTCAGATCTACTCCTTAGCTTTATGTGTTCAGTTCCCCCTTCCCTCTTTCTTCTCTTTGTGACTCTCTTCTCACCTCTAACCTTCTGACACAAGTCATGGCTCTCCTTTGCATTTAAGTCCTTTTTCTTTTTTGTTTTCGTATTGAATCCTTTCTCTCTTTTTAATTAAAGGAAGACTCCATTATCCTTGATAAACTCTGAAGTTTCTTTACTTAATATCTTTCAGGAAGGAGACCCTCATAAATTTCAGCAAAGCTAGAAGTTAATTGGTCTCAGGAAGAACATGAGATAGCTCTTGTGGAAAGAGAATGGGAGTAGCATCCTCAGCAGAAATAGATTTCAAGCAATCTTGTTGGAGAAATAGAAGTCCAAAGAGATTATGGGACCTGCCCAAGGTCTCAAAGGTAGAAGGTGGCAGAGTCAGGGATCAAATTCCCTACTTATGACTTTAAATCCAGTGTTCTTGCACTACATAGATGTATAATCCAAGACCCATGAGGCAATGTTAAATTGAGTTTTATGCTGCTTGCTTCCAGAGGGTGGGAGGGAACTAGAATGTTTGTAAAATAAATTCTGTCTTCAGAAACCCCTTAATATTCTAGTTTCCCTCTTGCTCCTTCAGTAATATACTTAAGTAAAATTTTCAGGTTCTTCTCCCACAGTCCCCCTACTCTTTTAATCCTGATTTGAAAGGAAACTGTTGTTGGAAAAGGGAGTTGTGACTCCCATCTACAACTTAGTGCAAACTTTCCTTTACATTTATTGCCAATTTCAAGGTACTAGTTATTCAACCCTTATATAATAGCTTTGAGTTACTGTTCATCATATGGACTATTTGTGCCCAAGCTGTGGTAGAACATTTTGAGCTCATCCTGGTCTGATCAGCCACAGTCAGACACACTGTAACTTGACTCTAGCATAGTGATGTCATTTTGGTCCTCTTTGAGAATGAAGGACAACAATCAAACAAGCATTAGTCACTAAGCTGATCCTATCCACCCAAAGGATTGGTGTAACACCAATCCCAAAGTCCATTGCTATGGAATTTTCTCATTTGCTGATAGAGATCAATTCCATTTTCAAGTTTCAAAAATGAAGATTGACAATACTAACCCCACTTCAAGTTGCTGAAGGAAAAGACACTAGGAAGACATGAGAGAAGCTGGCAGTCTCCATTGTGTGCCCATCTTGCTCACACTGGGACTTTTGGAAACTTCACCTTGATGAACTTTAGCATTTTATCTCTTAGTTAAACTGAGTTACCTCACTCCCAAACAGAGAGCAACTTTATTCTGTATTGGTGTATATTGGTGAATATTCACTTATGTGTACTTTCTCTGATTTCTGTTTTGCTACTGATTTGGATAAATGAGCTTCTTTGACAATTGTTACGTGTGTGTTTATTGTGAAACTGGTATTTGGTGGGAAGGGAGTCAAACCATGTCCATAAAGCTTGTGGTCCTATTTCCCTTCAATAATGAAACAGCAAACAAAAGTTAGCTTGAATCTAAAAACCATATTCCCTAGACTAATAATATTTAAGGGAGTAGATGAACACAATCCTAGCCTAGTATCCCTTCTCTCTGAGGAGAGAGGAGTGGCCAGCCTCTGACCATAACCCCCTGATTTCCCTCCTGGCAGGAATTAAAAGAGTAAGGGAAGGAGAAGTTGTTCAGTCATTTAGTCATATCCAACTCTTCAGTAACCACACTGTCCATGGGATTTTGTAGGCAAAGATACTGGGGTGGTATAGGCAAAGATACTAGAATGGGAATTTGAAGATCTTCCCTGCCCCTTAATAAGTGTAAGGGAATTTGAAAACCTTCCCTAATTTGAAGATCTTGCTTGCCCCCTAATAGGCTGAATATAATCACATGAAGCTTGTGGTGGAAGGAGTTTGCTGAATGGTGGACCAGAGCCCACAGGAAGCTGGGAGTCAGAGCAGTTAGAGAAGAAGGGAGAAGAGGATGCACCCAGGAAGCTAGGCTTGTAAGTGTCGGTTTATGGGAAGGCTAAAGGATGGTTGACTCTCTATGCTGTTATGACATATTAACTTCTTTGCTACCATGATCAATTCTGCTTTCTGGTTTTGTGATTTGGTTTTCTGGTGTCTGAATAAATGTTTTGTTTCTGTCTTCTATATGGAGAGTCTGTTATATCTTGTGATTGAGCACTATGCTGGCATATTTATAGTCACCATTGGTGCTGTGAATATTGCATTGGTGCTACAGGTAGTTTGCCATTTCCTTTTCCAGTGGATTAAATAAACAGAGGTTAAGAAACTTGTCATAAGGCTAATAAGTTTCTGGGACAACATTTGAACTCAGGTCTTTCTGACTTCAGGCCTAGCACTCTATCTGCTGAGCCACCTAGCTATCTTGGAAGGGAGCAATGCCTATTCTGTCTCCCTTTGAACCACATAATGACTCAGCCTCATGCTACCTGTGGCAGACAATCCTTGCTACACAGGAAAATCTAACATTTCCTCACCCAGGCAGCGCTGTGCTCTCAGTTCAGTCAGGAGTGCTGTGAAAATGTCAAGTTCAGAATCTATCTCCCAACTCCTTCTTCACTCTATGTGTAATTACATTCATCTTGCAAGTCTTAAAGGTATGAATAGTTTGGATTTTCCCAAATAGAATTTGCTTTTGAAACCCCCATCTGCCAGAAAATCCCACTTGCTCCTCCCTATAATGACTATTTTTTTTACATTAAATAATATTTTATTTTTTCAAATTATATGTAAAAATAGTTTTCAACATTCAATTTTGAAGGATTTTAAGTTCCAAATTTTTCTCCCTCCCTCCCCTCTCCCCTCTCCAAGACAGTGAGCAATCTGATGTTACGTATATGCAATCACATAAAACATGTTTCTATATTAGTCATATTGTAAAAGAAGAAACGCAACAAACAGAAAAGTTATCCAAATAGTAAAAACAGTATGCTTAGATATGCATTCAAATTCCATAGTTCTTTCTCTAGATGTGCATAGCATTTTCCATCATGAGTCTTTTGGAATTGTCTTGGATCACTACTGCTGAGAAGAGCTAAGCCACTCATAGTTGACATGTGATGATTACTTTTTACTAAGCTGTTCAGTGTCACATGATCTTGGCACAATGGAATCAGGCATGCAAGCAAATGGACCAACATGCATGGACGCCATCAATGTTTTAGGGTGAAATTAAAAAAAAAAAGAATGCCTCCATAGTTTGCTCACAGTTTCTTCCAGACTTAAGCATTCTTTAACCATTTTACCACCACAGACCAAATTCAGGAGTTTTAGGGCCCAGATGCTTTGCCACCTGCTTCTATCCCAGAGATCAAGGAACACACCTTTCAATGTGTTTAGGCCCTCTATGGCTGCTCCTACTGAGAAGATGCAAAGGAATATCATAAAGAAGTCACAGCTCCCAATCAATGTATGACTAAAAGCATCCAATAGCTAGATTAAGGACTGAGGAACTCGAGATCCTCCTTAGAACACAGGAAGCACCAGGAAGAGCTTTCAATGCAGAGTTCCTTTGGTCACTTTTTTTTCTGTCAGCTGCTTTGCTCAAAGCATGCCTCCAGGCTGTTCACCACTCCCTTCCTCCCTCATCTATCTACGGACCAAAGACATTTCATAAACAGGAACCAGCATCACATGCAGAGCAGATTTTTTCTTCCCTTTTCCCCTTGTCTTCTAGCTCTCTCTCTCTCTTTCTCTGTCTCTCCTCTCTCTCTGTCTGTCTCTCTCTCTTTCTCTCTCTCACACACACACACACACACCTACATTCACACCCCACACTGGCACACACTCACCCCCCAAAAAACCTGGCACAAAGAGGGAAGAAGGGAACATCCATGACTGGCATGTCTAGGTCCTTAGGCACAGCTTCCAGGGAGCCATAGTAACAGAGCAGGCCCCCAATTCTTTCAAACACTTTCTCTCTCTCTCTCTGTGTCTCTCTCTCTGTCTCGCTCTCTCTCTGTCTTTCTCTCTCTCTCTCTCTCTCTCTCTCTCTCTCTCTCTCCCTCTCTCACTGTCTCACACTCTTTCTCTCCTTCTCCCTCTACCTCTCCCTCTTTCTCCATCTTTCTCTTTCTCCTCCAGTTCAAAGAGATGGTGGCTCAGAACTTTTCTTTGGTTCCTTCTCGGTGCCACTTGAGCTTGGTCAGGCATCAAGTCAGGAGCAAAGAGCAAGAAATATGCAAAATTTGTCTCTAATTATAGAAAGAAAAGAATTTGGAACTCAGTCAAACAAGTCATGGAGACGTGTTTTTCTTGGGGGTAGAGGTGGGGAAAGGGTGGTTTTACCCTTCCCTCAAACACAGGAATGCTCATGGCTAGCCATGTTTTCTTACATAAACCTTGAGGGGATATGAGAAAAAGGATTTAAAATCTTTTTGAGAGCCTTGTGATTACAGAAACAGGAATTATCACAAGCATTTATTCTCCATCCATAGAGACAAAGAAAGTGATTAATACTCAGTCACAACAAAATTTTTTTAAAAAATTAAATTGAATGTGTCTCATTCATCTCCCCAACTATGTATTTTCAAAAAGCATCCAAGTCTTTTCTTTAATACACATTTCAGAGTGAATTAAGCAAGTTTATTTTTTCTTTTCCCCAAAGTAGTTGGTGTTTGCAGACATACTGAGAGGGTCTAGCAAACATTTCCTGAGTCCAAAATTCTGATGACTCTTCCATGTAGTTTCTTATTTGAGTGAGCCCAAATTCCTATAAACTGCCCACATACCTTTAAATAAGATGTTTTACTTTTTCTAGTGTCAATCCCCTCTGGAATTTCCTTGAAATCAACTGCTGTGAGAACACACTAGAAGCCACACACATGGCTACTGAGAGTGAAAGTGGCATTACCACCAGAAATAGATTTTCAAACGGCCAATTCAGCTCTGCTCCCCAAGAGGATCAAGAGAAATAGAACGAAGCCCGGAGGGACTTGAAAGCTGGCAGGCTCATGCAGTTTTGCAAGCTGACCATGATATCCTTTAGAAAAACAAGAGAGAATTGGGCCACTTAGGGCCGAATGCTTGTATCTGTAAATAATAAGAGTAGGACTAGGTAGATGGGGACTAAGCTGTTTTTGTTTGCAAACTTCAAGTCTTATTTTTAGCTTTGGGGTCCAGCTGTGTATCTGCCTACAAATAGGACATAACAGGCAATTCTCAGAGTCACAATCTCAATGGATAAACTGTGAGAGACAGCATGGAATGTGATTTTATGAGATTTGAAGAACACTGCTTCCTAAAATAGAGAATTTGTCTCATACTGTACCCCACAGAAATAAGTAAGTTCAACAATTCACAATAATATGTGAATCTGATAAGTCATTCTCGTTAGTCTGAGTCAGCTTACAAGTGAAGATGCTGTTTCCTTTTAGGTATATTTGCATTTTAAAGGAAGAAAATTGGGAAATCAACACCTTAACCCAAAGAAGCATCTTCACTATTTTTTTGAGCTCTGTTGTTATTAATGTGTATTTTCCAAAAGCTTTGGTTCCTCCTCCTCTACTTTGTTTGAAAAATTAGGTACTCTCAGGTCAGACTATCTCATTTGAGAATTGAATGAACACAAATTAACAAACCAAATGATGGGGGACCCACATGTACAAAAATATTTGTAGCAGTTCTCTTTGTGGTGGCCAAGAACTGGAAATTGAGGGGATGCTCATCAATTGGGGAATGGTTGAACAAGTTTTGGTGTATGAATGTAATGGAATACTATGGTGCTATAAGAAATGATGAACAGGCAGACTTCAGAAAAACCTGGAAAGATTTATATGAACTGATGCTGAGCGAAGTGAGCAGAACCAGGAGAACATTGTACACAGTAACAGCCACAGTATGTGATGACTGATTTTTGCTAGACTTAGCCCTTCTCAACAATACAAGGACCTAAAACATTTCCAAAGGTCTCATGATGGAAAATGCTATTCATATCCAGAGAAAGAACTATGGAGTCTGAATTCAGAGTCAAGCAGACTATTTTCTTTTTTTTGCTTTGTTTTGTTTTTTTCTTTCTAATGGCTTCTCCTATTTGTTATAATTCCTCCACACAACATGATTAATGTGAAAATATGTTTAGTAGGAATGAATATGTAAAGCCTATATCAGATTGAAGGCCATCTTGGGGAGGGAGGGAGGAAGTAAATGTTGAAAACTAAAAATAAATAAATTAAATTTAAAAAAAAAGAGCTTATGCAAGGTAGCCACACACTTCAAGAATTGTCTCCTTCTTCTTTCTTTGTCTCTGTTGACATTGCTGGGGCAGCCTCCGCATTCCAAATTTGTTCTGAGTCAAACATTGAATACGCAAAGGATCTGTGGTTGCATCAGCAAAGGGAACTCTAGGTCTAGGAATTGTCCCCACTGATGAAAACAGCAATTCATCTCTTAATCAAAAAGTAATGATCTATGGTTTAATGGTTAAATTCCTGACTGTCAGATGAGCGTCCCCATAGGTTTAAGTGGTATACTTGGGGTCATGTAGCTAGTAAGCAATGGTAGTGGGATTTGAACCTAAGTCTTCTGGACCCCAAGCCCAGAATTCTATCACTCATCTGATAATATTTCTGTTCACCATATATCAAACTATAGCGAAACAACTTAGTCACAGCATACAGAAAAATGGCAAACAAGGAAGGCAGTTTTAATCTTCTCCTTCTGCCCCCACCTCAGTGTGTAAGATTTATCCTGACAGTTTGCAATGAGATGAAATGGGTAATGGAAGCCCTTTGTCACAATAACTCAGTTGAAATATATTGTCAGATTAATAGAGTCAGTTCCCCACTTCACCGAAGAGAAAAATGAATCAAATTTTTGAAACCATTTCTTCTCTATGAACACTCAAGGAGTTTAGAAAAAAGGAGGTGAACTTTGTCTTCCAAGCATTGTCCTCTCTCCTCCAGCTCACCTCCCCCACCTCTTTCAGGATCCTTTAGGTTCTTCTAATATCATTCTAACATTATTTCTAAGATGTCACATACTGGTTATATGATAGATGCTCAGCATATATGTTGATTCGTTTAATAAATTACTTAATGATAAACAACGAAGGCTTAACAAAAGTAGGGAAGATTGAAAAGGAGATGTTGGGAGGGCAAGACGAGGGAAGGTGAAATCCTGTTTTTAACATTTAATTTGCCAAACATTTAAGAACTATGTGTCAGCATGTTCTGGATCCTGAGGATACAAACACAAAAATCAAAGTATTTCTGCCCTCAAGAAGGTTAGAGCCTATCAGGAGAGATAACAGCTAAATATATAAATATTATGCATAATACATATGATGTGCGTGGATATATACATATACACACACACATATATATAATGCATGTGTATGGATATATACATCTATCATATATGCACATGTAGACTATTTATTTTTTCATAGGTATATAAGGCACTATCCCTATATAGTCCTTTTATTTCAAGTAGTTTAATGCTAAAAGGGCAGAAAAAGTTATTTTGTGGAAAGAGTTAAATCAATTATTAAAGGATGTAAGATATTTCCTCTGTCACAGATGAACATCTTGATGCTTAAAAAGAATAGTAATAGAATTTTGTTTCTGATTTAAAAAAAACCTTATTAAAATACATATATGAAGAAATGGCTTTCATATATATTTGAGCAGTTTTTGGAAAAAACTGAATGATGATGCAAAGATAAATATGAATTCTTTATGAATGTATGTAGAATGAAACCTCATTTTATGGTAGCAATTTAGCAATTTTAAATGAACAGCAAAACAAATTATTAAAAACTGGAAAAATAGGGATGGCTAGGTGGCGCAGTGAATAGAGCACTGGCCCTGGAGTCAGGAGGACCTGAGTTCAAATGTGACCTCAGACACTTGACACACTTACTAGCTGTGTGACCTTGGGCAAGTCACTTAACCCCAATTGCTTTGCCTTCTCCCCTCCCAAAAAAAAAACAACTGGAAAAATTGGACTATGAAGAAACACAATTTCATGGCCACAAAATCAGATGTTGGATCATGTTGAAAACTTAGAGATTCAGGGTCTTATAGTCCAAAAACTAATTTGCATGTAAATGTTTTAATATCAAGAAGGTAAAACTCTAAAAAAGGAGATATCATACAACTATTTGGAGACTGAAGGATGATTGACTTAAGCTGTGGTGAATTCATAGAGTTACTGAGTTATGTTTTAAGTGAAAGGTATGTCACCAAGTGCCAGGAGACTCTGATTTAAGCCACTGAAAGATGGGACCTAAGGGTGATGTGGTGAAGAGAATGAAGAGTCTGACAGAAGAAGGAAGATACATCAGGGGCAGGAAAAAGAGCTGTGTTAGATATGTGTGTGATATGACTAACAGGAGAAAGAGTCAGGGGACAGAAGGTTTAAGGGAGATGATTCCTAAATGTTTGTTGATTTTACTTGGCTGATTTGTTGGAGAGAGGCTCCATCTCACTGGACAAGAGCTTGTTGTTGTTCAGTCACTGTAATTGTGTCCAACAGTTTGTGACCCCGTTTGGGTTGTGCTGGGGTTTTTTGTTTGTGTTTTATGGGGAGGGACAAAGGTAGTTTGTCATTTCCTTCTCCAGGTCATTTTACAGATGAAGAGCTGAGATAAACAGGGTTAAGTGACTTACCCAGGGTCACACAACTAGTAAGTATCTGAGGCTGGATTTGAACTCCTGAAGATTGAGTCCTTGAGTCTCTCTGACTCAAGGCCCAGCACTCTATCCACTGGCACCACCTAGCTGCCTGGGGTAGGGTGGCGTGGGGCAACTAGACTTGTAGAGAAAGTGGGGCACGATGTGACGAGTGAGTGAACATGTGAGTGAAAGATACGTGTTGAGGATGATAGTAAGATTAACGTCTTGAGACTGGAAGGATAGAATTGCCTTCTTTGGAAATAAGAAAGTTCGACAGTTCACAACAACATGTGAGTCTGATGAGTCACTCACTTTAGTCTGAATCAGCTTAACAAATTAAGATGTTATTCTTTTTAGGTATACTTGCATTTTAAAGAAAGAAAATTAGGAAACTGAAAACTGACTCTAACAGTGGGATTTCAGGCTTTGGCAAAGGGTCAGCATTCCCAGAGCCTCTTCCATCCGTTCATAGAAGCAACCATTCATTGGGAGACAAGTCCCTAGATACAGATCTACTCCAATCCCAACTGAGACCTAGAAGGTTAGAGAATCACTCTCATTTTTATCAATTCCCTAGTCTCAGAAGGAAGAATGAAACTATCATTAAACATAAGGGTCAAAAGTGGGTATGGAAAATGCTAGCCACAGAATGGCAAATAATTGATGTCTACTGGGGGACTTGTCAGAAGTCACAATCTGCCCATGCATAATAAATATTATGACCTCCAGGCTAGAATCTAGCAGGAAGCCAAGAGAGATGAGGATAGCTTAATTATCTCAATAGCTCTGTGATCCTGCTAGGAGCAGGAACAATTCCAACTATACTACAGGGGTATGCCATATTGTGCTTGATACATTTAAAGTAGAGTAAGGTCCTTTTAGGGAGGGATTGTTTCATTTTTGCTATCCCCATCCATAGCACAATTCCTTAGAATTGAACACAGTAGGTGCCTAATAAATGCTTATTGATTTCCATTTCACCCAATATTGCATAGTAAAGAATTGTGGGTAATAAAATAACATACAGATTTATAGATTTAGACCTAGAGGGACATTAGAGAACATCTTATTTAATTCTCTCATTTTACAGATGAAGAATCATGTACAAAGAAGTTAAATGATTTGTCCAAACTCACACAGGTAACAAGCGATGGAGCCAGAATTCTAACTTTAGTCCTTGAATTCTAGGTTACCTTCTATTTTTCCTTGTTTCTAAATATTTCAACACTTTCAAACTGCAGATATTTCCTTTTTTTTCTTTTTTATCTCATGAAACTAGGGGTGAGACCAAGTTTAGAAAAAGTGATGTAAAGTTCCTGATTGGTTTAAATGGCTCTCAGCCAAGATCTTGGAATATTTCATCCACAAAGCCATCCTTTTGGAGTTCCTGAATGACTGAAAGCACAGTGTTGTGTTTTGTTTTAAACTATGGTGGGTAGATGACATAATTCCCATGGTTTTCCTAAATTCCTTGAAGAGCTGCATTTAAATACCAGCCCTTCTCCTTTCTAACTCTGTGACCTTAAGTTTCACTTCTCTGGGCTTCAGTTTCCTCATTTGTAAAATGAAAAAGTAGATCTAGAATATCTCAGAAGCCCACTTCCATTTTTAATCCTATGGTCCTTTACAAAAACTCTTATTCCATTAGAATTATCCAAAAATGAGTTAATTACATTTTCCTGTTAACCAAAGATTAACCAGAAATTCACACAACCCTTTGTTGAATACTTTGTTTTTAAATGGTCACATTTTTTATTTTTTTCCTGCCCTTGTAATTGGTGAAGCTGTCTTTGATAACTAAGAATTGGAGTGCTCAAGTCCATCTTTCTGAACATTGGTTGTATATGTATCTATCATTGTAGAGACTGAACTAAATCTCCCTTGACTCTCAAGGCCAACCTTGGAAGTCATTGCTCTATTACTATATCTTTTATATAAATTCTCTTACTTGTTACTTGTCCTTTGTTTACTATAGCCAAGGGGAGGGGCAAAATAGGTGAAAGAAGAAAAAATTCCCAATTAAATGAGTTCTACTTCATTGGGTTCTAGTTCATCGTGATTTCAGTCATTAGAAAACAAGATAAAAAAAGCTTAGGTATTTACAGAGTATTCCTGTAGGACCACAAAATTTCAGAGGTGGAAGACACCTTGGTGTCCGTATAGTCCACCCCACACCTGCAAAAAGACCCTCTCTGTAATCTACCAGACAAATGGATAGCCAGCCTTTGTTGAAGATGTCTAGTGATGGGGAAACCACTACCTCCCAATGCCATACACTTCACATTTGGACAGCTATCATTTTTTAAAATATTTTTCTTTCCACCAAGCCCAAACTTGACTTTTTGTAACTTCTACCCATTGTTTGTAGTTCTGACCTCTGGGACTGAACAGAAAAAAAGCTTAATCTCTCTTCCACATGACAGCCCTTCAAGATGGATTAGCTTTGTTCTGCTCAACCCCAAGGACGCAGTGGGTGGAAACTACAAAAAAAAAAGAGAGAGAGAGAGAGAGATTTCAGCGAGCCATAAGAGAAAAACAGAAACACAAATCCTAAACTCTCTAACAATTAACACTATACCAAAGCAGACATTGCTGCCTCAGGGGAGAACAGGTTCCACCTCACTAGTGATCTCTAAGCAAAGGCTAGATGACCACATGTGGAAGGTGTTGTACAGGTTGTCATTGATGGCCTCTGAGACTCCTTATGTGTCTGCAATTCTATGATTCCAGGAAGGGCCTAAGTCTGCATGAGGGTGTATTCATCTGTCACACACACTGTGTGTTTGTATGTGTACATGTGTTGTTTACAAAGTCATATTCATTAGCACTCTATTGTGACTTCTTGGAGAGAGCTGCAGTCTGGGTGCTTAAACAGTTCTGAAAAGTTGAGCTCAGACATCACTGGTTTATCAATTTCTGAACTGACATATAGTCATGTGGGGCTACTCAGAAGCTTTCCTTTGTCTTCTCTAGAGGCCTTCTGCAGTCAAATAGTAGGCCTGTGACACACAGAGCAAATGACAGAAGGCTTAAAATCACTCGCAGCTTGAGAAATTCTCATGTTCCAATCTGAGAATCCATCTACTCTGGCTGACTTCCCTTTAAGTGTTTCATCAATGCTACCAGCCTCATAATCCAAGATGACAAGAAAATCATGTATTAGGAAAGAATCCAAACTAAGCTAGTCTTTTTGCCATGTTTGATATGCTTGAGTTCAAAACTTTTGTTTTTCCCATTGGGTATCATTCATCAGTTAGGAATAGATGGAGGTAGGAAGACAAAGTAAATAATGTTTGGGGCTTGAAATCAGAAAGACTTGGGTTTAAATTCTGATCCCATGTGACCCCACTTGACCTCTATGGCATCAGATCATTCCTTATAACATCTGTCAGTGGTAGAATGAGTTCTTACTCTAGGAGTTTCCATGCTTGGGAAACCACTAATCCTTCCCACTTACATTTGCTTACAAATAAATAATAAAGAACAAGTTTACTCAAGCCTCAGGGTGTAGGTTGTGAGACTATCTAATAAGTGGAACTGTATTATAATGAGGGACTTAGGATACTGTAGAATGAAATTCCCTAGTATGGGGTCCAGCATGGAGCTACTCTGTATTGAACTTTGTTCTATAACAAATGATGGAGAGGTGCCATGAAGTGGTGAATAGAAGACCAGACTTATAATGAGAGAAATGAGTGTTCACGTCTTGTCCGGGAAATGAGCTAGTTGTGAGACCTGCCAAAGCACTCTAAGAATACAAACTGTAGGTGAGATCCTGATCTACACGGTGAGTTTCCATTCCAGAAATTCTGTATGCCAATTAAGTAATAGGTCCATTAAATAGCACTCCTCTACACCTACATTTCTTCCTTTTGGTTGCCATATCACTCTGCCCCAAGATATCCCACCTAGTAAATTCTAGAGGCCAGGATTCAAAACAAGGTTTTTAGACTCCATGGTGTTTTCCATGACACCAGGAAGCATCTCTTATTAAAAACTTGGTTTATATTTAATATAGTTACAAAGTAGAAAAAAAATCTGGTGGCTAAAAAGAATTGGACGTGCATAAAATTGGGCTGGGGGAATCCTTGATAGGCTAGAGAATTTGACTGAATCAAGTAAGATCTAATTCAATCGAGATAAATGTAAAATCTTGAACTCAAAAGTTCAAGTTCACAAGTATAAAGTGAGAGAATCATGGAGTAGGCTGCAATTTGTCTGAAAAAAGATTAGGAAGTTTCAGTGGTCCCAAAGCTCATTGTGAGTCAGCAGAGTGATGCAGCAGACAAAGAAAGCTAAAATGATCTTAGACTCACAAAGTTTCCAGGAATAGAAATCTGACAGTTCTACTTTACTCTGCCCTTTTCAGGCCCCAGTTGGAAAAATGTTTTTGGTTCTGGGCACCATAATTTAAGGACAATAATAATCTGGAGATTGTCTAGAAAAAAAGACAATTAGGATGGTAAAGAGTCTTGAGTCCATGTCATATGAAAATCTGTTGAAGGAACAGTGGATGTTACTGGGGAAGAGAAGCGTGAAGCTGGGAGTGAGGGTGGGGTTACTGGGGGGAGAGTGAGAGTCATGACAGCTATAGGTTCTAGTATTTGAAAGGTTGCCATGTAGAAGAAGGATCTAATTTCTTCTATTTGGCCCCGGAGGACAAATCCAGGATTAATTGGTGAACGCTGCAAAGAAGGAGACTTAGGTTTGATGCTAAGGACAACTTCCATTCAGAGCCATCTAGAAGTGCCCAGGGCTGCTTCAAGAGGGGTGGGCTCCCCTCATTAGAGATCCTCAATCAGAGACTGGATGACCACTTGACAGGTGTGTCATAATGGGAATTCCTTTTTTTGGATAAAGATTGTGTTAGATGGCCATTCATATCCTTCCCAACTCTGAAATCTTCTAATTCTTTGATTTATTTAAAAAGCAATCTTTTTTATGGCTAACTTCAAAGAAAAACTTGCCAAAAGAAACAAGGAAAGGGGGTCAAAAGGGAGCAGGGAGTAGTGCCACATTACCCTTTAATAACATGTACTAAGAATAACACCACCCTGGGAATCAAAGTAGGGCACTTTTCCTCTCTTGACTTTACAGATTTGTCTCTGAGATTCCAGGGGGCTTTACATCAAACGCAAGTAAAATCATTCTGAATCTATGGCAATTAAGTTCAGAGATTTAAAGCTAAAAAGTACATTAAAGAGCATTTATTCCAACCCCTTTACTTTATAGATAGGAAAACTAGGACTCAGAGGAAGGAGGTGACTTATCCAGGGTTATCCAGGCAATTAATGGCAAAGTTGGGATTTGAACCAGGCTCTCTGACTCTAAGATCCAGAGTTCTTCCTACTCTCCTCCTATACCCCTGAAACACCTCTGCTACTACAATAGACAGGGGATGGTGACTTGCAATTGAACGCAGAATATAGTTTGCCAAAGACAGAAAGCATGATGGGGAGTGGAAGGGGGAAGATCTTTATCTAACAGATGCCATTCTCTCTCTGTGGGCCAATCTTTGCCTAAAGAGGTCTCTTACTGCTTGGGAACTTGAGGGCATGGCTCTGCAAAGGAGAGTCTAACCACGGTGATGAATGGTTGCACACTAGTGCTAATATTTAAACAAAATGGATTTCTACATATCAGAAAAATTTGGGTCTGACCTCTTTTCTGACTCCTTTGAAAAAACAGCTATGGAGGCAAGATGATTTTTACTCTCTGTAATAAATAAATTCCCTAAAGCTACATTTCAGATGTGATGTTATGAAAAATAGGGTATGAAACTCTCCTATAAAGGGTACATAAGGGCATGGATATAGAAATAATGTGGTTCATCCATTTAGTCAACAGCTACTTAAAGGAGCTAAATGGTCAAGCATTCAAGGATGCTGTGTATTAGGAGGGGAGGAGAAGGTTGATGTGGGCAAGGGAAACTTTGGACTTTAAAATAAGCTAATATTGGGAAGATCTGTGATTTCAGAATCGTATTTTCTATGCAAGAACTTCTTCTACTAATTCAAGCTGAATGGCTTAATCAATCCTTGGGAATGGCCTGAACCACTGAGGAATTAAATGACTCATCCAAGGTCATGCTGTTAGCACCTGTCATTGGCTCATGGATCGAGAGCTGAAAGGAACCTCAAATGTAATCTAGCTCAATTTTACAGATAAGGAAACTGTGACCTAGAGAGGTAAAATGAGTCGCCAAAGGTCACTAGCCAGTAAGTGGCAGATCCAAGAGTCAGATTTGGATCCTTTGCCACTAAAACCAGTGTCCTTTCTCCTGTTCTTTGCTGCCTCCCATAATAATAAATCATACAACATTTTATGGTTTGCAAGGTTCTTAACATATATTATCTCATTTGATTCTCACAATAATTCTGTGAGGTGGGTGCTTTTTCCATACCCATTTTTCAGATGAGTAAATTAAGGTTAGGAGAGGTTAAGTGATTTGCCTAGAGCCACATAACCAGTAAATATCTGATGTAGGATTTTATTCCAGTTCATCTTGGCTCATGATCAGCATTCAATACAGTATGCATGGTGAGATTTGAAACCAAATCATACTGACATGAAGCCAAGCACTCTATCCCCTATAGGGCCTGGACCAGTTATTTCATTGGTATGGGGATCTCCCAGGTAATGAAACCCCTTTCTACAAACATAGTTCTGTACTTTCTGTGAAACTTATAGTCTTAGATGGTTAGTTTGCTGGAGCACTAAGAGGTTAAAAAAGCCTGGGATATGTGTGTGGGAGGCAAGATTTGAACCCAGGCCTTCTTAAGTTCTAATTTTAGAGTCTTTTTTTAAAAAATCACATTATTTCTCAAATATCAGGCTTAAGGAATTTATTTATTACAGAAATTGTGAAAACCATTGCACAAGCCCAGCTGGCTTGCCAGTGAAGTCTGTCTGCCAGAGTATCCAGCCTCTCCTCCCCCATACAATAATGCCTCTACAGAATGGCCCAATATCACAGACTATGAAACTCCAGTTCATGGATTCGGCATGGCACTTGCTATGCCAAAGAGTAGTAGAATGTCAGTTCTTGGTGCTCTTACTTCATCTCCACTGCGTTTTGACTTGCTCCCTCTCCTTCCCCTTCTTGAATGAATCTTCCCTGCAGAGGAACGGCAGGGGTTTGATAAACTGCAAGAACAAATGAGAAATGTCATCCATAGTGCCTTTTGAGGATGACTAAATTAGGTATCGCCATACAGTCTATCAAACATTTCAAAAGCTATGCAATCAAGTGAGAGGTTTATTGCTCAGAAAACACTAATGGTATGGATAGGCTCATTTCAAATTGTTGTTTTATGCAGAGGGTGTGCAACACCAGCTGTGGAGTTTATGAGCTGCTCTTTTTATCTCTGACCTAGGTACTTCAATCAGAGATTCATTCCGCTACAAACTCCAATTACATTCAGGCTGCCAAGTTTTGCTGGCCAAACCTCAGAAAGTGTATGGAAGACGATGAATAATTGCTGGGTTTAGGTTTCTTTCCAACTTAGAAATGCTGCCCCCATGACCTGAGATTGCAAAGAGAAGTTCAGTGTGTTTATCTCTCTGGTCAAAGCTTTGAGCAAGCTACCACTCTTTGTCCATATAAGAGCATTAGCTTTAATTATTATAAATTAAAAGTTGGAGCCACTTCACCTTCTTTTTTTTTTTAATGAGCTCTTCTTTTTGACTGTCAATGTCAAAATAGAATCTAGTAGAAAGTATCTGGGATTTGGGAAGAAGGCAAGGCCCACATCACAAAATTTGTGTTATGATGGGACAAAGTAATATATCAATGTTTATTCAGGGCTTGTTATAGTGCATTTATTTAGTATTGTTTAAGTGTGATCTGCTAGCATCCCTCACCACACTCTTTAAGTCCAAATTCTAAAATTTATAATTGGAAAATGTCATAGAGATAATTTATTACAAAATTCTTACGTTACCAAAGAGGGAACTGTCAAGAGAAACGAAGTGCCATGTCCAAAATCACATACCTGGTAAGTAGCAAAGTTAAGACTAGGACTCTGAAAGAACATAGGTACCACTAGAGGGAACAGCAGGGTCAACAACCTACCACCTAGAGTTACTAAGTAGGAGATGCACTGAGCTGTCCAAATGCTAAAGTACCTGGGAGATGTTTATGATTGTTTTTTCTTTGCCAACTTTGAACACCACTCTACTGGAGAATCCAGTTGTCTGGGAACTTTGGAAACTGTTTGAAGTGGCCAACCACCATCTTTCATAGGATTACCTAACAAGCTTGGGCACTAGAATCTACTCATAGAGTTGAAAGAACTCAAAGAATATTGATCAGCAATCTACGAGAACTGACAGACTTAGAAATATCAGGTGCCCATGAGATCAAGAAATCCAAAACTACCCAAGAACAAATAGGATATCTCAAGACCAACCAAATACCAAGAGAAACTTAAGGGTTGACTGGTCCAAGAATAGAGATGAGGACTTTTCTGGACATTTTGCCTTGTCCTACTATAGTGTGTCATCCTTCATTAAAAATGTTTTTGTAGCTTTTGTTATTCAGATTAGGAGAAGGTAGATCTTCTTTACTGGGAGTGGGGGTGGAGGAATAATAATTTCCTACCAGGTAACCTGGTCAAATTGAAGCTGTAGAAATGTAACATTGACCTTCAGTTCATCGTTTGACAGGGAGTAGACAAATGTAGATATGCCTGTATAGATTCGTGCATGGATATTAGAGACAGGTATATAACTACATCCTGTTTGATAATGCAAATATTCTGTACCTTCTTTTTTTCAGTTGTTAGTGTGTGAAGTCCTTAGTCCCAGGGGACCCTGAAGAATGAAGGATAAAATATTAAACTTGGTAAAGAGATAAGAGGACACAAATGGTCCAGCCTACAAGGAATGTCTCAGTCTGTTCTCTTCATACGTAGACTAAGACATTTTCACAAATGAGAAACATTGCTCAATAATCTTAAGAATAATAGGTCCTAATTATAAACATATTTTATTCACATGAGGCCCAAAATGAAACACCCAGCAATGTGCAGAAGTAATGAAGGGTAAACAATGTCAGGAGCAATACTCATGGGGGATAAAGACAAATTAAAGATAGGGCTAAGGCTGGAGATATTCTAGGAATCAAGGATGCAGTAAAAAAAAGTTACAAAATCAAGGTACTATTATCTCCAAGTCAGGACAAGAGGATGAAGTAGAACAATGATTGTCCCATGAGAGACCATATTCTGGATGTAATACACCCAAGTTATGCTAAGCTCTTATCAATCTCCCTGGTTTCATAGGTGGGACACATGGGTCTTCACATAACTGAGGTAAATATGGACCAGTGATTTTCAAGGAAGGGGCAGGGTCTCTAAAAGGCCTGTCTGATCTGTTTCTTATCTTTGATGTTACAGGAAGAGGAGATGCCAGGTATTGGCTAGCAAGGCCTAGTTGAGGATAGTACAGAGATCAAAGTTTCTAGAAAAATCTAGCATAGACTATATTCACAAAGGGCAGGGCAAGTATGTGGGAACACAAGAAGGAGACTATTTAGAACAGTGGTTCTCAACCTTCCTAATGCCAAGACCCTTTAATACTCATATGTGGGCGTATCTGCACATGGGCGGACCCACCTGGAGAAGGATGGAGGAGCCATGTCTCGGTTGCTAAGACCATAGGAAATATGTGTTTTCCAATGGTCTTAGGCAACCCCTGTGACCCCTGTGAAAGGGTCGTTTGACCCCCAAAGGGATCGTGACCCACAGGTTGAGAACCACTGGTTTAGAACAAAGGAATCTTATCACTTATGAACTTTATGAATCTCAGAGAGATATTAATGTTGTTGTTGATGGTGGGTTGGGGTTTTCTGGGTTGGTTTTTTTTGGACTGCCACAAAGAATTGAGTTCAGTTGGGGATTTAGAACTAAGCTTGCCATTTTAGGAAGTGGACAAAATCAGCAGGAATTTTTAAAAGTATTGTAATAAATAGAGTGAATTTAGTGTCAGGAAAGCCTGAGCTCAGATTCATCCACACGCGCTTAACTAGCTATGTGATCCTGGGCAAGTCCTTAACTTCTGTGACACTCAGCTCCTCATCAATACAATGAGAGGGTTGGATTAGATAGTCACTAACTATGCCACACCCCCACCCCCAGGTCTAAATCTATGATATTATGAGCCTATCAAAATAAGTCACAGCCTAGGAAAAACTGCAGGGGATACTTTCCGTAGCATACAAATGTGCAATTAAAAAGAGGGTGACATTCTAGTAGTAGAAAGCTGGAAGGTTATCTTCCTTAACTCTGAACATAAATCTTTAAAAATTGGAGGCATTATAAATGTAAAATTACATTGACTTGGTTTATCTTTCATTAAAAAAATAATTTGAAGGCTGAAATGTTGGGATGAATTTTTTTGTACTGTGTTGTGATTATAACATATAATTCCCTAATTGAATATACTAATTGTGAGTAATTTCATCATTTAACTATGTAGCACAGAAGTATAATTATGCACTAAAGTAGCTTTATGAAAGTTTTGTGAAAATGAAGTTTGACTGAGGAAGAAGTGTTCAATACGACTAGCAATGACACCACCTGGGGATGTACGTTGTCAGAGCTGACAACATATGACCATTAGAACTTGGCTTGGCTTCCACTCTTGGGTTTTCTGCCATTCAAGTTGGGAAGGATCCCTTCTGGAATGGAGGGAGTAGCATAGATAGAACTATCAGAAAGAAAGCCTATTTTCTTCCCCAAATAATGAGTTCAAGGTTTCCCACCATATGAGTATCATGTAGGGGGAAAGAATATTTTCTTTTAAAAATATTCATTTAAGAGCTTATCCATCCTCAGAGAAACAAAGGATAAATAAGTATAGTGCAGTCTTATATAGATGCATATGAATGTATGCCTATATATGAGTATGATTAGAAATATCTATGTATGCATGTATGTATGTCTATATGTATATTTGTGTATATGTGTATGTGTATATATGTACGCATGTGTGTATATATGCATATATACATATATAAATATATCCATGCTTAATTGTAGCCTTCTTGGAGGTGGGCAGAGGGAGGGAAAAAAAGAACAAAGTAAAAAGTGCCCTCAGAGAACAAAAGATAACTTGCAAGGAAGCAAAGAAAAGACGGACAGCTCTGAACACAATGTGTATTATTTATCAGATAGGTTTTCTTGAAATGGAAATTTGTTGCTGTATATTTTTAATCTTCTCATGTTCTGCTGTGCACATGGCAATGCCTTTTTTCTCTTCTTATTTTCTATTTAAATTTTAATATTTGTTTATAATATGTTTATTTTTCTTTTCTTATTGTATATTAAAGTTTTAATACCTAAATTCAAAATAAAAATTTTAAATTTATTTTATTCTGAATTTAAGAAATAAAGCTAGCATTTCCATAAGTTGAATAGAAAAAAAAGTAATGGTATATAAAAGGGCAAATCTATTACTTACTACTTGCAATTCCTTTTAAATATATAATAAAAGTTATCATATGATTTTCTTTTTCTTTTTTCCACTTTTTTCTTCCCTCCCCCATCATCCTAGAGATAACTACCATTAGACACAAATATTGTCTGCAGAATGAGACTAGAACATGAGAAATTGCTGAAGCCATCTCGTTTTCTCCTCCCCTTTAACTATACCTTGTTCTCTTCTACCTTCCCCTACATCCCTTCAACTGCCCAAAGCTTCTATTTTTTGCCTCTCTACTTTCCCACATCTCATCCCCCCATCATAAAACAGCAGAATTTTCAAGTTGGAAAGGATCTTGGTGAGAATGCAGCCCCACAAATACTCACCCCTGGAATGGAAGTATCACTGCAAAACACCCAAGGAGTACTAATCTTCACGGAGAGGTAACCCCCCAAACCTGCTTGAGGAAGCCCTTTGTATGTGGGGGCAGTTCTAACTCCCTGGCCTTTCTGCTGATAACTAACCTAAAACGACCTCTGGCACTTTTTGTCCCTTTCTCCTAGTTCTGACCTCTGGGACTAAACAGAACAAATCTAATCCTTCTTCCGTTTCATAGGCCTTCAAATACTTGAAGCAGTCAATGTGTGCCCTCTGAAACTTTCCTTCAGTATAAACATTCCCAGTTCCCTGATTCAGGCAGGTTTCATCTGGCCTGGACTACAGGTGGGGAACCTGCAGCCTTGAGACCACATGTGGCCCTCTAGGTCCTCAAGCATGGCCCTTTGACTGAAGAAGGTTGGAAGTTTGAATTCAGAGGTTCCCCACCCCTGGCCCTGGACTTAAGGTTTTTTCCTTCCTTCCTGCCTTCCTTTGGATACGGTCTGCATTATTCACATCCTTAGTCTTTACTAAACTGTGGATCCCAGATCCTTAACAGCAATTGTGGATTTGAATGAGATTTCATCAAAGACTCAAAAAAATTGTAAAATCAGTAGCCCTTCTATTGCCATTCCTTTTAATATATACAAACATAGGCTTGGGGCCTAAAGGGAAACAACCATAAGAATGAGAATAGAGGGACAGGAAGACCTAGATAAACTAATTACAAACAGAGCCAGCATAGGGAAAATGGGGTTCTGCTCCAGGGCACTGGTATTTGCTTGGAGATTAGGGAGTGTGCTTTTCTTCCCTACAGTCCCTATCCTCACATATCTGTCTCAAGGTCGTCTGAAGGTATGGAGCACTAGTGCCTACATAAGACCCTTTGCACATCCTGTCCCCATCAAGCACTGTGGTTCCTTTTCCTCATCTCCCAATAATCAAACTGGCCTCTCTGCCATAATATTTCTGTCCTCACGCATTCTCCTCCACCACCTGTATTTCCCTCAGGTACAGTTTTGACTGGTTACGACTCTAAGTATAAGGACATTGTATGAAAATTTCAAAGAGAATATTGGAGCAGTGTATGGGACTGAAGTAGCCTGCCACAATTCAGTATTATGGGTCTCACTGAGACCCCTCAGTCTTTGGGAACACAACTTTCCTCCTTACTTCCCCATCTCTATCAAGGGTAGCGCCATCTTTCCAAACACTCAAGTTTGTAATCTCAGTTATCCTTAACTCTTCACTAATCTTCATCCCCTACCTACCAATGTAGAATTAGTTGTCAAGACTTGTTGATTCTATCTCTATTGGTTGTCAAGACTTGTCGATTCTATCTCTAAGACTCCTTTCAATGTAATGTCCTCTCCACTCAGATGATCATCAACTTTGTACAGACTCTCACTACATCTAACCAGGACCATTGCAATAGCCTCCTAATTAGTTTTGCTCAAGAGGCTTCCCTCTATAATCCATGCTTCACACAACTGCTAAATGATACTCTTTTTTAGTCCAATTTTAATCTTAAAAAAACCCAAATAGATAGGCATCTCCACATACATTTATGTGTGTATATGTAATAAAAATATATAACTTTGAAGTTGTGCTACTTGTATGATGCTTCCTGGTTTTTGCATTTTCTTCTAGATATTTTAGAAATACTTTAATGATCCTCTTTTCTACCAAAGTGATCTTCCTAAAGCAAAGCTAACTGTGTCACTCCCTTGCTCAAGAAGCTCCAATGACTCCCTCTTTTCTCTAGGATCACATACAAATTCCTTTAGGAATAGATCCAAATGTAAAGCCCATCACAGTCTGGTTGTAGCTTACCTCTACAGGAGTTTCCATTACAAGATATTCCATTGTTTCATTCCATGAATTGAAAGTAAAATTTAAAAAATAAGATATTCCATTTCCTGTCCCCAAGTCTGTGCTTAGACTATACCCCACACCTGGAAGGAACTGCTTCCTCAGTGTGAATCCCTATTTTCCTTCTAGGCTCAACTCAAATGCTATCTTCTAAAGAAGACACCATTCCTGTCCTCCTGACTAGTGCTTTCCCCAAAAGGAAACCAAATTTCATTCTATTTATTTGTCATATGTTGTATTCACTTCTTTGTTTTTCTCCTGCCCCATTAAAATGTAAGCTCTTTGAGGACAGGAAATATTTCATTTTTGTTTTTATATTGTTACGGCTTTGTACATAGCCTGCTGTGAAGTAGTTGCTTAATAAATGTTTATAGAATGCCTGAAGGAGTGAATCAATGAATGACCCATCAAACTAACCCATCATCCTTCAGTTGTGTTGATATCCTAGTAAGAGGCCCCTAAGGAAGACAAGATTTTCCCTCACTCAGGGTAGCTATGCTTTACGTCTCTCCACACAAGAGACATCTATCAGGCTGATCTTTATTTTACTAATTAATCAAGCCAAAGTTCAAGACAAGCAAAATACTTGAGCAGAATGACATTACAGTAATTGATATGAAGGGCGGTAAGATGTCATGTCAAGTGGTAGAGCCAGGGCCAGTCTGACAAACAGTAATTGTTCTCAAAGATCATCACTGGGCTATGCTGTATAATCCTCTCATCAAACTGTGCATTTAAATATTATCTATGAGGGAAAAAATAAGGTTAAATATGATCCAGATTGATTTCCCCATTTAATATTAAGGATGTAATTGGATCTATATATTAGCAGCTAGGAATTAAGTTGTGTCAAATTGACATGACATCCAACTGATAGGAAGGCAGCAGAAAATGGACTTTGGGGTAGCAGTATGTCAAAATTTTCCTTCTCATCTTTTCCTCTTATGAGGCAAATGAGCAGCCAAAGTTGACATTGCTCATGCAAACTGATGTGATAGTCAGAGTCTTCTCATTTCTTTTAAGAAGTCATGAGCAGCATCACTATTTCCCAAAGATGCTGGTATTTCCTTAGTTTATTTTTCATCCAAACCATTAACCATCTGTTGGGGCTGGAATTTAAGGGGTGGGAGAAGGCAAGTGCTTAGTTTCTCCATTTAAAAATGATCAGAGATTCTCTATTTCTACTTGAATGACAGAGAAATTACTGTATGGCCCAATGGATCTGTGATCTCATGAGAATGCCATTTCATCATGCCTGCTGATCCTTGAAACTCATGTCTATATATAGGTAGTGCTGAACAATGAAAGAGCACCATGTCTGAGGTCCGAGGGTATAAGTTCAAATCTCACCTCAGTCAATAACTATCTGTCTGTCCTTAAGCAAGGATACCCCTTTGAGATCCAGGTTCTTCAACTTTAACATGATGGGATAGAACTAGATGACTCTGAAGATCCCTACTATTGTCATTGAGCCTATGATGGGTCTTCCCATGAGTCTATCCCAAGATTCCATCCAGTGTGCTGGAAGACTTCCTTGCTTTGTCTTGAGATCTCTAAAACAGCAATGAATAGTACTGACCAAATAAATACCTGATGGTTATACTTCATTCTTAAAAAAAAATTTTTAACAAAAAATAATAGAATAGAAATTCTTTATACATAGTAGGATTTTTAAAAAGAGGATTCTCTGGCTGTATGATCCTGGGCAAGTCACTTAACCCCAATTGCCTCACCAATTTTTTTTAAAAGGGGATTGTGGGATTGTGTATGCAACTGTGGGTCTCTGTTTTGTGCATCTTGCTTTTCTGTTTAAGTATATAAAATAAAAATTTAAGTCTTTCCTTCCTTCCTTCCTCTCTCCATCTTTCCTTCTTCCCTCTGTTCCTTCCTCTCTCCTTAACTCCCTCACTCCCCTCCTCCTTTCCTCTTTTCCTTCCTTCCTCTTTTTTCTTTCCTTCTTTCCTGCCTTCTTTTCCTTCTTCCTTTCATTCTTCTTTCCTCCCGCCCTTCATTTTTCTTTCCTTCCCTTCCTTCCTTCCTCCCTCCTTTTCTTCCTTCCTCATTCCCTACCCCTTCACTTCCTTCCTTTCTCCTTTCCTTCTTTCCCTCCCTCACTTCCTTCCTTTCTTCCTTCCTCTGTTCCTTCCCTCCTCCATTCCTTTCTTCCTTCCTCCGTTCCCTCCTTTCTTCCTTCTTTCCTTCCTTTCCCCCTTCTTTGCTTCCTTCCTTATTTCCTCCTTTCCTTCTTTCCCTCCTTCCCTCCCTTCTGTTCTTTCCTCCTGAATGGAAAAACAAACAAACAAAACAAAGCAGAAAAAAAAGCTGTTCTAACAAATATACAGGATCAAGATCAACAAATTCCCACATTGGTCCTGTCTGAAAATATATATCTCATTCTCTACATTGAATCTGCCTTAGAATGTGGATATCACACATCAGTCCCCTCCATGGCTGGTCATTGCATTGATGAGTGTCTTTAAATTACCCAAAGCTATAATGTTATCATTTAAACTGTTTCTTTCATTTCACTGTGCATCAATTCATACAAATCTTTTCAGTTTTCTCTGAAACTTATTGGGGCAATTAGGTGACCAATGGAAAGAACACTGGAAGACTTAATCAGGAAGACTTAAGTTCAAATCCTGCCTTAGACTTTTACTAGCTTTGTGACTATGAGCATGTCAGGATCTGTTTACCTTAGTTTCCTCAACTATAAAATTAAGATAACAATAGGACTTCCTTCCTTCCCATGGTTGTTGTGAGGATAAAATGAGATATTTGTAATAAAGAACCTGGCACATAGAAGGTACTTAATAAATGCTTTTTTGCATAATAATAGCACCTCCCTCACAGGATTTTTATGAGGGTCAAATGAAATAACAATGTGTATATAATGTCCTATAAACCTTAAAACTCTCTATAAATACTATTTTTTTAAATTTTCTACAAAAAAGCACCAATTTATTGTTAGTCACTTTTAGTCCACGTAACAGATGAAAATTTCCTGACTAGCTAAAGTGATTTTTATTCTTTTTTTTTTGTTCTTTATTGTATTCTTTTTTTAAAAGAATTTTAGAATTTAATTTAAATTTAATAACTTATTAATAATTATTAATTTAACAAATAATTTAAGAATTTTTAAAAGAATTTAGAATTCTTCTGTCCCTTTCATCATTTCTGATGGTGCAATAAAATTCCCCTATATTCATATACCTAATTAGTTTAATGATTCCTCAAATGAGTACCCCCTTATTTTCAAGTTCTTTGATGTAAGAAAAAGAGCTATTATAAATTGTTGATATATGTGGGTCCTTTTCTTATTTCTTTGATCTCTTTGATATGATTAGTGGCATCACCAGGCCAAGCCACAATTTAGTGACTCTAGGGGCATAACTGTAAGTTGCTTTCCAGAATGATGAGACCAATTAAGAATTCCACCAACAGTGTGTGAATGTCCCTCCAGAAACACCCCTTGCTGTCACCACATAAAAAGGCTAACTTCTTTTTCAATCATACATTTACTTGGTGACAACCTCTGTTCTAGTTTTGATAAGAATTTTCCGGACTTGACTCTCCAGGTGAAAAAAAAAGCAATGCAATAAAATTTGTTAAGTGCCTGTTATTGTTGGTTCAAGAAACCAACACACTTGGTCCTGGAGAAATAAAAGGAAATTAAATAGTCCCTGCCCTTAAGGAGATTACGTTCTATTTGGAGTAGGTGGGCCAGTGTATATGATCTGTACCTGATGCACTACTGGAGGCTGGATATCAGGTGAAAGAAAAAAAATCACTGATATACAGGCAATGGGGTATAGAAATTCATCTTGCCCTATAAGAAAGTAAGGGGTCATCACACATATGATGTGTCTGTGATTGTGTACAAATTTTTCCTGGTTCTGCTCTTCTCACTTAGCATCAGTTTGTATAAGGCTCTCCAGGAGAATATGAAGACTGTTTCCTCCCCATTTCTTATAGCACAATAGTATTCCA
>CM053583.1:387494611-387508245 GCA_028627135.1 Pseudochirops cupreus
CTTTGGGATACAACTCCAGAAGTGGTATTACTGGGTCAAAGGGTATGTAATTATTTATAGCCCTTTGGGCATAGTTCCAGATTGCTCTCCAGAATGGTTGTATCAGTTCACAACTCCACCAAAGATAAACTGGACTCTTCTCAGAAACGCACAGGTATAAGACAACTCTACAAGTCTCAGGATGGAAGGAGATGTCTACATTCAGAGAAAGATCCAGAAAGATCAGAGTTTAAATGGAGACTGAAGCGATCTATATGCTATTGTTCTTTTTCAGGTTTTGTTCTCTTTCTTTTTTCCCATTGTTCATTCCATTGGTTGTAACCCTTCTATACAACCAGACTAATGTCTGATGTGAAAGTATTTGCAGATCCTATACTTGATTGAATGCTGCCATGGGGGGCGGGGCGGAGAGGGAGGGGAGAAAATTTGAAACTCAAGGGATTGTGGAACCGAATCTTGTAAACTAAAAGTAAATAAATCAATTTTTAAAAAATTAACATAAAAGAAAGAAAGGGGGAAGGGGCTAAGGAGGGAGAAGGGAAGGGATATAAGAGAGGGCAGACTGGGGGGGGTCTTACTTTCCATCTTGGGGTGGGGGCTACGGGAGAGATGGGGAGAAAACTTGGAACTCAAAATTTTGTGGAAATGAATGTTGAAAACTAAAAATAAATAAATAAAATTTAAATTCTTTTAAAAAATAATAAAAATCACTGCAGCAAATCAGGAAGCTTTCATCTGTCATGTGGACTAAAAGTGACTGACAATAAATTGGCTTTTTTGTAGAAAACTTAAAAAAATATATAGTATGTATAGAGAGCTTTAACATTTATAGAACATTGTACATTGTTATCTCATTCGACTCTCATAAAAATCCTGTCAGGGAGGTGCTATTCTTATCATCCCCATTTTAAAGATAAAGAATCTGACACAAACAGAGGTTAAGTGACTTGCCCAGGGTCATGAAGCTAATAAGTGTCTATGGAAGGATTTGAACTCAGGTCTTCCTGACTCCAAGTCCAATGTATTTATGTACTGTGCCACCAAAAAACTCCTCTTAATGTAGCAGAAACAATTTTTTTAATGAAAGTTAAAAACAAAAACTCAAAGCCTTCAGAGAGCTGTCTCTGATACATAGTAAAGTTCTTTCTATATGAAGTAATCTCTTTCCCTGAATATATCCTATCACTTAGAAGCATAACCTAAATTACGAGTTCTATGGAAGAGAATCTTATCATTTTTGTGGAGAGTGCAGGCAACCTCCCAGGCTCAAAGTCTTTAAAATTCAGTGTTTCAAATATTCATAGGACATAGCTAATTTATAGGCAGCAAAAGGGGTAAAATTCTCCCTGGAGACATCTTTGTTATGCTACCCTGCCAACACCTTACAGTTCAGGGCCTTCACTGGTGGCCCTAATCTCTCTTATTAGCACTTGCGAGGAATTATTCTTGCTCTTACCGTGGGTTAAAATCATCCAGAAAATTGTTGTGTGACTTGCAAGGATTTTTGTCTTTCCTCATGTAGATGCCCACCCTCTGCCAAGCACATTACAACTTTTGTTGCTTTAAACTCCCCACACTGCAGGCAACTTGATGATGTTCTTTTCTAGCCTTATATAGTCTGGTTATCAGACAAGGGACATATATTCCCATACTCAGTGTTTTAGGGAGAAAAGACAGCCAGATGGAGGAAAGGAGGAATGACTGAATTAACATCCCACGACTAAAACTCATATTACTTCATAAGTTACTCCTTGGGTTAGGAAAGGTGAAGGAGGATGGTAACTCAAGGGGTTAGGCCTTCTGTTGGGGAGATGGGAGGCAGGTAAAAGATAAGAAGATATTTGGGACACATTGCTTCTGCCAAGGTTTTGAGAAACAATGAGAAGTTTCCTCTCCTGTGTGGGAAAGTGGGGTATGAGCAATGTAAGGAAAGGCTTGTCCTTGGTAGAAGGATATCTTAAGATCATACAAGGCATCTTAGAGGTTTTCTAGTTCAATTCCATCATTTTTTTAGTTTAAAGTATTGAGGTCCAATATGGGTTCTTGACTTGTCCAAGGTTATACCACTCATAAGAGACAGAGCCAAATCTGAAAGCAAAGATCAAAATGCATGCACTTTAAATGGGTGAATGCTGGGGGCTTATAATGAATTTCATTGGAAAGAGTTGATTCCACTTGGAGACCTTCTTCTTTGAACAAATGCAGTTCTTCCCAGAAATGGGTCTCCCTCCAATATGAGGGGAGATTTGGGTCCCTCGTATGTGTTTAGATGGAGGAAGAAAAGGTAGGGAAACAGAATGATAGATGATACTATTATCCAGGATAGCCTAGGATGAAAAGTCAAGAGATAGTATACATTAGTGAAAGGGAAACAAAGACTATAAGGACAGAGCAAGGCCCTGGGAATCTGAAAACAGCCACTCCCCTGACCCCACTTTGTCTCCTTAATATCTTAGGGAAGGATGCTCGTCAGCCAAAAGCCTCTTTTAAAAACAAACAAAAGGAAACAAATAGAAAAGGAAATCCTGATTTTGCTAAGCTTTTGTCCCCTTCAGAGCCTTGATTCAATGTAAAGTAATCCAGAAGCAAGTATTATAGAATTATTTTATATGCCAGCATATACAGGATGTCCCTAAAGTCTGGACACATAGGAAATCTCATTAACTATGCATATTTTCAAGAAATGAAATGAATGAAATTTTTGACATTTTATTTAATTAGCATAAATTTTAGCCATGACGATTTCATATGGAATAAAAGGTTTTATTAGCTGTTGGTGACTATTTTCCATATTAATGAGATTAATTTAATTTAATTATTTAATGAGATTTCCTATGTGTCTCCTATATCTTTCTATGTCTTCCTATGAAATCTCATTTATGCTAATCAAATAAAATGTTATTGTAGCTACAGATGATCCTGCTCGCAAATAGCTTATATAAAATGGAGAGGATAAGACTCATATAGCTTATGTACAAAGTGAACAAAAAATAACTTGGGGGGTGGAAGCACTAAAAACTTAGGGGACGTGGATCAGGAAAAACTAGATGTAGAAGATGATGCCTGAGTTGAACCTTTCTGAAAGGAGTTCCAAAAGCATCAATCAATAAACATCTATTAAAACCTCCCCTGTGCTGGAGAGTGTGCAGAGGTGAAGTGGTAGAGCATTCCAAAGATGGGAGACAAACTGGGCATTCTGCATCTGAAAGCAGGAAGTGGAAAGCAGTGGGTAGAGAATAGACAGAAAGTAGGGCTGGAAAAGAGAAGTGAGAGAGAGAGAGAGAGAAAGAAAGACACACAGAGATAAGGAGACAGACAGAAACAGAGACAGAGTTGGGGGAGAAAAGAGAATACTAATTGAAGGAAATTCAAATAATTTGGTATAGGGAAGAGAGAAGTAAAGTAGAGAGAGCCTCTGGGAGAAGGCTGGAATCAAATTAGCATAGGCAAAGATAATCACTAAGACCAAGCATTTAATTAAACGGAGGTGGGATGACAGGGAAAGGATTCAATACAATAGAGTTAAATGGAGGAAAACATAAACAGTAATTATAACTTCAAATGTGAATGGATTAAACTCCCCATTAAAGCAAAGGAGAATGAATGATAATTTGCCCCATATAAGAAACTCATTTAAAAAATAAAGATACAGACAGTGAAAATGAAATGTTGGAACCAAATTCACTATGTATTAGGCAATTTAAAAAAAATCAATTTCGATCTTGATTGGGGAAGAATGCAAATTTACAGTGTCAAGAGGGATTAAATAGGAAAGTCACATTATGCTGAAAGGCACTCCAGAAAATGAAACAATATTATTATTATGTAGTCATAAAGTGGCAGACTCTAAATTCGCAGAAAGAAAAGCTAACAAGATTACAAAAAAAAGCATAGCTAATGACAATAATTTTAGCAGACTTTATGGGTTGTTGTTGTTTTTTCAAAGCTAGATAAGTTTGACAGAAAGATAAACATAATTTTAAAAAACAGAACTGGAAAAAGAAAGTACTTGAAAAAAATGTTTTGAAGACTTATGCTGCATTCCAAATGGCAGCACTGGGGAATATGTCTACTAATAAGCCTTTCACAGTACCTTTATAAAAGTTGATCATAATCAAAAGTATAAAAAATAATAAAAATTTATAAAGGCAGAAATATTGAACACAACTTTTACAAATCATAACATAATAAAACTACCAATTAATACGGAAGTGAAAGTTCAACCTGAATGGACAGTAGCAAGATCTTTAATAATGTATGAGTTAAAGAACAAATTATAAAAATTTTTAATAGTCATGTAGATAAAAGGCAGAAAAGCAAAGAATCCCTGACAGTAGCAGTATACCCAGACTACAAGTCATGCTTCCAGTTCAGATCCTACAGCCATGATCTGAGGAAGCAACTACAATGGAAAATAGGTTAGCTCTCCCCAGTAACTTCCAATCAACTGCCAAACACAGGAAAGGCTAGCCAGCCTAGCAGAAGCTTCAAGGCACCCTGAGGGAAAGACAGGAGGCCACATATGCCAGGAAACTTAAACCACCACCACCATCTTGACCATTATCACCCCTCAAATCCCCATTGAGACAACCCAGAAACGTTAACCCAAGAGTCTTGAGAAATAACCAGTACCCTCAGCCATCATCCTGTGAAGCAACCTCTGGGAATATACAGCCTCTCATCTACCTCTGTAGGTGCTATAGTCATAGCTACTGAAGTCCCACAAAAGAAATTTCTTGCTTCCAAAGTCTTTGGCACTGTCAAACAGTTCAACCTCAGAAAGTGACATGATTTTATTAGTGGAATCAAAGAATTGTTTCATCTGCTTTGGTGTTGAACTCAAAGGACCATGGGATCTTTTCCTCTGACTTGTAGCTTCCATATGATTGTTTTTGCTATCAGAATATGAGCTCCTTGAAAGCAGGGACTGCCATTTTCTACTTGTATCCTCAGCACTTAGCAGAGGTTTTTGCATATAGTAAGCTTTTAACAAATATTTGTTTCATTCATTCTTTAATGTAAAAGAAAACCCAGAAAAAGTTAGCATAGCAAAATTTTGGAAATCAGTCATCAGAGAAGAAAAAAAAATCTGAAAACATTAACAAAACAGGAAAATAGAACTTTAATGAGTGATCAAAAGGCTGCCAATGTATTAAGAAGGATGAGGATAAACAAAAAGACACATTGGATTTGGCAATTAAGAAATTATTGGTAACTTTGAAGTTCCAGTTGAGTGCTACATCAGTAGCCAGGCTACATAGATAGGGAAACAAATGGCAGTGTTTGTAAATGATCTTCTCAAGGAGTTAAGCTAGTAAAGAGAGGAGATATATAAGACCACAACTGGTAGGAATGGCTAGATCAAATGGGATTTTTCTGAGGATGGGGAAGACATGACCATTTTTATAGGAATTAGGGAAGTCATCAGGAGACAAGTAGAGCTTGGAGATATTTTAGAGTGGGAATGATAGAGGAGGAATCTACTGGAGAAGAGAGGATGGAATTGGATCACTTGTAGAGGAGTTTGTATTGACAAAGAGAAGGGCCACTTTTTCATGTGAGATGAGGTGAATGAAAGGTTGGTGACAGAAAGTATCTGAGTGATATGAGATAAGGAGGAAGAAAGAAGATAGAGCTACTGGTGAATAGTTTCATTTTTTTAAGGAAATTTGAGGTCTTAGGTTCTCAGTTGAAAAGAATGATTAAAATTTGAGTGATTAAAAAAGTTTGGAAAAGCTACTGTGGTGAATGACATCATAAATTATTAGGAAAGTATAAGAGAAAAATTTTGCTGCAGTAAGGGTCCAACTGGGAATATTTAATATAAATTTGTAATGGGCCCAGTTAGCAGAGTTTCATGATTTTTCACCAGCTTAATTTAGTGGCACGTGAATAAGAGTGAAGGTAGCAGATGGTAAAAATAACCCAAGCTTGGGATGAGGTAGGAAAAGAATGGTAATAGGATAAACGGATTCAAGAGAAGACAATATTGTAGAATTGAAATGCATTACCAAGGCATCAGACTTAGAGGAGAGTATATTGAGTGCAAGGCTGGTGACCTAAGAAAGAACTGAAGGATTTGAGGTCAGCGTGAGGATGAAAAATAGGGTGAGGAATTGTAAAACAGAGGGAATGGTGAAATGATAAGATTCCAGCAAAAGGCTGTCCCTGTGGGGCAGCTAGATGGCACAGTGAATAGAGCATTGGTCCTGGAGTCAGGAGGATCTGAGTTCAAATCAGACCTCAAACACTTAACACTTACTAGCTGTGTGACCTTGGGCAAGTCACTTAATCCCAACTGCCCTGCCTTCCCCCCTACCAAAAAAAAAAAGCCTGTCTCCTCACTTCCTCCCTACAAGAAGAGGGTGTGAGTGTGTGTGTGTATGCAGGGATGGAGGGGTTGGGAGACAGGGAGGAGAAGAGGGAGAGATGGAGAAAGAGAGAGAGAGGGAGGGAGAGGGAGAAGAAGAGGCAGAGGGAGAGGGAGAAGGAGAATTTCATCACAAATCACATCGTGCTTTCTTTGGCTGGCCTCTTTCTGACTTCAGAGGGCAGAGTGAGACACTATTCAACTGAACTTCCTCCACTTGTTTCTTTGCCTGTTTGTGCTTACTTGGATGGAGAGAAACACCACTCTGTTATATATTTTCTGTCAGTCTTCTGACGTGGCCTCACTTGAGTGCAGGAAGAAACACCATCCCACTGACTTCCCCCTCTGGTCCCTTTATATCCCCTAATAGAACTATTGCCTGAAAGGATCTCAGCCTGAGGCCAGATCCCTAGGAATATTGATATCCCTGATATCACTGAATTTACTACTCAATGATTAATAAACTTCCATCTGGTCATATCCTCTCCATTCTAGTGATTCTGAAACCCCAACTATCATTATTTCTCAGATTGCCCACTCCCTCTTTCACATTCTCCTAAACCCAATTCTCCCCCCACTCTAGGGTCCCACTCTAAATCTACCTAGGGCCTCCACTGAAGTCCCTGGAATGCCTGCCACATAGGGAGCAAATTTGCTTTCCTCTTAAAACTCTACCTTTACAATATATTCCATTTTCTGACTATCACTGTGAGTTGGCTCCCTCCCAATGACCCAGTCAGGTTTTACAGCACTGGTTCTACTTTCACTTGTGCCTCCCCCCAACTCACTGTTCAAGGTGGGAGAGTCAAAATACTCCTGGTTCCCCATTGCTGCTCCCAAGTCCTGTCTATCATAGTCACTTGATAGCCTCTTCTCCTTTGAAGTTCACTGAATCTTTACCTACCACCCCATTCTGGGCATTGTTGTTGTCTACTAACCTCCCGTAGACTCCCCTTCTTTCTTTAATGACTTCAGTGTGTGGCTCCCAATCTTACTTTCCTAACTCCTGCCCTCATATTAGGAGACTTCACACACACACACACACACACACACACACACACACACACACACCCCTCTCTTCAACTTACTCATTTCTCACGATCTCTACCCCACCTCAGCCACACATAAAGATAGTCACACCTTTGTTTTTGACTTAACCTACATGTAAACCATTTCCATGTTCATGAACTCAAAAATTTCCTTATCTGTTCACAATTTATTGTCATTCCACCTCTCCTTCTCCCTGGTAACACCAAATCTCTTCTTCATTCTCACTGTGACCTCCAGCCCCTAAACCCCTCAGTTCTCTTCCAGGCCATCATCCCTGCCCTCAACAAATATTCATCCTTTTCCTATATTGACCCCCCTAGTTGAACTGACTGTACACTGTTTTCTTCTCTTGTGTCTTGTCCCCTTATTCTATTGCCAAGCTTTCCCTGCTAAGCCTCAGCTTTGGATTACTCCCACCATCTGCTGCCTTCATCCTACTGCTGAGTTAAGCTGGAGAAAATCATAAAACTGTGTTAACTGGATCCTCTACCAAATTATGTTGTATAATTTCAACTGAGCCCTCATTGTGGCAAGCTTATCCTTTTACATCTTCCTAAATGATGCATTATCCCACTAACCAAAGTGGTTTTTGCAAACCTTTTCATCCCTCCCCAAACGTCCCATAGGTTTCCCAATCCCCCACTCTCTCAGCAGAGAACCTCAAGTCATATATTATTGAAAAAAATTGAGTGGGGAGCCAAAGGAATGGTGTTTATTCCTTCCTGTGGTTCACCACAAGAATTCCCTCTTACTCTACCCATGTCATGTCATGTCATCTCATCTCATTGCAACTCTTCTCACTTATATAACTTCTGCATCTACCAGCAGATAGGTAGCATGGAGGATAGAGCACTTGCTAGACCTGGAGTCAGGAAGACCTGAGTTCAACTCCAGTTTCTGACACTTACTAGATATGGGACCTTGGGCAAGTCAAATAACCTCTGTCTGCCTCAATTTCCTCATTTGTAATGTGAGAGTGATAATAACAGAACCTACTTTCCAAGGTTATGGTAAGGAGAAAATAAAACATTATTTATAAAATGCTTTGCAAACCTCTAAGCCTTATATAAATTCTAGCTATTGCTGTCATTATTTACTCATATCTCACATGAAGAAGTGGCCCCCTCTCCTTTCCAAGTCAAATCCTTCTACATGAACAAGTGTTCCCATTTCCACCCTATCTTCTCCAGCAGATTGCCCCCTCCAATAGCCCCACTCTCCTTTTTCTTCAGTCTACCCCTGTCTACTACTGTTTCCCTACTTCCTACTTCATTATCTTCCCCATCTTCACAAATCCTCACTTGATCCATCCATTCATTAGTGCTCACTATTGTTTTTATCTCTGTTCTCTTTTGCCAAACTCCTTGAAAAGGCCTCTGAAATTGATGCCTCCACTTCTTTTCCTCTCACTTTCTTTTTTACTATCTATAGTTTAGCTTCTGAACCCATCATTCAATGAAACTGGTCTCTACAAAGTTAGCAATGTTCTCCTAATTGCCAGATTTAATGACCATTACAGTTCTCAATGTTCATCCTTCCTGACCTCTCCACAACCACTGACAGTGTTAATCACCCTCTTTTTGATTCTTCTCTCCTGGTTTCTATGACACTACTCTCTCCAGGTTCTCTTCCCATCTGCTTGACCACTGAAACTCAGTTTACTTTGCTGTATCTTCATCCAAGTCATGCTCACTTACCATGGGTGATGCTGGTTCTATCGTATGCCTTCTTCTCCCTCTATAATATTTTACTTGATGATCTCATCAGCTCCCAGGAATTCAATTATCATCTTTTTACTGATGATTGTCAGATCTACTTATCCAGCGACAACTTCTCTCCTGACCTTCAATCTCACATCTCAAATTGGATGTCCCATAGACATCTCAAAACCAATATTTCCAAAACTGAATTCATTATTTTTCTGTGCAAACTCTCTCTTGTCCTAAATTTCCCTATTACTAGAGAGGTTACCACTATCTTCCCAGTCATGTAGTTATTAGCTTTTTAAACGGTTGATCACGACCCCACGTGATAATGAAAAGTTTGGCAACAGTAAAAGATTTCTGGATACACAACAGCCAAAAATTAATTCAAAATCAAACAGATAACGAATCCAAGGTGTTTCTGCCATAACTTTGCACGACTTCACTTCAGCCTTGGTTCTGAACACAAAGCATGCGCACTTTGCACAGCACATGCCCTCAGGCCACATGCTGATGCTGCCAAAATCAGAAGTTGTGAATGGAAAAAGTTTAAGAAGCCCTGATCTGGGTGTCATCTTCAATCCCTCATTTTCCCTCATCCTTAATATCCAGTTTGTTGCCAAATCCATTCCCTTTGTAACGTCAATTGTTTGCACTCCCTTTTCCCCTCTGACACTGCCGCCCCAGGGGATCACCTCGCGCCTGACTTCATCACTCAGGAAACAAAAACTAACATCTTCAATGCAATAGCCTTCTACCCGGGCCCCTAGTCTCTCCCTACTCCAGTCCCTCATCTACGCAGCCACCAAACTGGTCTTCCTAAAGAAAAGGTTGATTATGTCAACCCTTCTACTCAGGAAACTCCAACAGCTCCCTAGCGCTTCCAGGATTAAATGTAAAAAAGCTTTTAAATCTCTTCATAGTCTGTCCCCCTCCTATCTTTCCATTTTTCTTATACCTCAAACTTCCCTTTTTTCCTCACTCCCCCACATACTCTGTGAGCCAAGGACACTGGCCTCCTTGTGGCTCTTTGCATTTTCACTGGATATCCTCCATGCCTGGACTTCTTTCCTTCCTTATCTTTCTATATTATTCCACTGATTTCCTTCATGTTCCAGCTTAATGCCATCTTCTACAAGAAGCCTTTCTCAGTCTCCCATTATTTTAGTGTCTTTACTCTGCTGATTATTTCCAATTTAATTATTTTCAATTATACATAGTTATTTTCATGTTTCATGTATCCCCTATCAGAGCATGAACTCCTTGAAAGCAGGGACTTATCTTTCACCTGCCTTTGTCTCCCTAGCCTTTGGCGCAATGCCTGACAAATAAATGATTGCTAACTGACCAACCAATTCATTATGATCAATTAAAAGAATATCAGAACAACCAAAAATTAAGCAAAATTAAGCAAATCGATATTCACAGAGGCATAGCTTCCTGGAATAAGTTGGTGATACTTTCCCCTGGTCAGACCACTTATGGAGAGTCATATTTCATCCTGGGGACGACAGTTAAGAAAGAACATTGATAAGCTAGACAGTATCCAGAAGAGAACCCCAGAATGGTGAAGGGTCTGGAGGCCATATCATATAAAATTTGGTTAAATAAATAGGAATATTTAAACTGGGGCTGGTAGTTACTTTTAAGTATTTGAATGATAGTTCTGAGGTAAGGGATTTAGATTTTTTTATATTTACTCCCAAAATACAAAGCCAAGAGTAATGCGTAGAATTTGCAAAGATGCAAATTTAAATGTTGCAGTGAAAACTTGCTAACAATTGTAGGTGTCAATAAGTGGAATAGGTTGCAACAGGGACTCCTAGGTTTCTCTTCCTTAGAGGTCTTCAAGCAGAGAGTCTAGATGACCCTATGTCAGGTTTATTGTCATAGGCATTCCTTTTGAACTGGATAGGCTTGAGGGCCCCTTTCAGTTCTTAAAATTCCATGATTCTGTGATTTTCTACAAGTTAGGCTTGAGGAAGCTTCTCAAATAGCAAAATGGAGATCATTCAGAGTAGGGAAGAAGTAAGGAAAGATGAAAATATGTTTTTTAGCACAGTTATCTTCAAAACCAAGATTAACTGTTAAGATTTCTTCTACCTTTTTGGTTTCTCCTTTTGTTTAATATTAATTAGATATTAATTTAATATTAATTAAAATTAATATTAATTAGATATTAATTTAGTATTAATAGAGATTACCAATTACCATTTTAAAATAAAACTTTAACAACACCCCCCCAAAAAATTGTGTGCTAATTTAACTGACATTCAAGTAAGAGGAAAAAGTGTAATCTGTGTAGGTAAAAAGTATCTCTCCAACTAGGAAAGGCAATGGGGCAAAGGACTTGATGAGCCTTGGAGTTTGGGACATAGAGGTGGGAAGAAGCAGTCTCTGGGCAACAGTCTATTCCCACCAGATCCCCAACATTACAGGAAAGTTGTAGAGTTTTACTCTTAATTAAGAAATTTTCACCACCTTTTTTGGGAGAGGCAATAGGCATTTTGCCCAGGGTCACACAGCCAGAGGAACTCAGGTCCTCCTGACTCCAGGGTTGGTGCTCTATCCAATATGCCATCTAGCTGCCTCTCACCAAAAAATGGTAGTATAGTCTAGTATTTATAAATATCCAAATGTGTAGGATGTAACAGCCTTCCGGTTGGACCCCAAGTCTCTCCCTTTCTGTACTTTGTCAAGACAATTAGAGAACAACATGAAAGCTATTGTTATGTCCACTAATTAATTACTACCCCATGTTGTTAATGGAGTTTTCATGGAATGGAAAGATAAACAAAATTTTGTTTGCTTTGTTGTTATGGAACCAGGAACTTTGATAACAGAATGAGCCTGGAAGAAATAGGATCCCCATGGGCATGTATATTTGCATAATTAGTCATTTTAATGAATATAAGCAACAAAATATCTCCCTACAATTCACTTAACCATGATAGTTTGCAGTTAATAACTTCACTCTTAGCTGCTCCAATCTATCTTCCAACTGATTTTCCTATATGATTCCACTTATACTGGTTATTTTTTTCTTTGAAGGAAAGCCAAGTGTTGATTATCAAGCATGCTTCCAAACTTCCACAGTTCTGCTGATCATCCTTCCAATTTTCTTTGGTATTGTCTTCAACTTTTTCCCCTCCACCACCCCACATACCTAATCAGCTGCCAAATCTTACCATGTCTTCTTTGATATTTCTTAAGCCACATCTACTACCATACTTGGTTCATGCCCTTGTCAATAGCCCAGTGAATTTTCATGCCTCACATCTCTTCCCACTCTAGTCCATTCTTCATTCTACTGCCAAAGCAAGAGGCAGATTTGACAAAATTACTCCCCTAATCATTCAGCTCCAGTGAGTGGCTACTGTTGTCTCTGAATAAAATATAAACAGTTTTCTCAACTTTTTTAAAAATTAACTTCAGTTTATTTTTAGTTTACATCATTCATTTCCATGAAATTATGAGTTACAAATTTTCTCCCCATCTTTCCCCTACCCACCACCCCAAAACAGTGATCCCACTGTATACCCCCTCCCCCAATCTGCTCTCTCCTATATCCTCCCCCATCACCCTTCTGCCTTTCTGGTATGGCAAGATGGATCTCCTTACCCCAATGCCTGTATATCTTAATTCCCAGTTGCATGTAAATAATAATAATGATAATTATATGTATATATGTATATATTTGATTATAGAACTTAAAATTCTAAATTCTTTCCCTTCCTCCCTTATCCCCTACCCCCACTGGAAAAACTAGAAATTAAATACAGGCTATACATGTGTAGCTACACAGAACATCTCCACAATGGACATATTGTGAAAGACTGACTATATTTTCCTCCCTCCTATCCCGCCCTGCCCTTGTTCTATTCTCTACTTTGTCCCTGTCCCTTTACAGAAGTGTGTGCTTCTAACAACCCTCTCCCCCCACCCTGCCCTCCCCTCTATCATCCCCCCTCTCATCCACATCCCTCCTACTCTCCTGTAGGGCATGATACCTAATTTAAAGTGTGTGCCATTCCTTCCATAAGCCAAATTCAATGACAGCAAGGTTAACCCATTCCCTTTTGCCTTCCTGTTCTTCCCCTCCATTGTAACAGTTATCCCTTGCCTCTTCTATATGAGATGATTAACCCCATTCTGTCTCTCCCTGTCTCCTCTCATTCTATTCCTCTCCCACCTCACAATTTCACCTTTTAAAATATCATCCCTTCCTATTAAATTGATCCTGTGCCCTCTGTCTATGTATACCTGTACACATACATACACACTCACATATGTATTCATACGCATATATACCATCCTATATGGACATATGTGTATGTATATGTATATATACATTTGTATTCCCTATACATACATGTATATGTATGCATACATATATACATATATGTGTGTGTATATATGTGTATATATGTGTATATATATATTACCATCATCTATCCTCATACTGAGAAAAGTTTCATAAGTTACAATTATTGTTTTTCCATGTTGGCATG
>CM053583.1:387508745-387535898 GCA_028627135.1 Pseudochirops cupreus
GTGGATGTTATATATTATTGTATATGTGTGATTATATATTATTATGTAATAAATTGTGATTATATATTACATAATTTGATGCTGTCTAATATTATAGATAATATACATAATATATATCATGCACATCATATACATATTATATAAAATACAGCTATGTTACATAATGCAAAGTGATTTGCAGGGAAGGTAATAGGGGAAATCAGGAAATGTCTTTTGAAGTATATAACATTTAAGTTGAGTCTTAAAGGGTGTTAGAGATTCCAAAACTCACGTTTGATGAAGGAGGGTGTTCTGCGCATGGTGATGAACTTGTTCAGAGATGCAAAACCAGGAGACAGAAAAAAAAGTATATGGAAACTAGCAAGTGGGCCAGTTCTCCTGGTTCTTTCTCTGTGTGAGGGAAAACACTGTATAGTCAGCCTGGAAAGACAAGCTGCATTTAGCGTGTGAAGCATTCTAAATGACAAGCTAAATAATTTGTGTTTTATCCTAAAGGCAATGGAGAGCTGCTGAAGGTTCTTAAGAGGGAGAGTGACACAATTAGATGTTTTAGGAAAGTCCATTTCTCAGCCTTGGATTAGAGATGAGAGAGACTGGAAGCCAAAAGATTTAGAGAGACTATTGTAATAGTCTAGGTGAGAGGCAATGAAGGGCTGAACCAGGGTGTTTGTGGAGTAGGGGAAAAGGACCCAAAATGAAAGAAGGCTAAAGGCTCAGTCTTCCAAATTTTGTCCCATACTGGCCTGCCTGGTTCAGTTAAATAAAGAAAAATTCACTCTGATGTGTAAATGAAACCAAGTCCTTGGCCACCTACAGGCTGCTCACTCTGCAGAAGGCACCCTGAAGATCTGTGGCAGTAATTAAGCTGAAGTAAAAGGGATACTGAAGAACTTGGAACATAAGAGATACTAAAGTCAGGGCCATGGTTACCTGATAGAGAGGGCTATAGTAAGAATGTGTAGCAGGCAGCCAAATGAAATAATCCTCAGGACAAGAAGAAATAGATTGCAGGTGCAAACAAGCATGAAATAGAATTCTGCTAATGAGTCTCCATTACCAGCTAAATACATAATCAAATTATTGTGCCCTTGCAAATGGCAGCAAAAAATCAATTTATTCATCATAAGTATGGCAACGAGTATTGACCATCTTGGAATTGTGACTAAACCTAACTCTAGTGAAAGAATGTTTTAATTTTGCTAAGTGTTCACTTCCCGTTGGCATAAACTGCTGTCCAAAAACAGACATGGAAGGCCACATAAACCAAAAACAACCAAAATGAGCTTGCATAGGAGTAATTAAAAAAAATAAGAATCAAACCAGAGAATATATTTTAGAAAAAGAAATGTAGAGATTCAAAGTCATAAGATCATAGATTGAGGTGCAGTTCAGTTAGGGGTCATTTAGTGTAAACCTATCATTCTATTACAGAGAAAAGTGAGGCTCAGAGAACTTTTCTATGGTCATACAGCTAAAATGTGACAGAGTGAGGATTTGAATCCAAGAACTTTTGATATGAAATACTAGCCCTACTTTCTGACAAACCAAGAGTCAGCTTTGTCTGAAAGAATTAAATTAAGGAAGTGTATGGGTTAGTCTAAGACAGCTAGGTGGCTCTTTAGTGTACAGAGTGCTGGGTTTGGAGGCAGGAAACCTTATCTTCCTGAGTAAGAATTTGATGCCAGACAATTACTAGCTGGGGGACCCTGGTCAAGTCACTTAATCCTGCTTGCCTTTGTTTCCTTGTCTATAAAATGAGTTGGAAAAGAAATGGCAAACCACACCAGTATCCTTGTCAAGAAAACCCAAAATGGGGTCACAAAGAGTCAGACACAACTGAAATGACTCAACAAGAAAATGAGATGGACTAGATGGCCACTGAGGGATCCCTCTGACCCTCAAATTCTGTGATTCTGTAAAGTCTATTAATTGGTCTTCATCTTCTTACATCTGTTGCTTCTTAGTAATTTCATAAAGTCAGAGAATTGGGGGAACTGAAAGATACCTTAGGGATCATAATCATCCCTAATTTTAGAGATGAGTAATGAAATGACTTTCCTAAGGGGATCGGTGGGGGGAGGAAGGAAGGGAGGTCAAGAATCTGATCCAAATCTCCTGACACCCAGCCCTGGGCTTTTCCCACTTCCCACTACTGTTGTTGCTAATTGTAAATCAGCTATAAACACTGTCTACAAAAGTCCAACACGATGGTACGGAATAATACCTCAATGAACAAATTAGCCAGTATTTATTTAGGCTTCAGGATTTGCAAAGTCTTTACAAATAAATTTTCATTTGATCTTCACAATACCCCTGGTGGTGGGTGCTATTTTTATATCCCTACTTTACAGATAAGTGAACTGAGACCTTCAGAAGTTAAGTGACTTGCCCTGGGTCACAGAGTAAGCAGATCTGCCTTTTAAGTAACTAGAGAAGATAGAATTGTTTTCCTCCTCAACTATCTTCTTTTTAGATAAAGATCACAGCGTTTATGAGTACTGAGGAGGAAGAGATGTTTGTTGGTAGAACAATTTGATTAAAAAAAAAAGATCTCATATTACCTCCTAAATCTAAGATCTCTGAGGGACAGTGTTTAAGGGACACTCTAAGATTTGAAAGTTTAAGCATTTTACTTACTCTAAGTTTTCCTTTGTTTCTCTATGTTGTTTTTGTTGGTGTTAGGGTCGGTGGTTAGGACTTGTGATTTCATTTGGTGCATGGTGTTGAGAAGAGACAGCATGGTACAGTGGAGTGGATAGAAAACTGGCCTCAGAGTCAGAGAAAATCTGAGTTTAAGTCCCTCTTCTGACCTGGCATGACCCTGGTCAAACCCCTTAATCTCTCAGAGTTCCATGTAACTCTCTAATACTGTCAGTTTCAGAATAGGTGCTAATTTGTGTACTTAGAGGAAATTTCTTCAGAAAGAGTTGTTTTGGTAATAAAACCACAAATCTCCACCTTCTCCTCCAAAGTAAATAAAGAAACACCAAACAAACTCACTGAGAAGTTAAGAAATTTGTCTGGGATCACACAGCTAATATTTGTCAGAGACAAGTCTAGAATTGGTCTTCCTGAAAATAAAGCCAACTTGTTAGCCACTACCCCACAGTGCTTCTCGCTGGTAATAGGAAAACTCCATAGAAAGAAATGCTTCATAAAGCCCTGTATAAACATAAATTACTATTTGAACTGAATTGATTTCTCCGAAGTCTGAAATATTGTTTCCTCATACAGAAACCTCTTCTTTTTCAAAACAATCAAGATGTGCTTGACAACTCATAGGCTAACTCATATTTTAAAGGGGTACATTAATTTACCTTGGATTTTACAAATAACATTTACCTGAATTTCTCTTCTTGAATAAACGCTACAGACAGATTGTCTGTCTTTGTCTCTAGAAATATTTCCCACATTAAAGTCCTATAGTTTTGTCACTTGCATTGAAAGCTGAAAAGTCAACAGTCAGATGAGATCTTACAGAGATCATCTGAATGTGATGCTATTGAAATTGATTAAAAAATTTGAGCCAGTTAACAGTCTAATGTGGTAATGTATTAAACACACACACACACACACACACACACACACACACACACACAAATACACATACACACACAAACCTGGAAGAATATAAATTTAATCAACTATATTCTTAAGTCAGACGAGCAAATAGATTTCTGCATTATATTATTAAAAAGAACAATGGCCAGTTGGGATTTTAAGTAGCATTTAATAAAGGGTACACACAATGTGCATTCAATTCATTAATATGGCTTAGATTCTGTGACTTTTTCTGCCTATAATTACCATCCTACCATTTTAGAGGCACTTTAAGATTGAATTGATTTCCCAAATCCATGGGGAAAGTCTAAGTCAAGGCAGTGCTTATTAAGTGCCTGCTCTTACCCAGCATTATGCTAGGTGCTAGGTGCAATGTAAGGGAGGTAGAAATAAACCCCTACCCCCAAGGAGTTTAGAAGCTAATTAAAAAGACAAAAAATCTATTCCAACAAGCGCTTACTAAATATTTGTTACATACAAGTTATTGAGGATACAATGACAAAACAAAGAAGTGTCTCTACCCTCAAGGAGCTTATAGTCTCCATATATTTCTTGAGGTGGGGGGAATAGAGGTAACAGTAGAGGTGCCCCCAAGAAGGTTTCTCCAGGTTCAAGGCAGGATGTGTATCCATATCCATTAAAACCATAGTTTACAAGTCCCCACTGATGTATTTATCTTTAATAAAGAGCCAGAAGACACAGTTCAAAAAAAAGACCTTTCATCAGCCAGTAAACAAGCACCTGTTTGTTTGTACTGAGAGCTGAAAAAGAGCAAATGACAATCCCTCTGGCAATAGCATGAATAGAACTACGTAAAAACAATAGACAACTACATGCAAAGCTATAGACAGGATAAATTAGAAAGAAACTCTCCCACTAGTGCCTTCCTCTCAACAAAGGGAAGACACTAACGTTAAAGGAGATTGAGAAAGGCTTCCTTAGGAGCTGGGTCTTTAGCTAGGACTTGAAAGAAGTCAGGAGGCAGAGCTGAGGGGGAGAAAATTTCAGGTATGTCAGAGGGATCAGGGTGCATGAAAATGGATGTGCTATCTACCCTGATTTGCTTGAGCCCCTCAATTACCTAGGTAATTAAGAAGAGCTATATGAGGACTGACTGTATTAGCTAAGTTACAGGGTGGCTTGACATACCAACAATCCTTTGAAACGTCTGAGAGTAAACCCAGCTGGACATGCAGAAAATCAGCAACTCTGAAGCCAATTAAGCTCATCAAACTTTGAAGCAGATCCTGATTCATTTGGTGGATTATGAATCTTCAAGAGACATCCTTATCTTCAGGGACTCCCCTAACTATTGGTTAAGTGTCTCTCAGACATATCCTGCTTTATGTTTTATGGAGACATCTCCTAATCTTATTGTTTGTGCTCAAACCTCGAACTGTGTGGACTGCTTATCACCAAGAATGCCTTCTGATTTGTGTATCAAAGGGCCACTGCTCAGATACCTGGAATTCCCACTCCCCCTGTTTCCTGAATCTCCTCTTGTCATTGGGAATGGGGCCCCCTGCTTCATTCCTTTTGAGGACTTGCCTAATTCCTGCCTTTTGTCCCAATTCCTTGCTTTCCTTTGTTTGAACAGTATAAATCCCTCACCCTTTCCAACTGGGTCTTTGCAGAGATATGATTACTTTCTTACTGTTCCAGCTTGTAACCTCTTTCTCAGGCAATAAATGCATTTATAATCTTTGTAAACTGGGATCAGACTCTGGTTTTCATTCTAAGTGCCCCTTTTTGGACTTGGGGTTCCTTCTGTTTTGACAGTTCACAGGTGCTTTTAATTTAACAGGGGCCATAGTGAAATTGAACAAGTTTGGAAATGAAGTAACCTGTGCGAAGAACCACTAGACCAGTATCTCTGCATCACAGAGTGTGTACATGGGGGTGAGTAAGGAATGAGGAGACTGGGAAAGTAGGAGGGAGGCAGATTATAAAGAGCTTTGAACTCCAGAAAATTTTTATATCTGATCCTAAAGGTGATAGGGAATGACTGCAATTTATTGAGTTGGGGGCAGTGGGGGAAATATAATCAGACCTGCCCTTTAGGAAGAGTAATTTGACAAATGAGTGAAAGGTGAACTGAATTGGGGAGAGACTTAAGGAAGAGAGACAACTAGTGGTCTGTTGCAGTCCAGGTGTGAGATGGTGAGTCTACACCAAGATGGTGGCCACATCACAGGAAAGAAGTGGGTATATTTAAGAGGTGTTACAATTGTAAAATTAACAAGACTTGGCAACATATTGAATATGGCAGGGGGAAGGAGGAGAAGGTGAAAGAGAATGAGAAGTCAAGAATGACATCTAGGTTTCAAACCTGGGTGACTGGGAGAATGGTGGTACCCTCCACAGTATTAAGGAAATTCAGAGGTAGGGGCAGGTTTTGGAGGAAAGCTAATGAGTTCAGTTTTGGACATGTTGAGTTTAAGATATGTGCAGGGCATCTAGATTGATATGTTCAATAGGAAGATTAAAATCTGGAGGATAGAAGAGCGATTAGGACTGGATGGGTAGATCTGAGAATGATCAGCATTGAGGTGATAATTGAATCGATGGTAATTGATGTGATCATCATATGAAATAGTATAGAAGGAGAAGAGGAGAGAGCCCAGGACAGAGCCCTGTGGGGCACCTACCATGATCAAATGTGGCCTGGATGAAGATTCAGCAAAGCAGATTGAGAAAAAGTGGTCAGATAGGTGGGAAGAAGACCCGGAGAGATGCACAGAAACCTACAGATAGGAGAGTTATCAAAGAGGTGAGAGTGATTGACAGAATCAGGGCTATAAAGGCAGTCAAGAAGAATTCTGATTGAGAATAAGTCATTAGATTTGCCAGTTAAGCATCATTCATAACTTTGGAGAGAGCAGTTTCAGCCACACAAAGCAGTCGTCTACTAGGTTGTAGAAAGTTAAGAAGAAAGGGGAAGCATTCACAACTGATCTGCTTCCCAAGGGTAGGAGAGAAATGGGACAATAGCTAGCAGGGACAGAAGAATCAAGTGAAGGATTTTTGAGTAGAAAGGAGATGGGGCATATTTTTTGCCAGCAGGGAAAGCTGAAGGAGAAGGAAATAAGGCTTATATAAACCTACTATGTGCTAGGCACTATGCTGAGGGCTTTATTCTTTTTTATAACAAATATTATTTCATTTGAACCTTGCAACAATGCTGCAAGGTAGGTACTGTTAATCTCTCCTTTTGACAGTTGAGGAAATTGAGACAAACAGAATTTAAGTCACTTTTCCAGGGCCAGTAGTAAGCGTCTGAGGCTGGATTTGAATAGCACTCCATCCACTGTACCACCGAGTTGCCTCTGTAGGAAGGCAGGCAGTCAGTAGGCAGAGATTGAAGAAAAATAAGAGAGTAGAGATAGTAGTCAATTTACTGGAGAAGATGTGATGTAATGATGTTACCTACACATACAGAACTTTGCCTTGGCAGGGAGAAGGGCCACATCCTTATGTGAGACAAGGGTAAAAGAAAAAAGATAATGAAAAAAAAAAGATAATGGCAGAAAACATATGAGTGATGTGAAATGAAGACGAAGGGAGGAGAGGGAGCCCTTAGTGAATAGCCTTAATTTTTTCAGTGAATTATGAGTCAGAGTACTCATCTGAGAAGGTGATGGGAAGGAGATCCACGGAAGGCTTGAGGAGGAGTAAAAAGGTTTTGAAAAACTACTGAGGTAAGGGAGATACTGAATCAGTTAGGAAGATATAAAAGAATTATCTTACTGCAGTGAGATCTCAATGCAGATTGTGTAACATCAATTTATAATGGACTCAGTCAGCTCGGCTTTATGGTTTTCTTCAACTTCATTCAGCACTGTGTAAATAAGAGTGAGGGTAGTGGATGGAGGAAGCATCCAAGTCTGAGAACTGGCAAGGCAAGATTGGCAATAGCATAAGGGTACAGAGGACTTGAGAGAAAAACAGAATGTCGAGTTGAATTAATTCATGAAGGGGCTGACTTTGGTTAAGGAGAAGATACTGGTTAACTCCAATGGAGGGGTACTAGCCTGGGGAAAAAAAACTAAGTAGTTGAGGTATTGGGAGTCAAGGTGAGAACAAAGAAGAGAATTTGAGGTTGCAAAGAAGGAGATGTGGAATGACAACAAATGATGATAAAATAAGGGAATTTCGGAGTTCATGAATATGGAAATGGAGCATTTGTGGGTGATGGCAAAAACAAGGGAGTGATAATCTCTGTGTGTAACTGAAATGGAGTGGAGAAGCAGGTAAGGAGAAATTAGTATCATGACTGGAATTTAACAAAAAGATAAACCAAGGCCAGTTTCTCTCAGCAAGATATCAGTGTATTAATAGGGGTATGCAAGTTGTTAATAAAAGAATCAATGGATCTACCTCTGGTTAACAACCCCCAAACAAAATGATAGCTCCCCTTTTATAGGTGTCCAGGAGTCCAAAACAAAGAACAGGATAGATGATGACATGGAATTGAGTACCACAAGATTAGTTCCATAGCTAAGGCACGGGGAGCAGTGTGATTGGTTAGAAGTTTGGTAATGAGGGGCCAGTAATGACTCTCTCTTTCCCTCTTGAAACTAAGAGGTGTTCATTGTTTGCGTCCAGTTGCAAAATAGTAGCCCAGACTTTTGGACAGCAAACCAGACATCCTTGAAGGATAGGTTGGTGGTATAAATACATTAGGCCTGACTACCTTAGCCTCCAAGGTTAGCTGAATTCCTTGAGGTAGGAATAAAGCAGTGGTTGGTGGGAGAGCTGGATTTTCAAAACAAGCCCATTACAGGCCAGCTGGATTCAGAACTAAGTTCAGCGACAGAGAACCAAGACATAAGCAGTTACAGGACAAAATCAACTAATTTGTAAATAAGATCAATAAAGAAATGATGCAGAATCAATCTTAATCATTTCATTAATAAGATAATACATTAGTAGCTTAGAATATTTGAGAAATTATCAATCTATAAGTTGAAGTCCCCTAATATGAGGGCAGGAGTTAGGGAAGAAAGAAAAATTGTGAGGCAGACACTGATCCTGAGGGAAGAAAGGGAGCGTACTGAAAGTTAGTAAATTGCTACCAGAATTTTGATTATCTGGTAGATATGAATTGAGTGTCCCTCAGTGGGGAAGAGATTTCTGAGTGATGGTAGTAGCATGAGGAGTAAGGAGTATTCTACATCCTCCACATCAACCAGAATAAATGAGTGAAACCATCAGGTTCTGGAAAGAAGCTCAGGGAGGCTGTCATTAGGAGGGAGTCAGATCTCAGTGAGAGCCAAAAGATGGAAGAAATGGGAGAGAAGAAAAAATGAAAGCAAGTTTCTTACTTAGGGTGCAGCCTTTCCAGAGAGCACAGTAGAAGGATTGGGTAGATTTAGAGTGGAATATTGAGAAGGTAGGGTTGAGGGAGAATGGAATAAAAGAGTGGGTTGTGAAAGATAGAGAAAAGTATTTGAATAATCACATCTAGGGGTGCCTACCTAGGTAGGTACATGTGGTCTCACTTGCTTACCTTGTAACATCCTCGGAGAGCATTGCGCTATTTCCATCTTGTCTTTGTATCTCCAGGGTCTAGCACAGAATGTAACACTATTGCTGTTTAATAAATTTTTGTTGAATGACTGCTCTGATAGCTTCGATGGGTCTTGATTGCCTCTATGATGAAATACAAACTCCTCTGCTAGGTTTTGAGAGTCTCGTATTCTTGCTCTAATTTCTCTTTCCATATTTGTTTCACATTACTCTTTCCCACACTGTAGTTGCAGCCAGACTGGTCTCCTTTCTTCTGATCCCTGAACTCACCAGTGAGTTCACTCTTCATTCTTGTGCCCAGGATCTTCCTTATTTCTGAAACTTACTTGCTCCTCACATTTATCTCAATTAAAGATTAAACAAATTTGTTGTTCAGTATCATATGGACAAAATTTAAATCATAGTTCATGGTGTGGTCAGCAACCATTTACTAAACTCCAGGAATTGTACCAAATACTGATGTAGTCGACAGGGGAGGGAGGAAGCTTGTGGATTGCCCCTACATCATGGCCCCAGTACTTGCTAGCAAGATGATCTTAGGCAAGTTTCTTAACCTCTCTGGGTCCCAGATTGCTCATCTCTAAAATGAAGCCATTGGGCTAAATAATTTATAATTCTAGTATCTTATGATTCCATAAATATCTGTTTGATTAAATCTTACCAAGTCATTTTCCCAAATTCTTTTCAATTTAATTGATACTTTTAACCAAAGGACATCCATCAACTCTCTGATAGAAGCTCCTCTTTGCTCTGTTCATCAGGCCCCACTCATATCTCCAGAACTCTGCTCCCTCACACACAACTGTGGGAAGCCTTTTATCAATTTATGTTGTTTTGACTTTGAAGAAAAACTATTTAAACAAAAAGGCTCAACATAAAAATCCAACTGTGAAAGCTCTTTGAAACTAAATCACACATACGCATGCGCGCGCGTGCGCGCACACACACACACACACACACACACACACACACACACAGATGTAACTCCAAAACTAAATCAGAGATTTGTATTTTTAAAGAGACTTCTACATTAAATGACAAACCAACAGAGATAATTAAGAACAGCATCCCTTGAAAAGTAAAATAATCATGAATCATGTCAAATTGCCAACTAAGTTTTAACATCTCAACTAGCTTCAAGGCAGCTTTCAGTTTGGGGCTGGTTGGAAGGCATTGTGGGAGATGATTAGACACCTCACTCAAATATAAGATTAATGACTATTCTCCAATGGATCAAAGAGTATGTGCAAATAGTTTTCAAAAAAAGGAAAAAGAATTTCAAACTATTAAGAGCCATTTGAAAGATTCCTCCAAGTCTGTAATAATAAGAGAAATTCAGATGAAAATAACTTGGGTTTCACCTCACAGCCAGCAAATTGGTGAAGATGACAACAAGTGGAAATCAATCGATGTTGGATAGGCTGCCAAAAGACAGAAGCATTAATAATACACTATTAGTGCAACTGTGAAATGGTCCAGCCATTCTAGAAAACAATTTGGAATGATTCTAAGAAAGCAAGAAAGGTGTCTACAATCAGTGACCCAGAGATTCCACCGCTAGACAGATATAACTCAAAGTAGGGTAAAAGCAGAAAGGTCCCATAGATGGCAAAGTATCTGTAGCAACATTTTTTCTGTGATAGCAAAGACTAGGAAACAAATGTCTATTGAGTGGTGAACAACTTAAAACTGTGCTCAATGAATACAATAAATTATTAGTGTACCATAAGAAATGGTAATTATGAAGAACTCAGAAATGTATGGGAAGAAATATAAATTGAAACTAAGTAAGTAATATATATATACATACATATATATATATATATATATATATATATATATATATATATATATACACACCCAATGACTACAACAATCTAAATGGAATGAACAACAACAAGCCAAACAACACACTGACTGCTGTGTGATTATAAATAATGCAACATTGTTGAAGGAGAGGGAAGAAAATATATTTTCTTTCCTTCATTGGAAATGGGGGAACTAGGGCATAGAATACGGCATATGTTATCAGACTCAGTGGATCTGTTGAACTGCTTACTTTTTAAATTTTTTGTTGTTCTTGTTTTTGTTACAAGACATGGCATTCCGGAAAGGGAAGGTTAGGGATGTATTGAAAATAAAGGTGGCATAAAAATTTTAAATATCACCAAAATATAAAATTAACCAAAAAAATCTCAGCTTCATGTAGAGAAAAGTTTGAGATGGAGTAAATAATTTTCCTGGCCCCTACTGAAAAGAACATGAAAATTTGTAGTCAATAGAAAATTAAGTTTAGATCTGTGGCAATTTTAGATGTTGATTTAAACCAATTTCTTCAAAAAAAAAATCTATGCTTTACATTTCAACACTTTGATGGCTTTGTGATCTCATATATATGAGGACTCCTTCCAGCAATAAATCTTAAAATCCAACCATGTTTGCCTGTCTTATGTGACTTTTGTCAATATCCTCCCATGACCCTGCCAAAGGGGTCCTAACCAGTGTTCCTGTGGAGGGAGGGGTAGGGAATGGTTATATACCATAGAATCACTGATTGAGGACTAGAAGAGATAATGGAGATCCTTAGGTCTAATCCCTCCATTTTACAGATGAGGAGACTGAGACTCTAAGAAGTTAAGAGGCTTGCCCAGTGTTATCCATCCAGTTTTCATGAGCATCTACATCTTTACAACTTCCCATCCAGCTATACATATATATATGTATATATATATATATATATATATATATATATATATATATATATATATATATATACTCCATATACAATATAATATAGATCTGATATTCTTTAAAAATGGCTGTGAAGCATGAGGGCTATCAGTTTGTTATCTTTCACTCTTAAAAGTGACCAGCCCACCTTTTTTTGTTTCTTTATCAGTGATATATTGTTCTGATGACATCCTTAAGGCCACTTCTCTGACATAATTCTTCATTTCCAAAGTGTTGCATGATGTCCATGATTACTACCTGTCTTTTGATTACTCTTTGGGTAACCCATCACTTCAACTCTTTGGAAAATGTGGTTGATATTCAATCACCTATAGCCTTACAATATTACCTGTGCACCATCTTTGCCCTCTGTGTTTTATTAAACAAAGAAAGAAAAGTTAGGGTTAAAAATGCATTCCAGCTTCAGAATTCTCCATTTCCTCCTAATTATTTCAATCCAATGCCATTTATTTTCTAAGTATCAATAACAGAATTCCATTGCACACGTGGAAATATAAGAATGTTCTCTAATTGTTTAGAAAAGAAGGGGGAAAGGCATTTTTTTCTCTCAATTTTTTTTGACTGATGCCGCTGAATCCCATTACCTTTTGTATATTGAAATTGGCTTTGATATATAGATATGTATGTATGTATATACACACATACACACATGCATGTCAACACATATATATGTGTCTGTATATATATTCATAACAATAGACATTTTTATAGGGGAGATAAAGCCCATGTGAAGTTTACTGGTTGCCAAAAAGATAGGTAGGTGTGAGAAGTGACCATTAAGAAAGCAGCCTTTCATATAAACACAAGTGAGTGTTAGAGGTTATTTTAGCTCTTATATAAACTCATATAAAGTTCTCTTTCAAATGAAATGTTTCTGTTGTTTGCTTGCCATAACAGGCTAAAGAGTAACCAATTCAGTGAAGTCTTATATTTGCAAAGATTGAATAAGGAAAGAAGAAATGGGCCTGAAAGGAAAAGGTAATGACTCTACTCTGCTCTCATAACTAACCAAATCTAAATCAGCAGAGTCACATGGAGCTGTGAAGTTCATTGGCCTAACATGATACAGTAAGTGACATGCCTGGGACTAAAGACCAGGTCCCCTGACTCCAGGTACAATGCTTTGTTTCCCCACTATACCACACCCCTTTGTGCATCTCCCCATTCCTTTCTTTTTTTTTTTTGAGCTGGGAAGGCAAGGCAATTGAGGTTAGGTGACTTGCCCAAGGTCACACTGCTAGTAAGTGTGATCAAGTGTCTGAAGCCGAATTTGAACTCAGGTCCTCCAGGGTCAGTGCTCTATTCGCTGTGCCACCTAGCTGCCCCCCCCCCCCAATTCCTTTGTTGAGCATTTATTGTGTGTCAAACTCTACAGATGACATTATTCCATCCTTCCCTAAAACAACAGGAAAGCCCCTGGGGTTGGAGTGCTAACTGTGACTTTGGTATTCCAGCACGGTGCCCACTCTACGAATGATCATTAGGCTGAGCTAGTCTTAACAATCCCTTGAATTAAAGTCAGGTTATTGCAATTGATCTAACAAGTTGCATGTAAAGATTTAAGTACTGTATGCAATTTCACTCTATTATAGGCCATTATAATAAAACACAGGCCTCTTCTTTCAATTTTTACAGCACTCATTTTCCTGAGGACCTGCTTGATGGTAAAAATGAAGAATCATTGATACAATTCTTCCAACCTGACCTGATTTGCAAAGTATTTATGCAGATCTGGCTATAGAAGAGATGTGCTTTTCACTTGATTATATATTCCTAAAAGATGTTTTCAATTCAATTCAGTTAGCCATATGCTTATTAATCAATCAATGAATGAACGTTTGTTTAGTGTCTACAATGTTCCAGGCACTGCTAGGTGCTAACAGTAAAGACAAAGAAGCTCATATTCTACTGTGTAAAATTCAATATTGTATTACTGCATATTGCTAAATTGTAATAGAGGCAGCTATGGGTTATGGCTAGAGAAGTGCCCTCAGAGCTAGGAAGACCTGACTTTAAGTTCCACTCATACCCCATGCTGGCTATGTGATCCTGGGCAAGTCTTAGTATTCTAGGCAACCCTCTAAAAACTAAGTCAAATAGAATGTACTGGTCTGTACCGGTAGAGGGAGACACCAACAGAATTACACATCTAATTTCTCTCTGTGTTATTATTTCTTGAAATGTATTTAGTTTACCAGAGTTTTTAGAGTATTTTATGTGTATATAAATATCTAGAGATTATTTTTTAACAAATGCAACTATTCGGGGGACAGCTAAGAATTAGATAAGAAATTATTGACAGAAGGATAAGCAAATTAAAACTGATTTCTCAAAGCTCATTCATTTAAAAAAATCCATTCTAAGATCAATTCTCCTTCTGCTGCAGGCAGGTTAACTAGTGGCACCCTGGAAAACCCCAGGGCAGAGACTCTACTACACCAAAATTCTAATTAGAACTTTGGACTTTTAGTTAACAAAGCTCCCTAACCTAGTATTCTTTGTGCCATATCGGCGGCAAATCTCTATCTTCTACTGTGATTCAGAACCTCAGTCTTCACTAGTTTAAAAAAAAAATTCCTTTTTTCCTGTTGCTATCTCACCAAAATCATATCCTTATCCAAATGAACTCCATGTCTTCCTATTTCTATCCTACCTTGCCTATTCCTTCTTCTGTATCCTCTGGAATCCTCTATTCTGTTATTAATAACACTCATATCCTCAGTCTTTTCCATTTAAATTCTTTTCATCACATCCCCTGTCACTCTGTCTTTAGCTATATTGGAAGAAAAAGTAATATCACAGAAATGTTACGAGACTGACTAGCCAAGGATGCATCTGAAGACAAACTCTCCCATTATAAGGCCCCACCTCTGAGCTTAGGGAACATGACACTGTGAAGGGGAGTCAAGATCTCATAATCTCTGACTCATTATACACCTACCCCACAGTAAGGTTCTGGGAAGAACCTCTTAAACAAAGCTAAGGTTTGGCTTATGTCTAGGGTCTCCTCAAACAGATTCAACAAGGTCTCCATTAGAGAGAGATATATACCCTCAATATACAGGGTAGATCAAGTATAGGACAGCTATTTTTTTTCTTCCTCTATAAAAGAAGTGTTAAACTGTATTATGGTCAGTTCTGGACATTACCATTTAAGATGATAAAGGGAAGAGAAGGGAACAAACATTTATTATGTACCTACTATGTGCCAGGCATCGGTCAAGTATTTTACAAATATCTCATTTGATCCTCACAATAACCATGGGATATAGGTGCTAGTATTTTCTTTATTTTACAGTTGAAGAAACAGGCAGACAGAAGCTAAGTGACTTGTCCAGGGTCACACAGCTAGTAAATGTCTGAGGTCAGTTTTGAACCCAAGTCTTCCTGACTCTAGGCTGAGGGTTCTATCCACTGTTCCACCTGCTTGCCTCTAGAAGGAGATTGATAAGCTAGAGAGCATTCAGAGGCATGAGTACAATCAGTATTGTAAAGGGTTTCAACTCCATCCAAATGAGGAATAGTTGAAGAAATTCCCTTCAGGAAAGACATGATAACTGTCTTCAAACATTTGTGGTACTGTTACATAGAGGAATAATTGAGTTTGTTCTGTTGGGCCCTAGGGGGCAAAAACAAGAGAGATGTTTAGAATTTGCTAAGAAACACATTTAGTGGAATGCTCTGCTTCAATAAGAAATGGCCTCCCACCCCTTGGAAATCTTCCTGTAGAGTAGTGGTTCTCCACCTGTGGGTCGAGACCCCTTTGGGGGTCGAAAGACCCTTTCATAGGGGTTACAGGGGTCGCCTAAGACCATAGAAAACACGTACTTCCCATGGTCTTAGGAATGGAGACACTACCCCTCTATCTGTCTCCAGGTGGGTCTGCCCACATACAAGTATTAAAGGGTTGCAGCATTAGGAAGGTTGAGAACCACTGCTGTAGAAGCTAGCTGGCCACTTGTTGGCCATGGGCTGCCCTGTCTCTTATGAGAATAATAGAATGAGGAGTAGGGCAGCTTTTTGCTCCCTAATACTATTTCTAGACCCTCCCTTTGAATCCCATGCCTTCACTCAGCAATCTCCCCTTCTTTTTCATTCATATCATCTGATTACATCCCCCTATGCAGGTCATTGTTTGCTGTCATTAGCCCTTCTATCTCAATGATTTTCATTACATCACTCAGTCAATAAACATTTATTAAGCACTTACTATTTACCAGACCCTGAGGATACAAAGAGAAGAGTGTAGTTAGTTTGCTGCTCTCAAAGAGCTCACATTCTCATGCTGGAGACAACATGTAAATCAGTAGTGTCAAACTCATAGCCCCAGGGTCCCAAGCATGATCCATTTCTATGGGAGTTTGACACCACTGACTTAAATAATTGTGTTTATGCATATAGGGTAGATGGAGAGTGATATGGGAGGGGAAGCCACAAGCAGAGTGGGGGAGTAGGGAAAAGTCTCCTGCAGAAGGTGGGATTTAGGTCTGGTCTTGAAGGAATCCAAGGGAACTTTGAGGTGAAGATGAGGGAGCAGAGCATTCCAGATGTGGGGAACAATCAATATAAAGTCCTGGTGACTGGATATAGAGTGCCATGTTTGAAGAACTACAATTAATACACTGTGACTAAATTATAGAGTACATGGAAGAAAGTCAAGGGTAAGAAACTGGGAATGAAGGAAGGTCTGAGTTTATGAAAAACTTTGAATAACAATTTGACTCTGGAGATAATGAAAAACTTCTGGAGCTCATTGGGCAACAGGGTAACATGGTCTCACTCATGCTTTAGAACATCCCCTTAGCAGCTAATTGGAGGATTGATTGGAGAGGGGAGAGACTTGAGACAGGGAGACCAACCAGGAGACTTTTATAAATAGTCCAGGCAAGTCATGAGGGCTTGAACTAGGGGTGTGACTGTGTGAGGAGAGGAAAGGAAACATATATGCAAGATAATGGTAGAAGTGAAAAGATTTGACAATGAATGGGATATGTGGGATGAATAAGAGTGAGTAGTTGTGGTTAACACCAAGGTTGTGAGTGAGAGTGGTTAGAAGAATGGTGATATCCTCATCAGTAATAAGTATAGAAGAGGGAAAGATTTAAGAAGGGAAAAGAAACCAGTGAGTTGTGCTCTAAACATGTGAGTTCAAGATGCCAATGGGCTGCCCATTCTGAGATGTCCATAAAGGTAGGTTGTGATGCATGACTATTAGCTCAGGAAAGACTAGGGCTGAATATATAGAACTTGGAATCATCTGTAGAGTGATGATAATTGAAGTCACGGGAGCCCATAAGGTGTCCAAGTGAGATGGTATAGGAGAAGATAAGAAGAACCTGGGCAGAGCCTTGGCAGACATCTACAGTTAGTCAGTATGACATGGAAAAAGAACCTGCAAAGGAAATGGTGGAGTGGTTAGACATATAAGAAGAGAGCCTGGAGAGAGTAGCATAATATCGTAAAAGCCTGGAGAGGAGATAGTATCTTGGAATTGAAGGTGATCAATGATATCAAATGCAGCAGGGCTCAAGAAAGTAGGGGATTCAAAAATGACCATTTGATTTTTTTCCAGCAACTAGCTCAAAATCCCAGAACTTCAGAGTTGGAAGGGACCTCGGTAGCTATCTAATCCAACCAGTAACTGGACAAGAGCTCTATGCCAGTATCCCTATTGCCTCTAGGATAAAATACAAATTCCAGTTTGGTTTGTAAAGCTCTTTATAATCTGGTTATGACCTATCTTTCCAAGATGCCTGGACATTATAGCTTCCCCTCCCTCCTTCCCCTTTTCCTGTATTCTACACAGTCAGCCATACCGACCTGTTTGCTGTTGCAAGTACATATTATTCCATATCTTGTCTCTTTGCCTTTCACAGGCAGTCTCCCATGCCTGGCACTCTTTCTCTCCTCATTTCTGTCTCTTGGAATACGTTCAAGTTTCTGATTCAATGTCACCTCCTTCAAACAGCTTTTCCTGATTTTCCCAATTTTATCATCCACCCAGATTCTTTGGATTTTGTATATATTTTGTTTTTACTTATCTGTGATCATTTTGTATTCTCCACCTCCCAATAGAGTGTGAATTCTTCAAGGACAGGGACTGTCCCCTTTTATATTTAAATCCCAAGTGCCTAACACAATTCTTTAACTTATTGGCTGATGGTTAGATTCTCTCATTATCATATAAAGTGTTTCCACTCCCAATTATAACCTTCATGGTAGTCAAGCCCTTTGCATGGTTGCTCATCCACCTTTGATATCCACCTGACCCTCAACTTTCACCTATAGCTCCAAGAAACTACAGCATGTGCAGTGGCCACACCCTGATAAAACCATCTTGGCAGGCAGGCTAAACCAGGTTAAGAGTAACCAACAGGCCTCAAACCTGTTGGTGAGTTAGGAAGATGATGTATACTCCAAACATGTGAAGACTTACCCCAACAGAACGGGCAAATGAGAACAATGTGTTCCAATACCATGAAGGCCACTGAAGCATGTGCTGGTGGAAGAATTAGAGCTTGGTCAGGCCTCAAAGACATCAAGGTCATCCATTGCACCCAGGGCCATCACTAGTGTTCTTGACTTTGGTCCTGACACTGGAATTTGATGACTCTGGAAAAGAGAGTGAGGCTAAGGACCACTCACTTCTGCCTCAATTAAATTCAATTCACAGCAAGTGAAAACATCATCCCATGATGTTGTTGGTTCTCTTAGAAAATGAATGATGAACAACAACTCATGTTAGTTACCCTTTTACCATTCTGCCCTCTTCAATTCCTATGACTTCAATTTCCACTCTTGTTTCAATCATTCATAGGGAATGAAAGAGATATTTTAGACCTTGCTTTCCCCAGAATCATTCCAGATCCATGTTCTGTTTCTGAAACTCTCCCACTCTTTTTTTCTCACTGCTTCATTCTCCCTGAACCTGCTTTCAGTCCTTTAGGATCCCAGGGTCACCTCCAAGCCCAGACAAAGTACAGCAAAGAGGATTTTAGCACAATTTCTGGAATAAACTGCTTTGTCTTCCATCCGAATTTCAACTGCAAACGTTGTCTTCATCAAACAGCTGGGCCTATTCTCTCTTCCTGTCTTCCCTGGAGTAGTGCCGAGATTAGGTTTTGATTCCCTGAAGTGACAGGTTTATTGAATCACACTCATTCATCAACTGAGTGGCAGTTGAAGACATGGTTCCTTTTCCAACCTTAAACTTGCTGTTTTTCTAGTTCAAAGTATTTACATTTTAAAATACAGGTATATTGGTATGGGACAACAGTTCTCAAATTTTGGGGTGTCAGCATCCCTTTACAATTTTAAACCTATTGAACACCCCAAAGAGTTTTTCTTTCTGGGGGTTATAGCTATCAATATTTATTGTTTTAGAAATTTACACTAACATTGAAAATATTTTATTATTAATTTAAAGTAGCAATAATAATTGCATGATAATATAAAATATTTTATGAAAATTAATTATATTTTTCAAAGCAGAAGAAATTAGTGAGACAAGGGGCATTATTTTAAATATATTTGCAAATCTCTTTAATGTATGGCTTAATAGAAGATAACTGAATTCTCCTATCTGTTTCTGCATTTATTCTGTTGAGATATGTTGTTTTGGTTGAAGTATATGAAGTGTATGAAGAAAATATGATGTCACACAGATATGTAGTTGGAAAATGGAGAAATATATTAATAGGCAAATTACTTATTATTATAGAAATAGCTTTCACTTGAAGGACCCCCTGAGAAGAGCTTGGGAGTCCTTAGACCAAAATTTGAGAACCATTAGTATAGGGCATACCCAAGAAAGAAAACTCTTTACCATTTCAGGTCAGTACCTTCTTTCCAAGTTATAGTCTTTGACAATCTCCTGGAGGACTGAGAAATCAAATTACTTGCCCAAGATCACACAGTCAGTAAGTATCAGAGGTGGGATTTGAATCCGGGCTTCCGGGCTTTAAGGCCAGTTCTCTAGCTACAATATATAACTCAAAATACTTTTAATAGTATGGACAAAACAGTATTAAGATGAGCATAGTACAGAGGTTAGAAAGTTGGTCCTAATGCCCAAAGACCTGGGTTCAAATCTTGTCTCTCATGCTTACTATATGTGTGACCTTGGACAAGTCTCTTACACTCTTGGGCCTCAGTTTCCTCATCTGTTAAATAAAGAGGCTAAAGAAGGTGGCCTCTAAGGTCCCTTTTAGATCTAAATCTTTGATTCTATGACCTTTCTTGGCCTCAACTTCCTTATCTGTAAAATTAGGACTAGTTAGATTAGATGGCCTTCTAGCTTTAGAGTTACGATCCCAAGTAACTCTCCTAAAAACCACTGGAGGAAAAAGAGAGATAGAGAATTCATTTTTTCAAGACTGGATTTTCTTGTGAGTTGTCCGAAATAATCGATTTCCCCCAGTTGCTCCTATCAAATTAAATGTACACAATGGTGTTTGTGAAAGGGGTGAAAATGACACATGGAAACACCCCAGCAAAAAAATTGAATGTCAGCCAGACCTCCATGGAGCAATCATCCAGTTTCACTCTGCTGCAAACCATCCCTTCAGCCCTCTGGAGGTATCTGGGGTTTTCATTCCTTCAGTTGGCCTATTTAGCCAATTGGTGTTGGAACTCTATTTTTCCCATTATATTCTAAATTACCTAAACTCCACTCTTTGATGAGATCCACATTTGGGATCTAGTATCAAGGCCCAGACCATCACTATACCACCAGAACAACTGGCTAATGTCTCTCCTTACCTTCATTGCTTCCCACCAAGAAAAAAAGAAAATGAATCAAACCATTGTTTAATGTCATGTAAACCCGGCAACTACCACTCTGGCTGACTTTTTCAACTAGAAATTTTACATCACTAGATTAAGCAATCGTTTATGTAGTGTGTAAAAAAGGACCCGCTCCCTACTCCAAACATATACATGTGCATACATGTACACACACAAATCATACCCAAACTCACTCCATTTCTTTAAAGGCAGATAAGTGGTTATGATCTGAGATGGAGTCAAAGCTTCAATGCTAGCAATATGTTTTAGTGATATTTGTAAATTACTTCTTTCAATCAATGAAAATCTATTTTCTCCTTTCCCCCATTAGGGGGAAACCTCAGAAGGAGCCCTCTCAGACAATTGTTTCCTCATCTATAAAATAGAAGTAATAATGCCTGCCCTGCCCGCCTCACAAGGCCACTGTCTGGATGTGAAAGTCGTTTTCAGTACTAAAAATGCTATATAAATATAAAAAGCCATAATTACTTCCAATGTTCAGAAAGAAAAAAAGATCATTTTCTCAATGATCTGCAAAAGCCTAAAATCACAGAGGTGTCAATTTCGTCCTTTCAAGCCTAAAGGAAAAATGTTTTTTTTTCCCTCTTCCTTATTTTTCTCTTCAATAGTTAAATACTGGATGTTGGAAACTGAAGAAAAGGAGAAAGTAGAAAAATTAATCAGAAAGTACAGATCGATTGAGTTCAGTTCTTAAGGAGACATTCACAAGAGAGATTTGTAACTTGGTGGACCTTTTCTCATCACTAAACCTGCTTCTTACTTCTAGCGGTGTTAATTTTCTTGCTATTCTTTCAAAATTCACTTGTGATGGGCTTTTAAACTTCACTTAAGGTACCTCCAAGTTATCAAATGTCTTGGCAAAGTGCTGCATTTGATAAGAAAAGAGCCAGACTAAAAATTCCTCCAAAAATCCTTGAAGAAAAGAGAGCCCTTCCAGAATTACACAATCTTGGGAATATAAAAAACTTCAGGGATCCAAACCTCAGCAAGAATCTCCTCAAAAGCATCCCCAATCAACAGTGATCCAGTATCTACTAGAACCCTAGTAAAGGGGAGCCCAGTTCCACTCTAATTATTAAAGGATCTTTTCTTACATCAAGCTAAAACCTACCTCACTGTAGCTTCCAATCATTGACACAAGTTCTGTCCTTGGAGAACAAATGAACTAGTCTATTTCACTTTCCCATAAGACAGCTCTCCAAATAGTGTAAATAGTTATCATTTCCCCTTTAAGGAGGGGATCAGTACCTTCATGTTAGTTGGTTATCATGTTGACTATTTCTCCAGGCTAAGCAATTCCAGGTCCTTCAAACAGCTGTCATATAACTTTCTCTGTGATTTCTGTCACCATCTTAGATTCCCTCCTATAGACAAGTTCCATTTTGTCAATGTCTGTCCTAATATGTTGTCCAGAAATGAGCAGAGAGCTTGAGATGTGACTTACTGGGACAGGATATGGCAGAGTAACTACCTTTTCTGAGTTTACTTCTTTTAATGCAGTCTAGACAAGTATTAGTTTATTTTTCCTCCTTAAATATCACACCACTGATTCATGAATTTTGATCATGGGCAGACTTTTGAGAATGTCAATTTAACTCTGATTAAGATTTTAGAATTTTTCTTTTTCTGTTGTACTAAGCTAACCCTGGGACATAAGTACTAACCCCACAAGCTCTGTGCCTAGAAGAAACCAAGATGGCCTGATGCTGGTGGAAGTTCTACTTGGGTTTTGATAACTAGCTCCATTTAGCCCATAAAGTCTGTCTCAAAAGTCATTAGTTCACATGTTTTAGCCCAGCAATTCCACCAATGGGCACGAAACTTACAGAAGTCTTAGACAGAATGATAGATCCCACACATATTGAACTCTCCATAGCAGCATTTTGTGGTGGCAAAGAACTGGAAACAAAGTCAGCACAATCATCAATAAGAGAATAGCTGAACAACAGTCACATATGCATGCAGTGGGAATGTGATTGTTAGAAATTATGAATATGAGGAATATGGGGGAAAAGGAGAAGATTGGTGTGAACTTATGCAGGGTGAAGTCAACAGAACTAAGGGAACAATGTATACAATGACTATAACAATTAGAGGCAGCAACATGGTACAGTGAATAAGGCACTGGTCCTGGAGTCAGGAAAGCCTAAGTCAAATTCAGCCTCAGATATTTACAGGTTGTGTGATCTTGGGCAAGTCATTTAACATCTGTTTGCCTCAGTTTCCTCCATTGTGAAATGGACATGATAATAGTTCCTATTAAGTACCTACAATACTCCAGAAACTGTGCTAAGCACTTTACAAATACCTCATTTACAAATATCTCATGGGCTCCTGGCCCATAGTAGATGCTTAATAAAGGCTTGTTCCCTTCCCTACAACAATGTAAAAGAAGACAACATGAAAAAGCACCTGAATTCAGAACACAAGCCACATCCAGCATTGATTGCTGACCTCAGATGACCACAGATCCTGAGTGTGGCAGGTGTGGACAGACTCAGTTGCTAGATTGTTTAGTTTTGCTTGACTGTCTTTCTTTATAATGGGGGAGAAGAACAAGGTTGGGGAGGGAAGACACATCTGGAAATTACTATAATGCTAAAACATAAAATCATCAAGGAAATGCACCAAAAATGCATACAAGAAAAGTAAGGGAGCCTCTGATGTACAAAAGCATCCATTCATCCACTGGGTATAGCTGTCAGTTTCTTTCCAGCTGGAAAACAACAGAGATTGTTCATTCCACTTTGGTACTCATAAAAGATTTTATTGTTGTCGAAAAGTTTCCAGTTGCCACGACAAGTTATCCCTATCAGCCCACTGGCTCCATGACCCTTAACTTTTCTGTGCCTTGGTTTCTTCATCCATAAAATGGGAACAATAATCTCTAACATGCTTGCCTCACAGGGCTAGTGTGAGGAGATACACATGTGACCTGACTTTCAAAGATAAAGAGTGCTCTTCAAATGAAACTATCACAATTATTATCACTACTGAAAATCCTTTCTAACACCTAGAAGTTTCCCTTGCTTGGGGCATTCCTGGCCAGCAGGATGAATTGTAGGTCCCAAGAACCTAGCTCTGCATTAGTTGTCATCTGGGTCAGAGGTATCAAACACATAGCCCTAAATACTCCCCAGCTCAGCCTGAAACAGATTACAAGAGAATTGGGAAATATTTAACATAAGAAATAAAAATACACTGAAACGTAGATCATAGTAATATGTGATTTTCTAAGCCACTAAATGGCCAGTAGGTGTCCTTATGTTCAGACTAGTGACCCTCACTTCTATTTGACTTTGACATCACTAGTCTAGGATATCTATGTGTCATCATGGCTTTTTCAATATTCCTGGAGATGGGATATGAGGGGATAGAAGTGGAAATTATTGTAAGGATCCAGCGCTAAGGAACTACAAGTTTGGTGAAGGGGGCAGGGAGTTTTGAGCATTAGATTAGATCCCCCCTCATCTAGCGACTGTGTAAAAATGAGTATATTAATAATAATAGCATTTACATAATGCTCTCGGGTTTGTAAAGCATTGTACAGATGTTTGATCCTTGTAATAACCCTGGGAAGTAGCTATTATTACATACACTTTACAGAGAATTAAACTGAGGCAGACAGAGGTTAAATGACTTGGCCAGGATCATGCAGCTAGAAAGTAGTTGAAGCAGAATTTGAACCAGAGTTTTCCTGACTGCAGGTCCAGCACTCTGGCCACTACTCCACCTACAGGTAGCATTCTCTAGGGCAAAGGCTCTTAAGTCAAGGCCCAGGAATTTGTTTGGTTTTGCCTTTTAATATACCTTGTTTTCTTTGAAATCTGTGTATTTTATTCTAAACAATTAAAAACATTATTCTGAGAAGGGATCTTTAGGTTTTGCTATCAAGGTCCATGGCATGTGCACACACACACACACACACACACACACACACACACAAAATTAAGAACAAGTTATCTTGGTACTCCTCATTCCAGTATCAGAATTGCAGTTCCTAACCATTTAAGGGCATCTAGGCAGTGCAGTGGATAGAATGAGGACCTGAGTTCAAATCTATTTTCAGACACTCAATATCTACGTGACCCTGGGCAAGTCACTTAACCCTGTTTACCGCAGGTAAATGAGCTGGAGAAGGAAATGGCAAACCATTCTATTATCTTTGCCAAGAAAACTCCAAATGGGGCCATGAAGATATTACTGAAATGACTGAAGAGCAGAGAACAGTTCTGGGAGCAGGTGCTATTATCATCCAGTTTCATACAAGAGAAAAGAAACTGAGGCTGAGAAAGGTTAAATAGTTTTCATGGTGTCACATAGAGAATAAGTGTCTGAAGTGGGATTTGAACTCTAGTCTTCTTGACTTCAAGTTCAATACTATGCACAGCAATATTTAGCAGCTTCATATTATATTAATGTATCATAGCTGAATTTGAGTGCTGTCCTAGCATTCATGGAATGTTTAAGAAAAAAACAACCTAGAGCACTATCACATTGAGTGAAGCCCCCATGGAGGATTTATCAGAACATAGAGATAAGAATCGCATAGGATTAAAATGGAGGGATGAAATGAAATCTATATCATTGGAGCATTGGAGCATCAATCAAGCATCTATTGAAGGATAAAATAATACTAATCATAACTAACTTGTATAAATTGCTTTAAGATTGTGAAGAACTTCATATATATTAGCTTAGTTGAATCTGACAACAATTCTGTGAGGTATAGTATTGTTATCCCATGTTGAAAGTTAGGAAACTGAGAATGAGAGTCATGGTCAGTCAATAAATGTGTTTATTATATAAGCAGACATTGAATTAAATTCCGAGGATCCAAAGAAAAGCAAAGAAGAGCCCCTGCCTTCAAAGAGCTTACATTAAAATGAAGGGAGACAACAGGTAAATAATTAGGTACAAACAAGACACTTAAAGAGTTGATGGAAGAAAACAGTTTGAAAGGGAAAGGCATTAGCAACCTTGGGGATGAGGGAAGTCTTTCTATGTGACTTTCCCAGGATCATACAACTAGGGCGTAATAGAATTTAACCTCAGGTCTTCCTGAGTCCCAATTTATCCACTAAGACAGCGGTTCTCAACCTTCCTAATGCCGTGATCCTTTAATACTCATATGTGGGCATATCTGCATGAGGGCAAACCCACCTGGAGACAGATAGAGGAGCGGTGTCTCAGTTCCTAAGACCATTGGAAATATATGTTTTCTGATGGTCTTAGGCGACCTCTGTGACCCCTGTGAAAGGGTCGTTTGACCCCCAAAGGAATCACAACCCACAGGTTGAGAACCACTGCACTAAGACATGATGCCTTGCATATAGAATGTGGTTATCCTATCCATAATACCAGCTAGTAATTTTCTAAGGCTGAATAGAGAGTCAAAAGAGAAGCCACCTTGTAATATAGCCATTTATCTCTAACAGGCAGTGGTTTACAACTTTTCTTCCAGTACACTTAAGGCCAGTTCACCTAACAGGGATTGCTGAGTGTGATTTGAGATGGTGAACCATATCAAATTTGGAGTTTGCCTTTAGATCGAATAAGTGCACAGTAGCTGAACCATGAAAACCTATTGAGTCTATGAAGTTAAGCTCAAAATGTCAAAAGAAGGTTCATTTATGAGTTCTCCTAAAGAACCAACTTTTCACTGAGGAGTTAGTTGTCCAGTATCACAGCCCATGTCAAAAGAAGATAGAATGCCCTAGGTTTAAGAACATAATAATTCACTCTAAGAGCCAGTTTCAAAGAGAGACAGGTCTTGTTTTCTAGACAAGATGCAATACCTAGCTTTTTTTTTTTTTAACAAATCACATAATCACAATTCTGGAATCAATTCCATGCAGTTTATAGAATCATAGACTATTAAAACTGGAAGCTGTCTTATGTCATCTGGTCTAACCATCTCATTTTACATATGAAGAAACTGAGGCCCAGTCATAGAATCATAAATTTAGGGTTGAATTTAGAACTAAAAAAAATTAAAAGTCATCATGTCCAACCTTATCTTAAAAATGGGGAAACTGAGGCACAGAGACATCATAGTATCACTGATTTAGAGCTGGAAAGGCCCTCTGAATCCAGCTACTACAATGCTTTTGTTTTACAGATGAGGAAACTGAAGCCCAGCCACAAAAATGACTGCCCAGGGATACACAGTTAGCAAGTCTCAGAAGTGGGTTTCAAAGTCAGGTGACTCCAAATCCATCTTTCTCTTTATTACTTCTTGCTATCTGTCAGATGAAGTGGCTTGCCCATGGTCACCCAAGATGTTATTGGCAAACCTTGAGTAGATCCTCTGTGTTTCTGACTTCCAATCTAATATTTTATCTGTTAGACTAGGTTGCAACTCAGGAGCTAATTGTAATAGTAATCTGTTTAGCAGGATACTTAGCACTTAGTACTAAGTGCTAAGTGTGGAAGGGGCAAACCCTGTCCCATTGTTGAGAAGGCATGAACTCCCCTGTTGATGTGGAAGAAGGGGATTGGCTGAGG
>CM053583.1:387536398-387577723 GCA_028627135.1 Pseudochirops cupreus
AATATTATAATGTTTTGAATGTTTGTCTTGATTTGTAATGGAATAAACAGAGTGTTCACTCTATTTTGTAATCTGAACTCTAAAAGCTGTTCACAGTAGCATTCCTTTGGGAATCTGCTGGTGCATGGCATTACGCTAATTCTAGGGATTCTCCCAAATATGTTAAAATTCCACTTACAACTGACTTCTCCCTGGTACAATCACACAGTTCCTACACAGAAGACAAGTTGGGTAGACGATCTTTTATTATGTGTCAAGTACTATACTAAATGCTAGGCTACAAAGAAGGGAGAATGCAACCTTGATACACAATAATGGAGTAGTTTATCCATTGGCCCAGCATTTTCAGCCATATGCATTCACTCACAAAGTTCCCATTTTGTTTTATTTTTATGTTTTTTGCAGTCTTTGCCATTCTATTTAGAGTATTTTAAAGGCATGGTTTTCTCTAAAAATGAAAAAAAAACCACTGAAATCTTACTAGAATGCTATTTGATATAAGATTCAGTAAAGTCTGTGCCAAGCGATTAATGTACCAGTGGGACTTGGCCAGCTCTACTCATAAAGTGACTTAAGGATATAAAGTTTTATATAGTGACCCTAATTATCTAATCATAGGCTCAGAATCTCAGAGCTAGAAGGGACCTCAGGGACCATCTCCTTGACGACATCCCCAAGTGCCCATAAAGCTTCTATTTGAAGCCCTCTAAGAAAGAGGAAACTCCTACATAGTGAAGCAGATCACTTCATTTTCAGAGCTAATGTATCTATCTCTTCAATCTCTAGGAATTTGAACTCAGGCTTTTCATACCTCCAAGTCCAACATTCTATACAATACACCAGACTGCTTCTTAATACATAATACACTGTTGATTGTTTTGAATTTTCATCCACTAATATTCCTATATCTTTTTCGAAATCAGAAGGAAATTAAATCAGTTGTGCCAATCCACACTGGTGCATTCACTGATCCATCCTTCTTGGCTTAATAGGCTATCACAGAAGCAATGGTACATTCATGGCACTTCAAAGAGAGAATCTTACATTAATAATCTTTTAACATCTTCTCTTTCTAGAATCTTGCCTTTAGCAATTTCATGTTCCTATGTTTTAGCTCCCACTTCAGTTAAGATGCCATTTAAAGCCTTTCACAATCCTGCTTCAGCTTACCTTTCTAGGCTGATTATACATTATTTTCCTTCATACACTCTAGCATTTAGCCAAAGTGGCCTATTCTCTGTTCCTGCTGTAAGACAATCCATTACCCTTCTCTATACATCTGCATAGGGTAGTGCCTGTGCCTACTATGTGCCAAACTGTACATTGAGCGAGCTATGGACATATATACAGATGAGAGAGAGAGAGAGAGAGAGAGAGAAAGAGAGAGAGAGAGATGGATATAACGTGTGTGTGTGTGTGTATATATATATATACATATATTATAAATGTATATAAACAAAAATGTGTGTATATATATATGTGTGTGTATACACACACACACACACACATACATAATAAACATAAATCTAACAAAGTACTTAAATACTACTAGTTTGAGAGGTAGGGCATTAGCCTTTGGGAGAACCAGAAAAATCTGCAGGCAGAAGATGACACAGAGACAGAATCTGAAACATTCCATGTTCCTCACTCTCCAACCTCAACCTAATGGTTAGTCATTTCAATTCTTTTATGCGCTCTGCTCTTGAATCTTGTGCCCAAACGCCCTATCACCGCTATTCTCTTGTCAGACTTCTGCCCTGGATTATTCTTACCTCTGTGATCCATACAAAAGGATCTATCCTCCATCCAGTCAGTGAAAAATGAATAATGATGGGTTAAGAATCCCACCTAGATTAGATTCCCCTTGTAAGGTCTTCTAGTTGGGTGGGGTGAGCATGTACCCAGAGGATCTGGTCAATCTCATCACTCAGCGATGTCCTTCCCAAGAACTGGCTGTATAACCTACAGTGGTTTATTTCTGAATGAGGAAACAGAAAATAGAAAATATTAATCTCAATTGATAATTGGTTATTAATATAAGAGAGAAATAACCATTTTTCTGACTTGGATACTATTTTTAATCTCTGAGCTTCAGTGACAGTACTTTTTTCTGGTTTTCCTTCTGCTGATCTCAACAGTCCTTTCTCTCTCATTTATATCACACTTCCCACACCATGAGTGAACCCTAATGTTCCCTCCTAGGCCCTTTTCTCCCTCTTTTCACTCTCTTAGCAGCCTTATCAGTTTGCATAGGATTAACTATGAACTCTATGCAGATGGTTCCCAGTTCTACATATCTAAAACCCATATCTCCCTCTACGTTTAAATCCACCATCACCAATTTTCCATTAGACACTTAAAACTCAGTTTCCAGGATACATCTCAAGCTCAACATATCCAAAATTGAACTCATCATTCCCCCTAAACTCTTCTTTCTTTTAAGCTTCCTTTTTTTTTAATCAAAGGTACTACCATGCTTTCAATCTCCCAGGTTCATAAACTTGGCATTATTCTGAACTCCCCATTTTTCCTCATTCCATATATCCAATTAGTTGCCAAATCTTTCTGTTTCCACCTTTACAACATCCCTTGTATCTGACTCAACTATCACCTTAGTTCAGACCCTCATCACCTATCCCTCCAACCTCTCTTGTTATTCTCATTGGACATTGCTCTCCTTCCTACATTCTGCAATCCAGCCAAACTGGTCTTCTTTCTCTTCCTCCAACACAGTGCTTCATCTCCAGTCTGCATCTATTTCACCTTACCATACCATATGCCCGGAATTTACTCCCTCCTTATCGCTGCTTTACAAGAATTCTTTTCTACATTTAAGATGCAGCCCAAGCACCATGCAGAAGCATGAAGCCTTTCTTGATCCCATGAACGCATTGATCCCTCCCAAACTACCTTGTACTTAACTAATTTGCATTTATTTACTATATGTTTCACTACATATATCTCTTTATATGTTCTTGTTGTCTTCCCCATTAGAATGTGCATATTGATTATTTCATTCTTTGTACTTGTATCCCCACAACTTAGTATGGTGACTGGAACATAATAGGCAGTTAATAAAGACTGAGTCTTAGTCTTCCCATTTTGCCGATGAAGAGACTGAGATTTAGAGGTTTTAAGTGACTTGGCCAAGGTCAGAAGTTAAGATTTCTCACCACTAGGATGCGTAGGCTCCTCAGTTTAGAGCTGGAAGGGGTTTTAGAGATCTTCTCAGTTAGCCACTGCATTCTGCTTAGGAGAAAACTAAGGCTCATGAAAGTTTAATAATTTTCCAAAGTTCACACAGGGAACAAGGGACAGAATGAGGATTCGAATTCGGCCCTTCTGATTCCAACTCTAAGAGTACGTAAAATCATTATAAGTCAATGAATTAAATTCTTAAAGGAATTGTAAATATATTTGATTTGGTGCTTTTGATTTTTAAATATCTCTTGAAGGGTTATAAGTACCATTTATATAAGTTTATTCAAATAATCACCTGCCCATTTTCATAAAAGTACAAGTAAATAAAGCCTATTAACGCATTCCTTTCCTCCCAAATCTGTTGTTGCCTTTGGATCAGCATCCTCTGATGGTGCAGGAGGCACGAGCCCACTCAGTGTTTATTTTGATTTTCCCCTTCACTTATTGTAATCTTTAGTAGATAGCTATATAATTAGTACAAATTAGGGGAGAAAATTAATATAATCTTTTCAAATACATTAGCTGATAGGCTAATTGCTTTTGAGGAGCTCTTTGTATCTATTAGGAAATGATTCAGCTGGATTTGGAGACAGAAGATTAAATCCTGGTATCGCCATTACTGCCTGTGAAGATCTTGGACAAGTCTTTTAAAGTCTTTAGTTACAGATTCTTTGTCTGTGAGATGATGGGGTTAGAAGAGGTCATTGCTAAAGTCCCTTTCCTTCTCTGATATTCTATGATCCTGTGATAAAGAATTTGCACTGTTAATGCCATTTAAATAGAGGGGCACAATACAGATTTTTGTTGTTGTTCAGTCATGTCTAACTCTTCATGATCCCATTTGGGGTTTTCTTGGCAAAGATACTAGAGTGGTTTGCCATTTCCTTCTTTTACAGATGAGAAAACTGAGGCAAATGGGGTTAAATGAATTCCTCAGGGTCACACAGCCTGAGGCTGGATTTGAATTCTCAATTATATGGCTAGGGCTCTATCCACTGCATCACCTAGCAGCCCTGCAACACAGACTTGCTTTGGGGAATCAAGTAACATAACATACAAAGGATCATAGAATCATAGATTTACAACTAGAAGATACCCCAAAAGCCATCTATTACAACTCTCCCCCCCCCTTCTATAGATGGGAAAACTGAGTCTTGGGGTTAAGTAACTTGCCAGAGTCACACAAATAGGAAATAGTAGAGCTGGAACTAAAGCCTGAGTCCTCCAATGACCAATCTAGGACTCTTTCCACTACACTGTACTACACATATATACACACACACAGATATATATAGATATAGATATAGATATAGATAGATAGATAGATATAGATAGATAGATATATGTATATATGTATATATATATATAATTACATTAAATTCATTAAAAATACATATCCTTAAGCAAAACAACTTCCTACATATATGGATGTATGTATGGATGGATGGATCTTAAAATCAAAAAGTTCTAAATGGCCAGGTTAGGCTTCACTTTTGTCACCTATGAAGCCAGAGGATTGGGACTAGATTACTTATTCCTATTTGGTTGTGGCATTCCTTTATGGGAAATCGTAGCAGAAAGACCTCACCAAGGGGATTCTAGAGATGTTCAGGAATAGGGAAAATCATAGGATCCACTGATGTATGGACATAGATTTTGGTCCTGGAAGGGTCCAGAGAAGTCATCTATTCCAATTCTCTCATTTTATAGATGGAAAAACTGAGGCCTAAAAGTGTTAAGTTTCTTGCTCAAAGTCACATATGCATTAAGCAGCTAACCCAGAATTTGAACCCTAGTCCTTTGACCCCAAATCTAGGCCACTTGACAAGCATCACACTGCATCTTCACTTTTAAATTCTACAAGGCTTTTCCCAGTCTCCCTTTACTTATTTTAGCTTCTTGCCAACTCATTGCACTAACGTTAAAAAAATACTATATTGACATCTTTTGTCTTTCCATCACCTTCATTTCAAGACTCTCCGCAGATTGAATGTTGTGACAAGAAAAACAATTAAGCAAACACAGGGATGGGTTTTGCCTCTCTTTGTATCCCTAGTGCTCAGCTCAGTGCCTAGCATATGATAAGAATTTAATAAATGCTTTCTGGTTGATTGATACTGTATTGTGACCACATCTGACAATTGTAAAATATTTGGTCCTTGAGTCCCTCACCACTCTGCTATCAAGTGGGAGGTATGTTTCATTATCTATTTTCTGGGACCTTCAAATGTTTTTTAGTTACTCAGAGTTAGTTGCCTTTAGTGGTCTTTTCATTTAAATTGTTGCATTTATTGTGAATACTGTTCTCTTGATCCTGCTTATTCCACTATTTAACAGGTTATAGAAATCTTCCAATGCTTCTCTGTATTCTTCATATTATATCCTACACTAACATTTTTTCTTTCATTGCCAGGATTTGAGAATACTGATGAATACTGAAATGTTGCAATATGCTGAATATAAAGCATCATGATTAGTATACTAGGCAGCACAACGGACAGAGAACGAGCCTTGGTATCAGGAAGACCTCAGTTCAAATCCAGCCTCAGACATACTAGCCATGTAGGTCACTTAACATCTCTCATTCTCTGTCTTCTCAACTATAAAACGGGAATAACATCTATCTCCCAGAATTGTTGTGAGGATCCAATGAGATCATATTTGTAAAGTGCTTAGCAAATGACTGACACACGGTACACTCTAGAAGTACTTATTTCCTTCCTTCCTACTGTCTGACTGTCTTCCTTTCTTCTTTCCTTCCTTGCTGTCTTCTTCCTTCTTGTCCTTTCTTCTTTACTTCCTTGTTTTCTTCTTCCTTCTTTCCTGCCTTCCTTTCTTCTTTCCTTTCTTCCTTTTTTCCTTCCTTCCTGTCTTTCTGCCTACCTGCCTGCCTTCCTCCCTGAAATTCAATAATAAGGCATCAACATACCATGAAAGAAGAGACCAGAGACTTGCCTAGCCCATCTGAACCAATGAGTATTTCTCTTGCCATTAAAGACCCTGATTCACACTACAATATATAATCATCAGACTACTACTTGCAGGTTCTCTCTGCATAACTGTCTATTCAGGGAGTTCAAAGTTACTTGCACAATGATCAGCAGCAATCCTGCAGGAAAGAGGAGATACACAGGACATATGTCTGCTCTGTTTTCTATTTATTGTCACACAATTTAAACATACTTTATCATGTTTGCATCTTCTTTCTTCAATCTCAGCATTCCCCAGTTAGGGAACGATGCTCTCTGGACTAATTTAAACTTAAATGAAAACCTTTGCTTTCTTCACTATGCTTAGAGGCAACTCATTTCAAGTTTCTGAAAGGCCTGACAATATCAATCTCTGTAGAGATGAAATTATTTTTTGTGTAAAACTGTACTTTGTATGCCCTGATTCACTCCAAACAAAATGGTTATTTTCTTTCTGGTTTTGCTATGCATTCTTAAAACATCAAAATGCTATTTTTTAAAGTCTGCATTTAGATTAAACACAAGCAATTTGTCACTGCCAAGCTCAAGATGGGCTTCATCACCACAAGTCGGGCACCTCCAACTGGATGTCTCATGCACATCTCAAATTCAATATGTCCAAAATGGAATTCACTCTCTTTCCCAATCTACTGTTTTCCTAAAATTCTTTATTTCTTTTGAGGATACCACTATCCTTCTATTAAAACAAGCTTAAAATTATGAAATACCTTCTCCTCCCTTTCCCTATCCAGTCAGTAGGTCCTCAGGTTATGCCCATCCAATCTATACAACAGACCTCTCATACGCACCATCACCCTACTTCAGGGTCATATCACTTCTCATCTGGACAATTGAACGATTGGGGTCCTGGCTTCCATTTTGCCCTTTTTCTAATCCGTTTTAATAATAATAAATAGAATCTCTATAGAGGTTTTAATTACAAAACACTTAAAAATATTTCATTTCATCCTTATAACAACCTCAGGAGGTGGGTGCTATTATTATTCCCATATGAGGAAACTGAGGCAGAAGTTAACTGACTTGCCCAAGTTCACACAGCCAGATTTTAATTCAGGTCTTCTTGACTCATTGACCAGCCCTCTAGTCACTGAATCACCTTGATGCCTAATCACATACCTATCCAAAATAATCTTCCTAAAGCACAAGTCTGACCATGCCACTCCCTGCTTAAAAACCTTCTATGGTCTTCCACTGCCTCTGAGATAAGAGACCAACTCCTCAACTTTGCACGAAAGGGATTCAGGATATGGCTTCAACCTAGATTCCCAGAGTGATTTCACATTACTCTACCTAACACCTTCTCTGTTCCAGTCAACTGGCTGCCTTACTGTCTCCTGGATATAATATGTCAGTTATGCCTTTGCATAGGCCCTGCTCATTACTGGCAAATAAGCCATCTTCATCCCCACCTCTTTGAATTTCTAGCTTCTTCCAAGGTACAGATCATAGCCCACCTCTTAAAGAAACCCTTTCAAAATCCGTTAATACCACCTCATTACTGTTACTTCACCTCAATTTTTCACATATAGAAGTATATAGTTAGTTGTGTGCATAATGTATGTAGCTCCTTGAAGACAGGGACTGGTTTTCATTTTGTCTTGATATCCCCAGTGCCTTGTAACTTAAACATTGCACGTAGAAACTGCATGAAAATGCATGAAAGATTGGATTAGATTGAATTTTAAAATACAGATAGGATAGAAAGATGTGTTAATAAAGGGCACAATATAGCCCTCTGGGTGCCTTTGATGGATATGAGCTATAATATAGCAACAGAGTCAAAATATCCTCTGTACTTTTACGTTGAACCCCTTTCTGAAACAAGAAACTTACGCTGAAGAGGGTCGATATCTTATGCTCCATTTTTTACAGGAGACATTTATTCAATAAACAAAAACATAAAATTTTAAGGAATATTACATTCCCAGGGACTATTAGGAAAAGTTTAAACTAGCAATTTAAATTATGTTCATCATATAACTAAGATGAACATAATTAGCAAACTATTCCTAAGCCAGAAAATTTCTTCATTATTAATATAGAAATGAATCTAATCAGAGCCAACTGAAATCCTCAAGGAATAGCATTGGTTAAATGTGAACTGCTGAAATCTTTTTTCCTTCCTCCCTTTCTCCTCCTTCCCTTCCTTCCTTCTTTCTTTTTCTTCTTTCCTTCCTTCCTTCCTTCATTTTTTCCTTCCCTTCCTTCTTTCCTTCCCTTCCTTCCTTCTTTCTTTCCTTCCTTCTCTTCCTTCCTTCTTTCCTTCCTTCCTTCCTTCCTTCTTTCCTTCCCCCCTCTTTCTTTCATTACTTACCATTGACTCTCCCAACTTCAGCCTTCATATAACCCTACTTTATAACAAAGAAGTTTAATTAATCAAAACATAGAAACACATTGGCCATGTTTGACCATATATACCTCATTCCACACTTTTAGGATATTACCTATCTCACCAGAGGCAAGAGATACGCTTCACTGCCAGTCCTTCAAAGTTAAGGTGTGTTAGTATATTGATCATCATTCTGAAGTCTCTCAATGTTACCCTCTTTCATATTATTGTGGTCTTTGTCTAAATGTTTTGCCCAGGCTCTGTTGATTTTGATCTGTATCTCACTTCATTTCCAAATAAAAGTCTAATCAGTAGGCTGCCTCTTATCCTCTTGTGGAAGAATATCAAGAAATTATAAAGAGATTTAAGGAGAATGAATCTGAAATAAATGAAAATTATAATACGATATTTGCAATTTGAGTGTTCTGTCAGAACAGTGGCAGGTGTAGAAAACTGCAAATAGTCACCCCATGAGCATCATTATATTAGTGATGACTCACATGTCTACTGTACTTTTAGGCTTAAGAGATACTTTCGTCTCTACAAATCCGTTAGCCAGATAACTGGGATATGTGCATGCCTGTCTGTCACATTATAAGTAAGTAAGGGACACAGAGAAAATGAAAGAGGAAATGAAGGAGAATAAGGCATCTAGGTGGTACAGAACTTAGAGCAAGGAATTTGAAACTGAGAAGACTTGAGTTCAAATGCTGCCTTGGGACATGATGACTACCTGTGTATACTGGGGCAAATCATTTAATCTAGTGCTTAACACAGTGCCTGACACATAGTAGGTCCTTAAATGTTCATTGATTATTCTCTCCCCATTTCAATTTTCTTATCTACATAATGATGAGGTTGGGTCAAGTTCTAAATCTGTTGTATTATGACAAAAGGAAACTATAAAAGAAGAAATGATGAATATGAGGATTTCTATGAATCTCAGGAAGACTTGAAACAACCCCAGAGTATTGCTTGAAGCCCTTCTCCTGATTCCCTCTGTAGTTAGTGTTCTCATTCCCCAGATTTCTTTGCATATATTCTTATATGTACATGTGTTGTGCTCCACCCCAGTAGAATGGGGCGTTCTTTAGGCAAGGATTTTTTTTTCATTTCTATCTTTCTATCCCTGACACCTAGCACATAATAGGCTCCTAGGTTGAGCAAAGTAAAAGAACAACAAAGGTGGTGACCACAGCAATATTCATATGTTTCTCCGGATCCCTCGTAACTGCCATTTTCTCTCTTTATGTTCGTCTCCATCCTCTTAGGACGATAAATTTAGAGCTAGTGGGAACCTTGATAGTCATCAAGTTGAACTGACTCATTTTCCAGATGAGGGAACTGAGGAAGAGAGGTTTAGAGATTGTGATAAGTGACTTAGAGATAGATAAGTGACTTGCCCAAGGTCACAGGGCTAGTAAGTGTGTCAAGTGTCTGAGGCCATATTTGAACTCAGGTCCTCCTGACTCCAGGGCAGGTGCTCCATTCACTGTGCCACCTAGCTGCCCCTCAATGAATTTTTTTAAAGAGAAAATTATTATAATAGATACTATTTAAATAACACTTTAAGATTTAAGAAGCTTTTTACATATTTTACCTCTCCTAGGCATCACAAGACTCTTGTGATCTGGGTAATACTGTTATTTTCACTTTACAGAAGAGGAAACCGAGAAACAGAGTTGTTTAGTGACTGGCCTGGGGTCACACAACTAACAAGTGGCTTGAGGTATGATTTGAACTCAGGTCTTTCTGACTTTAAGCCCCACTCTTTATGATCTAGCTGCTGATTCTAAGAAAGAACAGGAAATAGTGAAGGAAGAACCTTAAAGGTTCCTGAGGTCACTCAAGGCTGCCACTCCTAGAATAAAACAAGCCTGCATGAGCAATTTTTCTGGGTGGCCATTCCAGAAGGCATAAGGGGCTCCCTGTGTGAGAACATATATAGCAGACCCTCTGAGCAGGCTACTACCTTACATCTCAGCGCTTTTGTGCAGGGCTCCAAGGAAATAACAGAACACATTAAAATTCGGTCCACAGCAATTATGTAGTGCTGGAGGAAGACAAATGTAATTTATTCCCAGAGCTTTTTAAAACAGTAGTTTGTGGTTTCTTCTGTTGTCTGTTCCTTGTCCAGGAACTTTAGGAACCATCATGTATTAGCTTCCCAAGACTGGCTCAGGCACTGGTTGCATTACATATAATGGGCTCCTTGGGTTTTTCATTTCAGTCCTGCCCACAGAGCTCGGTTCTCACTAATTTGTACCTGAATAGAGAGAAGGGTTGTCCTCTACTCAGCAGGGCACCAAAACATATCTGCTACACATGAGCCAATTGCTTCCCTATATACGGGTGTGCATTTTTATATGTGTGTATGTGTGTGTGTATATATATATATATATATATATAAAAATGTGTGTATATACACACACATATGTATGTGACATTTATACACATATATATGTGTATGTATATATTACATGTATATAAAAATGTATATTTCCATACATATATATGTGTGTATGTGTGTGTGTGTGTGTCCTTCTGACAGAAGGATATAATGTAAGTTCTATTTACATTCTAAACATGATAGGCCAGTCTGGGAGCCTTTTAAGGAACCTTAAGGCACTCTGACTGGGAGAAACACCACATCTTCATGCTTCTTGACTCTGGCTCTCCCGAGACCTGGACCAAGGCCACTCCCCAAAGGATAGTTAAGTGTTATACTGAATGAAGCACTTGTCTTGGAAAAAGAGTAACTTGAATTCAAATTCTACCTCAGTCTAGTTGTGTGACACCAGATAAGTCACTTAAGCACTCTCTGTTTTAGTTTCTTCATCTGTAAAATTAGGAAGTTGGATATGATAGACTCCAAGGTCCCTTCCAGCTCTGAATCTATAAACCTATATATGGGTTTTAACACATTGGGACATATCACATTACCCTTCCTGTAGGCAAAGATGGTGGAAGGGATTGCCTCATATATGTTACAGGAGGATAACTTTTGGATATGTGTTTATCAAAATCAATAGTTCCCATTGCTGGTTCATGAACGTATATATTCCTCAGTGACAATAAGCATGTACACCCCTCACACACATGTGTGTATGGTGTGTGTATACATATATATTATATACAAACCATATATATGTATGTATACATATACATACACATATGTATGCATAGCTTTGTTTCTGCAGTGATTCATAATCATGAATAAAATCATTTTGGTATCTGTGAAGTGATTGTATCCAATTCTGAATGCTTCTGACTAAGGGCAATATGTACTTGCAGTTTTTCAACCTGCCACCAAATTGTTTCCAAACCACCACAAGGGTTTGACATTCAAACACAAACCAGTTTCTGTTGGTTTGGCATAGCCTCATTTGTGTTCTGTACACTGCAGCAGAGTAGCTTCCTCATTCCCTTCTATTACCCCATAATCATGTCTTATCAGCTTTGTAATCACATGATCAAGATAATACAACTTTCTGCACTCTTGTAGTGCAAACATCAGCCTGCTTGAAAACCATAATCACTGAGCATGCACATTATAAGACATCTTTAGCCATCATGGACCATCAAAAACATTCTGCAGAAAGAAACCTTATGTTGTCTCTTATTGCATTATTAAGGTTATTTTCCCATTTAAATGTATTTTCCAACTAAATTGCTATTCTTCTTTCTGATAGATTTTCAGATGAACTGGTTGGCAACACTGGTCAGTTTCCAAATAGCATTTCTCTGACAGCGTAGCTGGTGTGCTAGTGACAAAAGAAAAGAAAATCATATCTGAAGACATCCTTTCCTCACAAAATTTAGTTTACATATAAACATTGCTAAAAAAAATATTAGGCAATACATGCAATTGAACTTTAAGTACATTTGTCATTTAATACAATAATGAAATACTTCATTATTAGTCAATATATTGTACTTAGCCATTCATTTTCATTGATTGGTTCAGTGACTAAGAATAAAAAATGAATTTCCAACTCTCATTTGGATTGTTTGTAAAATTCTCCTACTATTTTCCACCTTGCATATATGCAAGCAAACATTTTGATTTATTCTTTTTTAAGTCAGAATACAGAAATAAACTCAATACGAAACCATATTTAAGACTGTATGTAAGATGTTGAACAAAATTTTATAAATATCTCTTGATACAAAAAAGTTCATTAAAACTAAATTTGTATATGATTATTATGTTAAATGTCTTTCAAGTTGCAATTTATTTCATTTGGACTGTTATTTATGTTCAAAAAATTTGTAAAATAATGAAATTTAATATGAAGTCTTGCAAAGAATGGTAAGCATATGAGATCTTGTTGATTACTTCTTTTAATTCTTACAGAGTACCCCACATTAAATATTCATAATTATTTTGTAATTATTTTCATAATTTTATATTCAGAGCTTTCATAATTATGGATAGAATATAATTTTATTTTTTATAATTATAATTATAGGAGATCAATTTTAATTTGGATTTCTAGGGGTTAAAAGTTACCTTGCAGTTATTGGAAATAATGAATAAATTTGAAATAATATTATGAGTATTAAATTACCCAGTTTCTCAACACATCTTTTTGTTGAAAGGTTCATATGGTGGAAATCACTAGTCTAGATGGTCACTGAGGTCTCTTCTTCAGGAAAAGTATATGTCATTGTGCTGCTGGTGTACTTCTCTTTGTATCCAGCTCACCACCTCCCTACAACACATCCTATGCTATATCCTTGTCTAAAGTCTGTTCTTTGCTTGGAATTCTCACATTATCTGTGACTACAAAGGACCCAAAGATCCAAGTAGGGCACTCAACAGAGGCCCTAATCTTGCCTAGGTCTCATAAATTACCATCATAACTAACGAAGCCTAAAGGAGATTCCCTAGGACCTTTCTTCTAGGAAAGATGCTCATTTCAAATTTTGGCCTTTTAAAAACAAAACCCTTCCACTCCTCTATTCCTTGCACTACTCATTTTCTCTATCTACCCATCCCTATTACAATCTATTGTAGTATCCATTAGCAACTCTGAGAATTTCAGACCATGTGGAAAGGGGATCATATCAGACTACCAGGAAAATCCTTTAAGTTGGCCTTGTGGTGCCCACAAAATTATACCACAGAGGATCCTCCTATTCTGAATTCACATATGACTGAGTATGGGTCCAGGAAGAACACTGAGGGCAGCCAAGTGTGATAAACCCTAGCAATATCCAACCTCAGTTTCTGAGATTCAAGACCTTACAGACATTTACAGGGATCTTAGGATTGTAGAATTAGAACTAGAATGGACTGTCAAGTTCAATTTCCTCACTTTAGGACTAAGGAAATTGAAACCCAGAGAAGTTGCTCAGGGTCAAACAACTGGTAAATACTTAAGGCAAGATTTGAACTTAGATCTTGCTGCCTCCAAACCCAGTGCTCTACCCACTATTCCACACAGTCTCAAAGGAGGACTTGGTTAAGCCACAAAGTTCTACACTAAGCACAAGGATGTCCAGATTCATACCTGTCTCTGTGACTCTAAAGTACAGACACAGAATCTTAAAGCTGCAAGGATTTCCAAATGTCATGAAATTTGAACCCCTATCTGAGTAGGAGGTAAGGTGGTACTCTGGATAGAGGGAGGGATGTGGAGTAAGGAAGGCTGGGTTTTAAATACCAACTCAAAAATAAATAGATAGATATATGGTCGGATGGACGGACGGACAGACAGATAGACAGACAGACAGACAGACAGACAGACAGACAGATAGATAGATAGATAGATAGATAGATGGACGGATGGACAGACGGACAGATAGAAAGATAGATAGATAGATAGATAGATAGATAGATAGATAGATAGATAGATGGATGTATGGATGGATAGATAAATACCACCTCAGATATTTGTTGTGTGACTCTGGGTAAGTTAATCAGTTGTTGCCTCAGTTTCTTCATCTGTAAATTGAGGAGATTGGTCTTGAAGTTTCTTTCTAACTCTAAATCAAAGATACTCTGATCCTCCACATTGACAAGCGGCAATTCTGCTTCTGCTTAAAGACCTCTAGGGAGGAGGAACTGACTCCTCCTTCTACCAAGCAATACCATTTTGGATAGGAAGCCATCTTTTCTGTATTTGTGTTTCCACAGCAGTCACTTTTAAAGGTCTGTCACATCCATTTGACAGCTGGGTGGTGCACCAGACAGGGCACTAGACCTGCAGTAAGGAAGAGCAGGGTTCAGATCTGTCCTCAGACCCTTGCTTTCTTAGTGACCCTTGACAAGTCACTTAACTTCTCTCTGCCTCAGTTTCCTCATGTGTTAAAGGAGGTAATAAGAATAGTCCCCACCTCCCAAGGTTGTTGTAAGAATAAAATGAGATTAAATTGTAAAATTCTTTTCAAATCTTAAAGAGAAACATAAATGACAATTTATCATTGTTATCTATTTCTAATAAATTATGGTATTTATAACAATAACGATTGATGTTATTTATTATCCACTTCCATATTGTTTGATTCTCACGAGTGAGAATGGGGAGGAAGGGCTCTCTTCACTTTATTAAGGAAAAAACTAAGGGACAGAGAAGTTAACCAGCACTAAAGCTGGGCTCTTCATTGCTGTACCTGTTAATTCAGAATGTTTCTCCAGTGAGAGAACCAATGTCACACTGGTTCTGAGAATTCATTTTGTTTTGTGAGTCCTCTTCAACCCAGAAACATAATTGGTAATGGCAGGTTTCTAATGGTTTTTCATTCGTCCTGCAGAGTTGATCCTTTCCAAGGAGAAGTATACAGAGACATTTGATGGCATGAAAACAAGTCTCAAGGCAGAATGAAACGTGACTGAAAACATATCGATACTCCTGGAGAGATATGTAACATTCATAGAGGTCAACCAGTTTCTAACTAATTTTATGACCTTGAACAAATCTCATAACTTTCTGAGTTTCCTCATCTGTCAAATATAGGCATTTGGACTAAGTACAGCATACTGGAAGGGAAAAGAACCTTGAATTTAGAGTCCAAGGATTCAAATTAAGAGTTTGTCGTTACTGTTGTAAGCACTTTTGTTCTCTGTTTCTTATCCGTTAATCAACAAGCATTCATTGTCGGTCAGTAGAGAGGTACTGTACTAGCCTGTATAAAGAAAAAAATTAAATAGCCCCATCCTCAGAGGGCTTCTAGATGATTTCTAAGGGCCCTTATAGGGGGGTGTTGGTAAAAAATTTAACAATCAGCTCTCTGGAAAGGGGTGTAAGAGACAGAGAGAGAGATGTAGGACAGATTATTAAATTTAATATGAATTATTGACATTTTTTCCATCACCTTCTTAAGCCTAGTCAATCAACAAAACTATAAGTCAAACCCTGACTGAAAGTGTTTGTTGTATTTCCAAAGTGTAAATATTTATATTAAAAATTCAAAGGCCTCTGAGTCCATTTGAGTTGACCCTAGCATATCCCTGGCCTTCCTGCTTTTAACCTATATTCCTTCAGAGCTCTAGCTCCAGAATCCTCAGTTATTTCTTCCAAAGAGTTTTGTCTCCTGGGATTTGAATAAATGGCATAGCTCAATGTTTACAACAATTATCTTGGAGTAAAAATCTCTTTGGCAGAACTTGTTGGCATGTCACTAGTCAAGAAAGAAAACACAGTGTCTCTACTGAAACTGGTATGAAGAGAGGAGAGTCAAATCTATAAAGATCCAGACAATCTAAGAGACAATGAGCACTTTTCTTTACGATTTAGTTTTTAAAATGCTATTTTAAAATGCCATTTTAGCATTAAAAATGCTATTTAGTCACCCCAAGACTAAAATAAGTTAATGAATCCATTGGGCTTCAAGTCAACAATCAAGGCCCATACATACTACCCAAGTCAGAGACATGCTTCTATCATTCATACACGTGTACATGTACACGCACACGCACATGGACACATATACATATACATAAGCTGTATTTATATAGATAGATAACATAGATAGATAACACATATAGGTTAAATGCACGTGTGTAAAATAGAATCTGTGTATTTATCTATATATGGATTTAGACAGATAGATTAAATGTATATGTATAAAAAAGAATCTATGTGTGTGCCCCCAGACCTGTGATTTCATTGGTGCAGTTACCAAAGAATGAAAGTCTTTCTGCCAACGAAGGTGGGCAGTGTATTGATAAATTACCCTCTTAGATCATCACTGCCTGAGGCACTAAGAGCTAGAGCAGCTTCCTCTGGGTCTCAGGGCCAGTGTGTGTTGGATTCCACATGTCCTGACTCCAAGGCTGATTCTCTAGTCTTACAGATCTCTAAATCTATAAAATCACTTATGTGCATGGAGCCCTTTGGTAGTTTTGGTCTGCACTGAATTTCCTTTCACTTATTGAACCAATAAACATTAGAAGTTGTTAGTTGTCATTTGGGGATGTTAGCACATTAAAAATGGCAATAAATTGCTACATCTTTACTCTCTCCTTCTCTAAGCTCCATTGTACTACATTTTTACAACCCTTTTGATAGCTCTTAATGTTTATTTGTCCAATGGACATACCATGAGGATGCTAAATAGAAGGATAGGGCAGCCAGAAAAGGTCTGAATGCTCCTTCTGCCTTGGTAACTAGCCCAGTGGCCCTCACTAACCTCCAGTCTGTATACTTAGCACCTACCAAGAGAAGGAGAGTAAAGGTTTGTGTGTCGTTTCAGTAGGAGAAATGAGAAGGATGGGTAGTTTTTAACCCTAGGCATAATCATTTTAGGCAAGTCTATTTGAAGTACCTAGAATCCTCTAGTGAAGAAGCAGTCAAATTCGAACTCTGTTGCTATTGGTAACTTGAGAAGTGTTCCTCTATTAACCCCTTCCTAGGACACCATTGCTAATGCTTGTTAGGGTTTCACACCATATCCCAAACTACTCTTGTTTGCACAAGTTTCCTTCTTCATCCCCAACCACCGCTGCTTATCCTAGCTACTTTCTCACTACATTCCTTGAACTGGCATTAAAACATTATTTATTCAGACATGGGTGGCAACCTTTGGGACAAAACATCATTTATTGAGATATGGATATTGACCTTAGGGGCCATGTGGTCAAACCTCTTCATTTTAAAAAGGAGGAGACTAAGATCTTGAAAAGTTTGTGACTTGCCCGAAGACACATAGGCACTTTTGGGAGAGCTGGGATTTGAACTGAGGGTCTCTGAATCTAAATCCAACGTCCTACATTGCCTCCTCAACCTCCCCTTCTAACACTAATTATCCTCTCACCTCAGTTCCTAGACTACCAGTAATGATAATCACTTCCTTAACTCATTTCTCAAAATACAATTACTGTCATTATCTTAGTCCCAGACTATTGCCACCAGCTGCCACCATGGTGACTGTATGAGTCTACCAGTGTTGATGCTCATGAGTGATTGTTAAGGACTCTGAAGCTTGAATATCCCTTAGATATAGAGCTTCTTGGATAGAGAGGTACTAATCAACAAAGAGGAGGAAATCATCCATGTAATATCTACTTTGTAAAACTCTAGCCTCTTGCACTGCCAATCTCCACTTTTCATCAGCAATAAAATTCACCCAAAGACTTTTTTTTTATCATGTCTTGCTGGAATAGATAAAAAAAAAATCAGGTGGATTTATTTTCATACATTTGCAATGAGTTGACAATCTCTTATTCCTAACTGAAATATGGTTTGGACAATTTCATCTCATTTGTGATACTGCTCCCTTTGTGTGTCTGAATGACAAAATAGCTGATATGTGGACCAGTCTATAGAGAGCATCAGTTTACTGCACCACAACATTTTCAGTAGTCATTGTGAATCAGTTGGCCATGATACACAATCTATTCCAGTTATAATATGGTGAAGAGAAGCTCTGCTTGAGCACAAGAGGATTGTATTCTGGTTTGGTTTGATCTTTGACTTTTCATGGACCATTGCATTTATGTTCTTTGCTCATGGATTCACATCAACTGGAAGATAAGTATCAGCACTACTCCATTTGGAGTACAGTGCTAATGATATAAAAACCTTGAGTATGATCCCCTCAAGGTCCATTTATCTATACTCTTTGCATGACCAGGATCATCCTTAACTTTTTCCTCCTCCCATATCCAATCAGTTGCCAAGTGCTATAGAAGCCTATTCCACAAAATCTCTTCCATCGTCCCCTTCTCTCCACCCCCAAGACCATCACCCTATGTTCATCTTGCTTGGACTATGAAATAACCCACTGATTCGCTTCCCAGCTTCTAATTCCTCTTCTCTCCAAATCCATTCTCCATACAGCTACAAAACTGATATCCTGAGGCATAAGTTTGACCATGTTTTGGACTTTGCTTTAATCCATCACTCAAAAGACTAAAAAAAAAAAACTTACTCAAAATTCTGTTCTGTACTACCTCTAGGATCAAGTGCAAATGCCTCTGTTTGATGTGTGAAGTCCTTCACAACCTGACCCCAACCTAACTTTCCAGAATGATTTCATAGTACTCCTCTTTACGCAATCTGCATCACAGTCCAACTGCCTTTTTTTTGTTCCCTGTGCATGAGAATCCACCTGACTTCTCTGTATCTTTGTCTACCATCCCTGCAATGTTCTCCCTCCTTTCTTTTGTCTCTTTTAATCCCTAGCATCCTTCAAGACTTGGTTCAGTTCTTGACAATAATCTTCCTAACCCTTCCCCCACTTCACACTGTCATTTTTCTCCAAACACTCAACATTATTTTATTTTTATTTTGCATATTTTTTATTTTCTGTGTATGCTGTATCCTCCAAGGAATATAAGCTTCTTGCAGGCAAACAGGATTTCATTCTTGTCTTTGTGTCCCTGATGTCTGCACTATGCATAACAGGTGCTTAATAAATGCTCTTTGAAATGAATTGTAACCTAATATCTAGACAGAAACCTTCCAAATGTCATTAGACAAGAAGGGATCTGAGTGAAAGAATGTCAAGGATTTATTAAGCAATATCCTAAGTTATGCCAAAAAAATGAAACCATCCACACTCAAAAAAAGTTTCTATTTTATCAGGGATTTGGCCCTGGAGAGAAGATATTGGGACTGTAAAATACCTACAAATGGACAAAACCATGAAATAAACAACATTTCTCTTGGCTGCTCATCTCTCTTCCTAATAGTACTTCTTTTCTTGCTTGCCTCTTCTTCCTTGATTCTGTCTCTCCAACACATCATACAATGATCACAGATATGTTGCTCCAGGTCCTTCCATCAAGATGCTTTACAAGACCTGGGCCAGATTTGCTAAGGACAACATTACTGACTCATCCATCAAAGGTGAATAAATTCAGAACCTGTAGTGATCCTTTACTGGTCCCAAAGACCTGACCCAATAGATCAGCAGGATAGAATACTGCAGTAATGTTACTAAGGATAAGTGAGACTCAACAATGAAATAAAGGAACATTTAAATAGCTCAAAGTAATTACTTTGAAGGAGTTCAGCAGGGACATTTTGAATAGTCCCACTGAGATTATTTTAAAGATATAAATCTAAATTCAGTCCTATAATATGCAATGGTTTGCTTAATGCTGGTACAAATGTCTCACAAGCTAAATACTGTATGCCTGGATGAGGATGTCACATCATCTGGAAGAAATGGGCATTTCCTGAAGGTCTCGCTGGATTTAGTGCTCCAGAAGGAGCTATATTTTCCAAGGCTTCCGAGACTTGCCCCCTGTGGTCCAGTAAAAGATTAAACTTGCCTCATTTGAAGGAAGGAGATTTTTTTTAAAAAAACTGATTTACTTGAAATGTATATAATAAGGCATTCTAATTAGTCCCATGTGGATAAGAGAAACAAAGAGGATAGAAATTTCAATGCCCAAAATATTTTCTGAAAATTGCTACCTTTTACTGTCAGGATGCGTTTCGACAGTATGCAAATAAGGCTTAGCAATTGTACGGTAATTATGCTTTCCTTTAGGTTTCCACAACAACTCTGGTTTTGCCTGACTTCAATATTTCAGCCCCGTAATGGTCCCTTTGAACTGTGAGAGCCCATTAAATCTAGACAAGGAAGGCTATGGACAATCAAATTAAGATAACACCAGGAGGATTTACTTTGGGTTGCCAATTCGTTTCAGCAGGCTTTTTGTAAGGAGGGAGAGGAATAGAGAGACAGCAGAATGTATTCATAAGAACTCAGGTAAACTTTCCATTTTCAGGTGGGAAAAAAAAGATAAAAAATGTCTAGACTTTAAACATCTTGAAATGAAAATCCTCCTCATCCTGTTTGTGTTTAAATGTGCTTGGTTAAAGCTGCTTTTGTGGCAATATACTGTGGATAGAATCTCAAATATTTTCTCTAGTGAGCATCAGGGTTGCTGTTTTTGTGGATGTGTGATGAGTGATGAAAAATCTGAACAAGAAGCCCCTTCACGCTCATCTCACAGCTTCCCTGTCTTCCTTCAAGACTCAGTTTCAAGTACTACCTTCTTAAGGAGGCCGTTCCTGGTCCCCTTTCCTTTCCTGCCCTCGTTCCCTCCCTCTGAGACTTTCTTCCATCTACTCTATAAATATCTTGGAAGTACATAATTATTTTCATGTGTATCTCCATCAATAGACTGTGAGCTTCTTGAGGGCAAGAATCATGGTATGTTTTGTCTTTCTTCGTATTTCCAGGACTTAACACAGTTCCCCCAGTAAGCACTTAATAAATTTTGTTGTTCAGTTCTTTAGTCACGTCTGACATCATATGACCCCATGAGGTTTTCTTGGCAAAGATACTGGAGTATTTTGACACTTCCTTTTCTAGTGTGCCCCCATTTCACAGAAGAGAATTGAAGCAAACAGAAGGTAAATGACTTACTCAGGGTCACATAGCTAATAAGTGTCTGAGGCCAAATTTGAACTTAGATCTTCCTGACTCCAAGCCTGGTGCTCTATCTACTGCACCACCTACCTGCTCCATTTGTTTTTCTCTCAAAATTTTAGTTTTGAGATGCAGGGCATGACATAATTCTTGTTGTTATTAGGTCATTTTCAGTCATGTCCAACTCTTTGTGACCCTTTTTGGAGTTTTCTCAGCAAAGATACTAGACTGGTTTGCCGTTTCTGTCTTCAGTTCATTTTGCAGATGAGAAAACTGAGGTACATAGGGTTAAATGACTTGCCCAGGGTCACACAGCTAGTAAGCGTCAGAAGCCAGATTTAAACTCAGGAAGATGAGTCTTCCTGACTCCAGTACACTATCCACTGTGCCACCTACCTGCCCAATAAATGCTTATGGACTAACTGACTGATAGACAATACAATTAATTTATTTTTAAAAATGTGTTAAGGGGAGGCTAGGTGGCGCAGTGAGTAGAGCTCCAGCCCTGGAGTCAGGAAGACCTGAGTTCAAATTTGACCTCAGACACTTACCACTTACTAGCTGTGTGACCTTGGGCAAGTCACTTAACCCCAAATGCCCTGCCTTCTCCCCTCTAAAAAAAAATGCCAAAAAGTGTTAATATAGAAATCTTGATGTGGGATACTCTGAATTTGAATCCTTTCAAATTTGCTCATCTTTAGGCCAACCTTTCCTTTGGCCTCAGCACAGTGCCCTGCGGCTTTTGAGATGGGTGTTCTGAATCAGTTTGACTTTTCTCTCTCTACCCAGACACCTCCACATGCTCTTTCAGTAGGAATCTACTTATAGTAAGACTTACTTTTACAAATGGGACATTTAAAAGGCCATAACATGGACAACATCCAACATCAGTTATCCCTAGTGATCAGAGGAAGTAAGAGAAAGACTGTAGCTCAAATGCCTGCTCACCCACCCCACCCCACTTTTTTGCTTTGTATCTTAATTAACATAGATTTTTTAATGAACTTCTCCCCAGGATCAGTTTGCTATTGGATGCCAGCCCACTCTGTGACCTTGTTTTTGAAATTCTCTTCAACCTGACCTGAGTCAGAATAACATAAAGGAGGAGGTGGTTGAGGGGGAATTCTTTGGCTCAACTCTGTTTTTTCCCTGGGGGATTTCACCATGCTCACTGATTGTTCATAATAGAACCAAAGAGGCCCTCATTCTGACAGCAGGGATAGGAGAAAATCTTCTCTTTGTTTTTTTCTTTGAAGGTGAAGGTGAAAGTTAACCCCATGGATGCTTCAAGTTCTTGCCTATTCCAAGAGTTAGAGACCTAAGATCTAAGGATTCCTGTATAAGACCAGGAGTTATTGAAATCATGTGGTGGACTTAATTGTTTAACTTAACAGGTATTTGTGTATCTGCATAGCAGCCCCTCTGGGCTACATTTTTTCCAACTCCCAATTCAGCTGGCTGACAGGGTCCCCTGAGTATAAAAATGGTCATTCTGCTGAGAACGTGTTGAATATGTAATGTGTTGAATGTGTAATGCCTATCCAGCTGGAGATGAATGGAAAAACACATGAAGCCCTAATAACGTGCCAGGCTCTGTGCTAAAAGAAGTTCCACTGGCCATTGATATTGTATAGCTGAAGCTCAGGAGAGAGATTAGGACTGGTTATATAGACTTGGGAGTCATCTGACTATGCTAAAATACCAAATATCCAGCAGGCTACAAGTGAGGATTTTTTTTCAAACTTTTTCAGTGCCCTATTAAGAGTGGTTATGAACAAAAAGAAACAACCAGAAAGAAGAGGAGTGACTATCCAGCAGGAAAGTAGTGAGGACCAGAATAGTGGGATTTTCCCAATAGTGGGAAAATCACAGGGCACTGAGTAAGGACAAACAGATCCTAGTGTAACATCTGCCCCAATCTGTGTGACCCCATCTGGCAAAGACCTTAGAGAAGAGGAGCCCTTCTTGCCTCCCCCAGCTGTACCACCCCACAGCCTCCTCCCAAATCCCTTTGTATTTATTTAATGACTCAGTGATGACGGCATCTCTCAAAGACTAACTATATGACAAAACAGTTGCCGATCTGCTTTGATAAACTGAGGTGCTATCTGAATGTGTTGGTAAATGTTTAACAACCAGATATCAAAAAAGTATATCCACAACACCCTTTTAACTTTAATCTGCGTATTGACGTTTTTCCCATCACTTTCTTAAATCTAGAGATCAACAGAAGAAATTAAGCCCCTATTTGTAACAGTCCAACTATAAACCCATCTCCCACCAATATACACAGTGTGTGTGAGGAGAGAGTGAGGGACAAGCTTAGAGAAACCTAGCAGAGACACATGAATGGGGAAACTCTGATGTTATGAGAAACTCACATTTCTTAACTATAGATTTTAAAGTTCTTGAGCCCTTCAGCAACAACATATATGACACAGAGGCAATCCTTTGTTATTCTGATCCTCACTACTTTCCTGATGGGCAGTCACTCCTCTTCTTCTTTCTGGTTGGTGAAGCTCTTTTTGTTCATAACCACTCTTAATAGGGCACTGAAAAAAAGTTTTAAAAAAATCCTCACCTGTAGCCTGCTGGATATTTGGTACATTATATCATAGTCAGATGACTCCCAAGTCTATACAACCAGTCCTAATCTCTCTCCTGAGCTTCAGTTGCACAATATCAACGACTAATGGAACTTCTCAGCACAGAGGCTGGAACATCATTAGGACTTCATTTTTTCTCTCATTCATCTCCAGCTGGATGCTCATAGGCATTACAAATTCAACATGTCTGAAAGAGAGCTCATTCTGTTTGCCTAGAAAACTATCCCTTCTTCACATTTCCCTATTTACATTGAGGGTATAAATAGCCCTTCAGTTACCCAGATTTCCTATCTCAGAATTATCTTTGGCTCCCACATTTTATTGATTTGCAAGTCTAGTCAATTCAACCTCTACAACAGCTCTCACTCCGCTGCTGTTCTCTCCACTCACACGGTTCAGTCCCTTGAACATCTCTCCTGGATTACTAAAACAAACACTTGCTTGATTTCCCTGCTTCCAGTTTGTCCTCCCAAATTCCACCCTTAAAACATCTTTCAAATTGATATTCCTAAAATATAGATCTAACTACGCTCTCCTACTCAAAAATCTTCTGTAACTCCCTACTATCTTTAGGATAAAATACAAAATCTTCAGGGTGACATTTAATATCTGTGCATTCTGGTTCTCAGTTGTCTTTTCAGGAATATTTCTGATTATTTCTCTTTTCAAAATCTCTGTTCTAGTCAAACTGGCTTAATATCTTTTCTGCATATATAACATTTACACAAGTTGTCTGCCATGCCTGGAACACATTGTCTCCCAGAATCTCCATTTTCCTTCAAAGCACAACTCCAATACTGTCTGCAAACAAGACCCGTCCTGACCTTCGCATTTGTCGATTCCCTCTAACTCCTTAATTATTTTTTATTACTTTTGCAAATAGATGAGATTTATCACTTATTTGTCTATATATTATATTTCTTCCCCACTCTCTACACCATACCCAGCATAGCCTTCGAATGTAAACTACTTGAGGACAGGGATTATTTTGGTTTTTGACTTTGTAATCCCCAATGCCTTAGCATAGTGTTCTGTTCATAAAAGACATTGAACAATCTTTTGCTGAATTAATTTAATTGAGTTATGTGGCTAGTGAGTAACGATAGTAATGGACTAACCTGGCTGTAGGTAAATGTTATTAAAACTCAAAGAGCTTTTCTCACAGGCAATCACTAAGAAAACATCAAGACCTAAATTAAAAGTACCAGGGATTGTAGTTAAGGTTAGGGGAAAAAAAACTACCAAGACAGCATTAATAGAAAAGTAAAATGTCATTTAGAAATGTCATCTAAGCTTATTAACTCAAGGATAGCAGTATAACTTAGTTTCAAAAAAGAAAAGTATTTGGCTGAGGGGTTAGGAGACCTTGAGTTCTGATCCTAGCTCTGCAACTAACTAGATGTGGGACCATGGACCAGTCATTTTACTCCTCTAACCCTTAGTTGCTTCATCTGTAAAATGAGGAACACAAGACATAGGAGGAATAAGATCACTCTTCTTCCAATGTGTGAATGACTGGCATATGGAAGAAGGATCAAGCAGTCAGTCAGTCAATTTACTGTAGAGTAGGCATTTATTTTAATTTATTTATTATTTTTGTCAATTACAATTAATTTATATTATGGAAGTAGAAATATATTTTGTTATATAAATTGATTTATATTAACATTGTAATAGGCATTTTGCAGAAGGAAATGGCAAACCACTACAGTATCTTTGCCAAGAAAATTCCAAGTAGTGTCACACGGTCAGATGTGACTGAAATGACTGAACAGCAAACAGACATTTTTGCCTACTATGTGCTATAAAATCTAATTTGTCAGATAAATATTTTCTGCTTCTTAAAAACGCAGGTTTAACTAAAGACACTTTGTTTTATGGTTCTTCAGTACTGAGTGCTAGAGTTTGGATAACAGTGTTCAGTTTGCGAGAGACTTCTATAAACATTACAAGGAAGCTGGATGACCACTATTATACTATTCCATACTCTGAAATCAGGGATGGAGCAGAGCAGGGTTTGGGCCTCAAGCCTTCTCTGTTTGCAAAGTATAATCTTTTATATTTGAGGGCCCTCTGCACAATCTAGGATTTAACAGAAATTCTCTTTTTTGCTGATGAGTTCTTAAAAGACACGATTCAATAGGCAGATAAATGTACAAATAAACATATTTCCTCCTAAATTTCTCTGTTGATGAGAATATATTACAAGATTATTTGGGAAGCATACCCTGTCTCTACTTCTCAATATTAACTAGATGTGCAGGGCCGTAAGTCATGTACTGAATGATTCTGACTACAGAAGCCTTTAGCAGACGTTATCTGAGAAATTTGGAGTTTTAGAAAAGACATTGGACTGGGAGTCAGGAGATCTTTAATCTTTTCTTGTTTTACTCCCCCAAACTATACTCCCAATGGTAGACTGGGTCCCCAGAGAGTAATAGAGTACTATTCCCCTCAAGATTCTAGTGGTAAGCCTGATATAAATGGGAATTGTATTACTATTGCTCACAAGCCCCCATCACTGTTATGCTTTCCATTTTTCATCCACATGACTTAATTAGCATTTAGAAAGGGTATTTACTAAGAAAATATACAAAAAGTGTTTTAGAAATATCTCCCCAAACCAGCAGTATACTCTGCCTTTAAACACACAAGTTCAGTGGGGAGAATGGACCCAGACTCAGAGAGAATATGTGGCCAAAGGGTAAGTACTGAGCTTTGTTGTTTCTCCCCTTTGAGGGAAATTCCCTTTAGCAATAGCTCTCTGCTGGGCTCCAAGCTCCCCTTCCTCCATATGTCTAATTTATCTTCAGTCTGTCTCTTAGCCCCCAAGCCAGATGCATCAGTTACTGTTGCTCTCATAACTCTGTTGCTAGCTACAGTGGTCACTGCTAATAAGGTCTATGTGGGAGCACAAGACCTTTTTAAAAATAATATTGTTTTTCCCCCAATTACATGCAAAAACAATTTTCAACATTTTTTTTAAGTTTTGAGTTCAAAATTCTGTCTTGCCCTCCTTCTCCTCTTCTCTCCCTGAGATGATAAATAATCTGATATAGGTTATACATTTGAATCATGTAAAACACAGTTCCATATTAATTCTTTTGGAACATGAGATCTTCTGGAGGGTTAGACTATATGATGCCTAAAATTATTTTTTAGAGATCATTCCATTCTCACGAAAGAATGCAATCTTGGAAAAGAATGTTGCAAAGGATAAGTCCTTCTTTTTCCAACTTCTACCCTGCCCCTCCCCCCACCCCAGGTATTCTCCCTGTTTCTAGTCTCATTTCTGCCAGATACTTCAGCTTTGATATCCAAATTTTATTCAGAGTGGCCTCTCAATTTATTCTCCCCAACCACACTCCAGGAAGACCCCTCTTGCAGACCTGGATGATTACTTAATCACCTGTCTGCTTAGTCTTTTTCCTTGCCCCATCTCCAGTCTGACCCACCACCAAGGGTAAGAAATTTTTTAAAAAATTAATTTCTGTAGGTTTTCTTTGTTTATATAAAAGAAAAGGAACTAGAAAAATTCTTATTCTGAAAACTAAAGAAAAAGAGGACTTTCCAATTTTCTTCTTTTTCATATAAAAACACAGATAACTTTTAAAAACTTGTATGTTGTGAAATGGATTGATCAGTGTGGGTTCCTCCTCTAGATGCCAATTTCTTTGAAAAGGCAACCCCACAAATATCTGAGGGATGACTATGAAATAATAAGATGAACTTCTTACTAAACAAACCAGAATTTCTTCATCCAAATGAAAGTCATTGACCTTTAAATCTGCTAAGGTCTTAGGGGATTACATAGAATAGATAGTGGTAGCAGCAGTGGATGCCTGGTGCCTGGAACACTTGGGACTGAAATTCACTTGGGACTGGCGGAAGGAGATAGAGCAAAAGTTCATCCCGGGACTTTGCGTGACTTCACCACTGACAGTCTCTCTTTTGGTGCTACTGGGGAGTTGACAAGGGGAAGTTATCATCACACTTTAAATTTTGTTATCACGGGACAAAGTTCTAGCTACCTCATCCAAGTTAAGGACTGGCCATCACTTGACTTTTGTCTTGCACTGAACTTTGATGACTGGGAGAAAGAGTGAGGCTGAAAACTTTTCACAGCTCTGACCCATTTAAATCCAATTCACTCACAAGTCAAGAGATGTCATTGGTACTCTTTGAAAATGAAGGATGAACAACAACAATAATAATAGCTATTACTTTAATAGGCAACTAGTGGCTCAATGGATAAAGTCCTAGACCCAGAGTCAAGGAGGCATGAGTTCAAATCTAGCCTCAGACACTCCCTAGTTGTGTGATCATGGGAAAGTCACTTAACCTGTTTGCCTAATCTACTGGAGAAGGAAATGGCAAACCACTCCAGTATTTTTGCCAGGAAAACCCCATACAAATAACAACAGGAGAGAGAGGTGGGGTGGGGAAAAGAGAGAGGAGAAGGAGAGAGAAAGAGAGAGGGAAGGAAGGAGGGAAGAATGAGGGAGAGAGAATGAGAACTTTAAGGTTTCCAAAGTATTTGATCTTCACAACAATTTTGAGAGATAGGCAATGTAAGCTTTATTATTTCCATTTACTGATAAGAAAACTGAAGCTCAGAAAAGTAACATGACTTGCCTGAAAACCTACACATGAGAAAGTACATACAAGTGATTTGTATTCAAACATCTTTTGACTTGAAAATCCATGTTTGCTTTGCTTTTCCTTAGCAAAGATTACATCAGATATGGCCTCTTCCCCTAGAAGGGGGAGATGACCTGTGAGCAAGGAATTAGATTACAGAAAAGGGTTATTCAGGGGTCCAGGTTATGGGAACAAAGTGCTGGGTAGGAAACATTGACTGTCTAGACTAAGATGGGTGTGACAGTTGCTTTAGGTGTTTAATTTGTAAGCTATCTAATTTTTAATGTAGAGATAAAGACAGAGGTCTTCAATTATTTGAAGGATACTCAGAGAAAGAGATACTAGAATCCTTCTGATTTGGCCCTTAGGCATAACTGGGAATGATGAATGATAGTTCCAAAGAGATTAATTTTGTCTTAGCACTTGGAGAAATTTCCTAACAGTTAAAGCTATGGAAAAGTGGGATGGATTGGTTCAGGAGGCAATGGGATGTTCTTTGAGGGAATTCTTAAAATAGAGATTACATGTTGTGAGTTTGAAGAGACTATGGGTAGAGCACTGGACTTGGAATCAGGAACACCTGATTTCAAATCCTGCCTTAATTAAGGCTTAATTAAGAGAAGCTGGGAGGCACAATGGATAGAGAGCTGGATCTGCGGTAAAAAAAAAAATAAAAACCTGAGTTCAAACCTCATCTCAGATACTTATTAGCTACATATGTGATCTTGGGCAAGTCACTTAACTTCTGTGTCCCTCAGTTTCCTCAAGTATAAAATAGGGACCATAATAGGTCCTTTTAAAGGCATGCACGTGCAGCTTTCCAGAAGAATGCTACTGTGAACAACTTTTAAGGTTCTGATTATACAGAATAGTGAACACTCTATTCCATAACAAATCAGAGCAGAACATGCCCAGAAAATCAAGGTACAACATTCACAATGTTATGACTTATCACAGATAATCAAAAAACAGCATTTACAACAACTAATGGCAGAAACTGGCCACATAGTTTCCACCACAGTGATCACAAAGTTTTCAACAAAGAACAATCATTTAGTAACTCAATCATTCAATCATCCTTAAAGAGGTTTTCCTCCTCAAGGAACAGAAAGTACGATAGTCAAATTTCTCCACCCATGGGGCACACTAAGTTAACTCAATCAGTCACTTATTCAGTCATCAATCACTAAGTACAATCATTTAGTCAATCAGTCATTCAATCAACTTGATCATTCAATCATCCTTCATCATTCACTATTCAATCATCAGAAAATACACAAACCCTCCACCCCTAGGTCACTAGTAAATTTACAATTACTCAGTCAGTATACAGTACCCAAGTAAAGTCTTCTTTCAGCTTGACTTGGGGTGGTTTCTCAGATTCCCTGGATCCCCTTCCATGGTTCCAGATCCTACCTAGATTCACCCAACTGTCACCTGGGTTCAAAGACAGACAGCTCCCAGGTCCTTGTCCAGCTCTCTGTGCAGTTCCTGCTCCACATTAGAGTCCAGTCCATCTCAAATCCTTCAAAGTCTCTGTTCCTGGGAAGACAAAACTTAACAAAGCCACAAACAGGTTCATGCAAAGTACCAGCATCACAGTCATGCTTCCTCAGTCTTCAGCAGCTCTGGCTGGCCCTCAGACTCAGCAGAAGTTTCAGCTAGTTCCCAGAATCAAAATCTCTCCACCCAGGTTTTAAAAAACAAAATCATTCTCTCCAGCCTGGGAGGTGGGGGGGGGGGGGTGCATGTTCCTCTTCAGCCTCCCCAGGGGCAGCAGCTTCTGCCTCCACAAATCTTGCTCCAAGAAGATCTGACCCTCTCTGGGGCTTTTCCTTATATACAGTATTGCTCCTCCCTGCTCAGCCCCTTCCTCTTACATCAGCAACTTCCTCCCAAGATGCTAACTTCTTCTGTGTTAATTAAATAGCTTAAGCAATGTGTTAATTTGAAACAAGATGCTAAGTACCTGCTTACTTGCCAATACAAAGGGATCTTCAAATTCAAATTACATTACCATTACAGTCCTATCTCCCCAAGTAGTTGTGAGGATAAAATGATATTGGTAAAGTGCTTTGCAAACATAAAAGTACCATTGGTGGAAAACTAACTCCAAACCTGAAGTAGATTTAGAAAAAAAAATTTATCAGATCATTTGGCAGAGCAAAAGAACCAGAAAAAAGATGTAGCTTCCTCTCAGTCTTTGTGAAGGTACATTATATAGAGTTTGGATAAAGGCCACACACAGGAACTAAGGCAGTTTCCAGAAAAGAGTAGTTTGAGGTATCGATCAGCAAGTAAGTATAAATATTCAATCCTAAAATCAATCACAGTCATAAGTAGAGGAGTAAAGCATCTTTAATTGAGATAACAGGGTAGAAAACCTGCCACCCTAGGGTATGTCCCATGAGTGCAGAGCACAACAGATTTCCCAACCAGATCTGTGAAAAATATTTTGATATTTTTAAGAGGAGAGGGGGAGGAGGTAGTATGAGGTAGTAATACCTGATCATGAGACTCATTGCCCTTGGCAATGAAAACCATTCTGGAAAAAATTCATTCTGACTGCTTTGCCCTTCATGCCATGAATCCCAGTGGAAGAGGACAGATGCAGCTGTTCGGACAACTGTTAGAAGATGAGATGCAACTTAAGCTAGGTTCCTCTACAAAATCTCAGGGTGGGGGCACTTAGGATATGGTTCAGCTCAACCTAATCGAGAGTAAATATCTTAAGAGTATGAAAGTAAGGACATTACTGAAATTTTGACATTACTAGGATCACATAATGGACTAGCAAGTAGCATTACATTTGGTACTGACAATTTTCTGTCATTATATCAATAATTATATTAACAGTTTTCTGTCAAAACTAACTTGGGGAATCCAAAACACTAGCTTTTCTTGGAGTCAAAACAAGACCCTAGGTGGGATCTAGACATTCCCTGTGGCTCTCTGGCTTCCCCAGCATCTTAGAGGGCAGCCTGACCTCTAGATTGAGCTTTGGGTTAGATAATTTTCTAGCCTCATCAAGTCAGGTTCAAACAATATTAATAAATAATAAGATATTTCTCCTACAGTACTATATAAATGCAGACTATTATTATTATTAGCTGTGTGATACTATACAAGTCCCTTAAACATTATTAGCTTCTGCTTCCTCATCCATAAATTTGGAGTACTAACAGCGTCTACCTCTCAGGGTTATTTTGAGGATAAAAGGAAATAACATACCATAGCCCTTTATACAAATTCTAATTATTAAAAGATTTTGAGTGGCCATGAAGAGTGTGAACTGGTTGGCTTTTGAGATCCTTTCTACCTGAGATTCTATACTTCTAAGAAATAAATTGGCAAGGAAAGTAGAGGGGGTATGGAAGGAGGGAGGAACAAAGGAAAGGAAGAAAAGGGGGAAAGAAAGGAGGTAGGGAGAGGGGAAGGAAGGAAGGAAGGAAGGAAGGAAGGAAGGAAGGAAGGAAGGAAAGAATGAAGGAACAAAGGAAGGAAGAGAGGGATGGAGGAAGGAAATAGAGGGAGGCAAAGAAAGAAAGAAGGGAGGAAAGAACAGAGAGAGAAAGAGGAAAGGAGAGAAAGAGGGAGAGGAAGAAGGGAGGGAGAAAGGGAGGGAAAGAGGAAAAGAAGGAATTAGGGAGGGAGGGAGGGAAGAAGAAGAGGAGAGGAAAAAAGAGAAGAAATGAGGAGAGAAAAGAAAAGAAAGGAAAACAAAAAAAAATACAGGAATACATGATTAATGTAAAGGGAAGAGGTGCTGTCTCAGTAAATAATGAATGTCTAGGCTGGAAGGAAGTCAGAAAAGGAGATAGTGAAATTGTTATGCTTTTTGGTTTTCATATACTGGGTTCCAGTGTGAATATGTGAAGAAACTAAGATCATAATAAACACACTAAGGAGTTCGTTGCAGATGCTGCCTCACGTTTCTATCACATTTTTGTCTTTTTAAAGCCCCGTTAAGTTTATCATTCTCTCTGACCCTTCTTATAGCCCTCTGGGAAGGGAAGATAGTTGTCCATATTTGTTTTATAGAGAAGGAGATGGACACAGAGCAGATAACCAGGCTAACTGGGATAGAGGCAACATAGAAGATTAAAAATTCATTCATGAATATGTTTTTGTGCATGTAAATACAGGAGAGATCTCTGATTTGGGACAATATAAAACTCCATTCACTGATGCAGATAACAGCCCACGGCAACAGCATAGTACAGTGAAAAGATGACTAGTCCTGGAGATCATGATTCAAATCTTACTTCTGTCAATTACCACCTGTGTGACCCTGAGCAAGTTATTTGAGTTGTCAGTAAAATGGAGGGCAATGATGAATGATAAGGCATCAGAGTTCCCTTCTAGATCCATATCTGTGAAGTATGACCCATCCTTGACTTTAGCTAAGTCCTAGGGAGCTCCTTAAAGCCTAGTTTAGTGGCTTGCCAAGGGGTCACATGCTTAGCAATCTTCAGAGGGAGACTTTGAACCCAAATCTTTCTGACCTTACTGCACCATGTTGTTGCCCTCTCCTTTATGCCCTGGGATAAATTAAGTGGTTGGTATTTTAGATACTATTTTATTGTGTCAATAAAATTGATCTTTTTGCATATGACAGAACTGAGGCCAAGAGAGGTTCAGACACACGTTGAAAGTCATCCAGCTAATTTAGCATAAATCCAGAGCCTAGGTCTGCTGGACATAACATTGTTTGGGAAGTGAAAAAAGCCTTAAAGTGAAAGTTAAAAAGAAGGAGGGCCAGGTGAATTGCTTGTGTGAATCTGCAAAGCTCTTTTACTGGCTACAAGTTTCCCATTAAGGTAATAGCCCATCTTTCGAATACAAACATCCTACCACTTGTTACATGTTAAACAACATTTATTAAATGCCTACTGTGTGCAGGTGCTGTGCTGAGCGCTGATGTGAAATACAATGACCTCTGAAGAACTGAAGATGAGTACAACCTACGTCTTTGCCCTGGCTTCTCCTTATGTGTATAATATACTCCTTCCTCATTTCTGCCATTTAGAATACCTGTTTTTCTTTGAGACTAAGTTGAGACACTACTCTTTTCATGAACCTGTGTTGCCCCTTCTCCCCAACCAGGGTACTAGGGCACCCTACAAAGACCCCTTCCAAAAGAACAAAGACCTATTAATTTTGGATATGTTTTTGAAATACTCAAATAGGTCTATTTCTTTTTTTTTTTTTTGGAGGGGGAAAGGCAAGGCAATTGGGGTTAAGTGACTTCCCAAGATCACACAGCTAGTAAGTGTCAAGCATCCGAGGATGGATTTGAACTCAGTCCTCATGATTCCAGGGCCAGTGCTTTATTCATGGTGCCACCTAGCTGCCCTATTTCTCCGCTAGCACCTTGAAAACTGGGACTGCCCAGAACTTAGCCCAATACTTAGTAAGCACTTAATAAATGTTTGTTGATTGAGGGACTGTCACCAATCCATTCTCACTTCCCATCATGCAATTCTTGGATGACGGGCCCTTACTCCTGCTTTCACACCCACCGTCAGCTCACACCCACAGCTAACAGGCATGGAATGAGTGATGATCCAGTAAAAAGAGGCTGAAGAGGAAAAGTCAAAGAAGTAGGAGGGAAACCAAGAGAATTTAATATCCAAAATCCCAGAGAAGAAAGAATATCCAGGAGGACAGGGTGGTCAACAGTGACCAATATTGTAAGGAGAGCAGAGGATGAGGATTGAGAAAAGGCCATTAGAATTGGTGGTGAAGAGACAATTAGAGAGAGAATTCTCAGCCAAATGATAAATGTTAGAAGCCAGATTGCAGTGAGAGGAAATGAAACCCCAATTGTATGTAGCTTTTTTAAGTGTTTGAGAACAGGTGTAGCTAACAAGGATGATAGGATCAAATGAGAATTATTTTGTTTTGTTTTAAGTATGGAAGAAACTGGCATATGTTTGTAGACATCAAGGAAGGAATCAGTAGATAAAAAAAGATTGAAGATTAGACTACCAAAGGGTGGACTGTGGGAACAATCTAACAGAAAAGAGGGGAAGGGGTAGGATCAATGGTGCTTGAAGAGGAGTTGGCCTTGGTGCAAAGAAGGGATGTCTCTTATCTGAGCCTGGAGGAAAGAAGTAGTGGGGAGTATAGTGGTGAATAAGTGGTGAGAGGTGGATAAAGAAGTGTTACATGATTTTAAGAGGAGAAAGTGATTGTCAAATGAAGAAGAAGAGAGGGAATTCTTGGCCTTGATTTTTTTTTATGTGTGAAGTTGAGGCAAGAGTCTTAGCTGAGAAGTTGGGAGAGGGAAAAGCTTAAAAAGAAGAAAAGGTTTTGAGTAGCCATTGTGGTGAGGGGGATTGAGAATCAATTCAGGAAGAATGAGTTTTTGCTTTGCTGGAATGAGGATCTATTTGAGATAATACATGTTGTCTAGTAGACACTGATAGCCATATAAAGTTGGGATAAGTTGAGGAAGGCCTCCATCAAATTGAATGGATACCCTATAGTAAACTTTTGGTAGAACACAGAAAAGAGTCACCCAGAATGGGGAACCATAGATGGATTGCAATCCATAGATGAGAACTCCCAAATCAGTGAGATCACAGATCCTTTTGAGATAAATAAAAACCACAATTAACTCATCCATCCATCCATCCACAAACACTAAAATGTACTGTGCTAGAAGCTAGAGATGAAAAAACAAAGAATGAATAGTCCTTGCCTGAAAGGACTTTCCATTCTATCCAGGGACTCAATGTATACATACAGAAATATACACAACATAAATATAAGGCAAGAGGATTGTGGAGGAGAAAAATCAATAGTCCATCAGCAAAGGCTTCATGTAGGAGGTGGTGCTTGACCTGAGCTTTGGAGGAAGTAGGGATTCTAAAGCATAAATGTAAGGCAAGCATACTTTCCAGGCATGGGGAAACACCCAGAACAAAGGAATTTACCACATCCAACACTCACCAATACCTCTCTTTTGGAAAAAGTATCACAAGAACCTTCAAATCAGCTTTGAGAAGAATGACTTGGCATCTCTCCAGACACCAGTCCTGTGACCAGAAAAGTGGCTCTGTAGAACGTGGAGGAAGTTTAACTGACAGTATGACCACCAAAGGAGGAAAGAACATACCTTCTGTTAGTTTCTTACTTTATCTAATTATTCTTGCTAATTAGATGTCAACCTATTATTTCTCCCTTTTGAAAGAGTTTAGCACTATCAGTAACTTTTAAATTTCACTGCCCTGGATCAAGGGCCCATTGGTTCCACCTTAGTTACTGCTTTGTCCATGGGGTAAAATTATAGGATTTAGAGCTAGAAAAGTCCTAAGAGATTGTTCAAGCCCAATTCCCTCATTTCACAGATGAGGAAACAGAGACCCAGAGTGGTCTGGTGACTTGCTAAAAAGCACATTTTAGGAGTAAATAGCAGAGCCTGGATTCATTTCCCTTGCTCTTTTCTTTGGAGAAATGTAAAGTTTCTTCATGTCAGAAGCTCTGAAAGACAGCAAAGAACAATAATTGGCGGTATGGTATGGTGGGTAGAAATCTACATTCATTTTCAGAGAGACAATTTAGAAAAATATTTTAATTTTAAATATTTGCTTGAATATTAAGGAGATGAACCTTTATTTTTCCTCACTGGCATTAATTTTCCTCTTTAGCAAGTGGCTCTCTGTGATTTTCCCTAAAAGATGCCAACTCAAAGGTCTCTGCTCCACCAATCACCAGTTTTACAAATCCCTACATATACCACCTCTGCCATCTGGTGGTCTGCGTGGATCTCTGCATGGAGTTTTGACCAAGGCCCAGCAAACTTTGAAAAATGACACGAAAGAACCTTTTTTTCAAATTACTTTTAATCATTAAATAAAACATGCATTTTTCTGTCATGTATATAGACTATTTGCCCAAAGTTCTAGGAGAATTAATTAGTTATTTGTATAAAACACTTGCCATCAGACTGTAAATAACCATTAGCCAAATATTTGAAAGTTAAGAGAAATTCTAATTGCATGAATCTCTGCCTGAGGATTTAACTATGCAACAGCCATAACAAGAGGCTAATTAAAAGGTAAATATTTTAGTAAAATAGCCAATATTCAAATATATCTAGGAGTTCATCGGTTTGGGTACTCTCCCGATTTAAGGAAGGACCCCATGCCAGCTATCTCTTAATTTCCTATGGTGCTAAACTCATTTAGGTTTTTCCATCATGCCCTTTCTATAGGATAGCCTCCTTCTTCATCCTCCCTCACTTTTGGTCTTTTATTGTGTTATCTTTGTCTGCCTCCATTAAATTGTAAGCTCCTCCAGGGCAGTATTTGTATTTCAGGGCTTACTACAGAGCCTAGCGAATAGTGGGTGCTTAATAAAAGCTTATTGACTGACCTTCATCAATGCAGATCACCAGTCGTCCATGCCTTCCTGAAAGGATAGTTACAATAAAAGATACTCTCCCCCAGGTTAATAAAAGAACCTTGGAATTCAGAATCCAAAGGCTTCAATTCTACTCCAGTGTACAATTTTGGGCAAGTCACTTAAAATCTTTGAGGCCCCAGCTCTTTCTTAGGCATAAACTAAATGAACTCAAAGTTCCCTTCTAACTCTATTAGTCTGAGATCTATGTTAACCAAATTCAGTTTAACCAATTTATCTCTAGATACAATTTCAGGGACCCTCAGAAACTGTTCTGATTCTTTCGGGCATTAGCAGTAACTGTAGAATGTCTGGGATGATGAATGTGCTAAATTCAATTAGTCATAAAGAATTTTCTTATTATGACTGGCGTCTTAAGAGGCAATTTCACGGTTTTCTTGGACCACAATTAATAATAGATGACATTTATGTATCAACTTAAAGTTTGGGGTGTGTGTGTGTGTGTGTGTGTGTGTGTGTGTGTGTGTGCGCGCGCACGCGCGGGCAATTTGATTAGATGTGGAATTCCCAGGACAGAAGAAGTACAGAGTCTGTACCAATGAGCATCAGCATCCTCTCTGCAACTTATAACCTTTGAGAATTGACCATTGAGAGGTTAAGGGACTTGCTCAAAGTAACACTGCTACTGCATGTCAGAGGTAAGAAGTGAATACAGATCTTTTCCATTTTGAGACCAGGTCTCTATGCCTGGGTTTTCTTGACCACAATTCCATGCTTCCTTTATATGAATTAACTCACAACAAAGTAACTGGGAGCTTTACATTTTAGATTAACCAGATTTCAGTGTTCTGAAGTGACTTTAAGGCACTTGATAAAAGCCATGACTTGGGGAGACTCATCAATTGCCAAACTTATGGATTTCCATCTCAGGAAATCATAGCTGTCTTTTCAGACAATATCAGGCAACTAGGTGGCACATTGGAATAGACCACCAGCCCTGGAGTCTGGAGGATCTGACCTCAGACACTTCCTACTTATGTGACCCTGGGCAAGTCATTTAACCCATTTTGCCTCAATTTCCTCATCTGTAAAATCAGCTGGAGAAGAAAATATCAAACCACTCCAGTATCTTTGCCAAGAAAACCCCTAAAGGGGTCACAAAGTGTAAGTTACAGCTGAAACAGCTGGAGAACAAACAGCCAATGTAGGTATTCCAATTCTCTGGTTTTCTCAACTGAATCTCTGTATTTTGACTTTAGATTATAGTCAACTATTCACACAATTCAGCCTCTGCATCTGTACTGCTTTTGCTACAATCCGACCCTTGTCTTCTCTGGGGAAATATCTTTATGATACCAAAGCAACTAGCTGCAGATGCACAAATTCAACAATTTATAGAAAAGTACACACTCCCCCCAGTTGGTAGCTTAGTGATTCCAACTTTCCTAAAACTGAAAGTGGTTAAACCAGTACATACATTTAGATTATGGGCTCCCATGGGGGACTTTTTTATTAATAATAAAATCTGACATTTATATAGTACCTTAAGGTTTGCAAAGTGCTTGACAAATATTATCTCATCATCACAACAATCCAGCTATTCCATGTGGGAAAATGGAGTCACTCAGAGGTTAAGTGAATTGTCAAGAGTTAAACAACAATGAGTATCTGAAGCCAGATTAAACTCACCTCCACCATCTTGCTCTCCACTGTAAAAGTTTTTTCACACCTCTTTGATGGTCTATAAGTGACCATAAACATTCTTTTATGCCTTGGAACTGTGACGAGGATCCCTGCTCCCTTGTGGCTACAAGCTCTGATATGCTAGTACTCCTGCTCACCTTGAGAATGTGACCCAGGACTGCAACTCCAATCTGAGTATGGGCAATACAACAGAGTCATGCATACAGTGCCAGCAAAGGGACCCCTCTATTTTCCTTCTGACCAGTTGCTGACTTCCTTCCCATCCATGGTCTGAGAGCTCTTGAAGCTGCTGCTGCCAACACCACTGATTCGGTCACCCCTAAGGCCTGCTGTGCCAGCACTGGATTGCTCTACTCTTGCCCAGGTGTGACAGACCTTTCCTACCAACCTTCTAAGTTGTCTTGACCTGGAAAATTGTTTCACCCCATCTTTTTTTGAGTTCTGACTCTCCAGAATTCAGTTAAAGATGTTATTTAAAGTTATTTGAAGTGGAATTATGAGCACTAAGGAGAGTCCCTGACTTTTTTCCACCATCTTGGCTCTCTACCCTCCACTATTTTCATGAATAGATTATATGAAGAGCTAATCAGATTGAACATGGCATCATTAATAATGGAAGCAAAATAATAGAATGTAAGCCCCTTGAAGGCAAGAGACCTTTCATTTTTGTCTTTGTGCCATAACACATAATAGTCACTTAATAAATATTTGTAAATTAAATCAATTTTTTTCAATGTTACTCCATTCCCATTACTCCATACTCTACAAATACCAGCATGGTGCAGTGGGGAGGGCACTAGTCCTGGGTTCAAATCCCTTTGTCACTTGCTTGCTCTGAGATCTTGAGGGGTTTACAACGGATGAATTCTGAGGTTTCTTCTAGCTCTAATGTGCTATCAATATATGTACTATGCAACTGGTGGGGGAGTGCTCATTTAATTTTGCCCACAGGATTATAAAATATGACTTAGGGATGGACAAAGCCTTAGGGATTATCTACTCTACTCCAACCCCACCCCAAACCTGCAAATGAGGAAATTAAATTTAAGAACAAGATTAACCAACATTCTACCCCTACAAATGGCATAGGCCTTGGAACACAGGTCCCTGTAGGCTGAAGTACTAAAACAAAAGGAGGCTGCTCTTCAGGATAGGGCATAGGGAAGAGGAAAAAAGATCTTAGCCTGGAAATGGGTCCTTATTCAGAGGAAGTACTTAATTTCTGTTAATTTCCTATTAGCTCATTACTCTTAATAATGATATGCTAACCTGAGTTATTTATACTTGTTAAAAGAATACAAGAATACTGTGTTGTTGTTCAGTCACATCCATCTCTTCATGACTTCATGGACCATGCTGTCCATGAGGTTTCCTTGGCAAAGATACTAGAGTGATTTGCCATTTCCTTCTCCAGTTCATTTTACAGATGAGGAAACTGAGGCCAATGGGGTGAAGTCACTTGCCCAGGGTCACACAGCTAGGAAGTGTCTGAGGCCAAATCTAAACTCAGGTCTTCCTGACTCTAGGCCTACCACTCTATCCACTGAGCCATCTAACTGCACCCTAAGAATACTGTGGGCATCTTTTAAATTCAAGGCCCCATGGTCTCACCTTTGTTATGTCTCTGTTTCTGTGGTAGGATCATATTTAAAGCTTCAAAGAACCTAAAAGAACCTATGTCCAAGCCCCTTAATTTATAGGTAAGGTAATAGATGCTTAGAGTAGTTGAGTGTTGGATAAGTAACAGTCAGGATTTACACTCAGGTCCTCTGACTCCAATGGATAGTTCTTTCCACTGTACCATACTTCTCTCTTTCATAATGAAGCCATTTTAAAAAAAAGATATTTACATTCTGTCACATCTACCACTTCCAGACTTCCTCTTGGCTACCTAAAAAGTATGTAGAAAGTCAAGTATTTTCTTTGGGGGAAACAAAATGGAAGTGAATCACAGATCACAGAATTTCCTAGCTAGGGGAGTGACCTTAGAAGCCTTACCTCAGGGGCGGAGTCAAGATGGCGGTGTAGGAGCAGCAACATATCGCAGCTCTCACATAGCCACCCCAAAATACCCATAAAATATGACTCTAAACAAATTTTAGAACTCCAAAACACACACAAGTATACTTTCCACTAAAGTCAGCTCAGCTACAAGGAACCATCTCAGCCCTGTGAGCCGAAACCAGCCTGGCCTGAAACCGCGGCTCTGCTCCGGAGGCAGCTGGACAAGAGGAGCCGAGCCCCAGCTGGAGCTTTGGGAGAGAAGATCTGCAGCAGCTGTGGCAGTATCCAGACTTAGGTTAGTGGAGCTCGAGGAAACTGGGGGAGAAAAGCGGGTCTGGCCAAAACGCCACCAGGGCAATGAGGCCACAGAAGCAGAGCTTTTGCACCCGCCTCCACACTGCTGCTTCAGAGCTCCTGGCCTACAAACTGCAGGGGGACCAAGCGATCATTCAGAGGCCAAGTGCTCTCATGTAGAGCGGCCTGGATCTGGATCACGGTCTTGGGCGTTGGTCCTGGGTTTGTTTTTTTTTTCAGTGAGCCGGAGTTGGGGAGGGACCCAGCAGCCTCCTAAAAGCTCCAGCAGCTGGGAAAACCCCAGCGATTTGGGACAGAGCTTTCCTCTCTGGAAGCAGAGTTCCACAGAGAT
>CM053583.1:387578223-387596065 GCA_028627135.1 Pseudochirops cupreus
AAGCATAAGAAGCAAAGTAAGAACAGCAACCAAACCCCAGATTCCTTCTTTGGGGAAAAGAAGGATCAAGGCAGGGAGCGGGAGGAGGACAGCACAGTCGGAGCTCCCACACCAAAAGCTTCCAATAAACATGAAGATTGCCTTAAAGCTAGAGATGAGCTGAAGAAGGATTTTGAAAACCAAATGAGAGAAGTGGAAGAAAAATTGGGAAGAGAAATAAGAATGTTCCAAGAAAATCATGAAAAGAGAGTCAGCAACCTGACTGAAGAAATCAACACCTTAAAAAATAGATTAACTCAAATGACAAAGGAGGCCCAAAAAGTCAATGAGGAGAAGAATGCCTTAGAAGCCTTACCTCAGGTTCCTCATCTGCAAAATGCACTGGAAAAGGAAATAGCAAATCCCTCCAGTATCTTTGCCAAGAAAATCCTACATGGGGTCATGAAGAGTCAGATACAACTGGAAAGTGACTGAACAACAAGAAGTCCAACTGAGGCCTATAAAAGAGCATCTTTTCATAAGTGACAAAATCTAGCCTTTGTTTGAAAGTCTTCAAGGAGGGGAACCCACACACCCCACAAGCAGCCTATTCAAGCAGAAGCTTGAATTTTTTAGAACATTTCACACAATAGTGAAACTAAATTTCCCTTTTTTTTTTCATCTTCCACTCACTGCTCTGGATTTTGCCCTATGGGGTCACACAGATATTTGTCCTTCAGATTAGAGTCCTCTGTGTCCAGATCATTAAACATCCCCATTTATTGGTGAAGTAAAACAAAACAAAACAAAACAAAACACCACCTCCTTACTTCATTTTTTTGCATGGCTAAATCCAAGCCCCGCTGCTCCAAACATGTCAACACAACTTCTTCCTTGTGATGGGAAAGGAAAATTCCAATTATGTGCAGATGATCCAGTCTGCTAATTACACTTAGTTCTCTGAGCTCTGAGCTTCATGCCTACCTATTTCCTCTCCTCCACTAGCAGAGCTGTTAACTGTCTGTCAGCTCCAACCAGACAAGCTGCAAAATGTATTTAGCATCTGATAAAGGTGCCTATCCAGAGCCATTAGAATAAACTTGAATTTGTGTGCTAAACTGAATTTGAAGACATTACTCCAACCCTTCAGACAGAGGACTTCTTGTCTCCTTTTTCAAGTACAATTGTCCCTTCATTCATTCATTCTCCCTTTGCTTACATCCATTCCACACAAAGACTAGATGTAGATAATGAATAGTATTCTGCCATGATGCACTTTTCAGAAGATTCATTTCACTGCTAAAGTTTTAGAGGCAAAGGAAGCTCCAATCTGGGGAAATGGGAGAAAATTCATCCAGAAAAGGGCACAGTTAGTTCATTAGTTATGACAATATTCAGAATTGTCATTGTTTAGTTGTATCAGATTCTTTGAGACTCCATTTGGTGTTTTCTTGGCAAAGATACTGGAGTGGTTTGTCATTTCCTTTTCCAGTTCATTTTACAGATGGGGAAATTGAGGCAAGCAGGGTTAAGAGACTTGTCTGGGGTCACACAGACATAGTAAGCACCTGAGGTTAGATTTGAACTGAGGTCTTCTTGATTCCAGGCCTGACACTCTATCCATGGTGCCATCTCACTGCCCCATGTTCAGAATAACTTGGTAATAAAAACAAAACATGCAAACTTTCAAGTAGAGCATATATAGAACAGGGCCGATCCCAATCCAAAGATGGTCAGTTTTGAAAAACTGAGACTATAGGACACAGACTTCTCAAATTGTAATGGATTAGGGGCCAACCTTGGAGTCAGGAAGACCTGGGTTCGAGGCCTCTCTCAGACATGTACTACTTATGTGACCATGGGAAAATCCTTCAATTTTTCAGTGTTTGGGGTTTCTAAGACAATACGTGATAAATTAGGTAGCAATTTGCATTGGTGGAAGGAGTTTCCACATGGAGAGTTCCTCACAGTGATGGAATGGCATTCCAGAAATCCTTCCCTCTCCCTCCAAAACAATAGCAACATCTATATAAAATAGACCTTAAATTATACCGAGCACAAAGTGGTCATCAGTTAGAGTGTTATATTTTTTTAAAAAAGATAAAATGTTAGAAATAGAAGGAACCCTTTTTTTTTTTTAACAAGTTTTGGTCTGGTTTATTAAAGTATACTTTTATACAGTTTACTTTTCACTGGTCTGTTCTGGCATGCTTCTAACGATATCAGAATCACCTGGATCAATGATAGCCAGTGTACATACTCTGTAGTACTTCCCACATGCTGTACCCAATTCAATGTTATTGCCACTATAGTGATGTATGCCAGTTTTGGCCAACATAGTGTAATATTCGATCTCTGATTTCCTCAAGGCTAGGCAGTTGTTGGCTAAGATAACCAATTTGGCTTTGCCTTGTCTGATCATTTTCAGGGTCTGTTTGTAGCCTAGCACGTATTTGCCGCCTTTCATGACCAGCTGGAGTCTCGAGTTGATGGACTCCAGCGACTTTTTCGTCTTCTTTGCGGCCACCATCTTCCTGCCTGCGGCGCGGGAGGACCCTCAGCCAGAGACGCACTGCCAAGATGGCCGGGAAGCGAGAGCAGAAACAGAAGGAACCTTAAAGATAATCTATTCCAACCTTCTCATATTATACAGAAAAAGGACTATGAAATGCAGAAATGACCAAGGCATCATCCAAGCTCATGCTAACCCATAATCCAAGTTTTCTGACCCTTCTACTTTTTCGATTTTTGTTCTTTGTTTCTCTATTTTACCACCTCTTCAGCCAATTAGTATAGAATTCTGAATTAAAAATTAAAAATGCTAGGTAACAGTGCCTGCTGTATGCAGGGCATCTCCCAAGTCAGGCCACTGGTTATTTATATTACTTCTGAAATGAGTAAAAATCACTGTGTTTTGATTTCATAGCAAAAGCTAGAAGTGTAAACGTTTTCTGGAGAAATACTTCGTAGATCCTGAAAATGAATTTAAACAACTTGTATCTTAGCTGTGAAAAATGGGACAGCCAATTGACTGATTCAAATGAATAGAATCTGCAAACATCAGTACTCAGGCAGGGCTCACGATCCCCAAAGGTGCAATTTCAAAGAACTGTAAGATGGGACATTCCTCCACATACCGTTCCCCCTTTGACAACTGTCATCAGCTCCCAGCTAGAGCCGGAAATTGGCAGCTCAGAGAAAGTCATGGTCATCTCAGTCTTCATACCCTGACTATTAAACAGTGGGATTTACTGTAAAAGGCCATGAAGGATGATTGTAAATGATATAATGAACAAGATGAACAGGAGGTCTCTCAGCTTAAGCAAGCTTTTACAGTAATCAATATTTTCTGGTCATATTAACTCATAAAAAATATGGCAGACAGCATTAATATCTATCCCCCTTTACCCTTCTGTGTTTATAGATCATCTTCTTTTAACTGGACTTTCTGGAATCGTATGCACAGTGGTTAAAAGATGGGAAGAATTGTTGGAATTATTCCTCTTAAGCCTATTCAATGATTGCCAGTTTGCTATTCTCCATTTCAAGTTTGCAAATGAGAATTCATTTTGGAAGTTGGCCACTGCCAAAATGGTCCAGGGAACCAGTTTTGATTTCACCCAAGTAAAATCAAATCTAGTTTCCTGGACTCTCCAAAAATACATTTGAGATGTCCTTGCAAATTTCCAGAATCTTTTGCTTTTTTCCTGACTTTAATATGATAGCTTGAAATATAGCTGCATGTCAGATCATCTCAGTTCTGGAAGTAATCTTTCCTTGCCAGTCTCGGTAAGATGAATCGGTTAGCTGATATGTCAGAGATATGGAGAGGTCATTAAGGGATACTCTTTTGGGGCCTTATTCTTCCCCTCTTCTCTTCAATGGACAAACCCAAGTAACCATCACCTACAACTGGTACAGAGTGAATGGCGATGTGCCCTACAGTACTGAAATTCTGGGCTGTATATTTTCCTTCTGTGACAATTACTATCTCATGAATCCCATGGCTCTCTACTTACTTATATTGGGTGTCACAGTAGATACTGCACTGGACTTTGATTCAGGAAGATGAGTTCAAATCCAACCTCAGACACTTACTAGCTATGTGACATTGGGCAAGTAACAACCTCTGCATGCCTCAGATTCCATATCTGTAAAATGGGGATAATAATGATAGCCATCTCCCAGGGTTATTGTGAAAAGCTTACCATAGAACCTGACACATAATAAATGCTTAATAGATGCTCTTTTCCTTCTCTTACCCTCCCCATCACCTTACCCTTCTCCTGGCACCCCCATCTTCTACCTTCCCCCTTCTGTAACCTTAACTGGATTTTCCTCTGCTTTCTTGCCATTACTGCCTCTCCCCAAAAAGTCTGCCATGGGTGACAGAATTCCTGGAAAAGGCAACAACAGTTAAACTTGAAATTCAATATGGTTCTTTATGATCAATGTTAGTACCCGTCAGGTCAATCTGCTGGGAATCTAGACTGTACTTATTCTTCAGTTTCCAATATTCTCTCTAGGTATTTGTTTTCATTTGTAAGAATATTTTTGTTGCTTTAAAAATACTCTGTTAAATGTGATTTGGAAAGATTTCCTTCTGTTAAAAGTCTGTCTGTATATCCCTCTCTCTCTCTGTCTCTCTCTCTCACTCTCTCTCTTTCTCTCTCTCTCTCTTTTTCTTCCTCCCTTCCTCCTTTTTCTTCTTACCCTATCTTTCTTTCTGTCTCTTATCTGTCTATGTCTCTCTCATCTATCTCCTCCACTAGGCTATAAGCTCTTTGAGATAGAACTGTCTTACTCTTCCCCCATGGTACCCAGCACAGGATCTTTTGCATAATAGACTTTAGATAATTATTCTTTGAGTAAATAAACTTGTGCAAGGAAGGAAATCTTTCCAGATCACATATGCTGATAAAAGCTAGAACGTAATCTCAAGGTGTTAAAAATGACTATAGGGATGGCTCTGTGCTCTGATCCATCTCTGAAGTGTGAACACCTCTCTGACTAGGTCAAGCAAAGGAACACCACATCACTGATCAAAGGCAAATCTCCCAGACTCTCAGTAACTAAATCCAGGAGAGATTGAGGATATAGAGGCTTTGCTTGGAACAATTGTGGAATGAGATTCCTGCAGGGGAGAAAAGGGAATTTCGTTCTCTTCCTACCTCCTCCTGCCCAGCCCTTCCATTAACCAAGGAATCTATCAGCAGAGCAAGGAAACATTCCATCTAGTAATCTGAGAGTAGGAGAATTCTGAGTCAGGAGCTGTTTCTGGAGAGGACTCCTGGAGATAGGGATGGGAGGCAGTGGAGGGGCAACGGTGGGGTGAGGGGAAGAATTATCTCTCTCTCCCCCACCCACCCCCATATTTATTGTTGAGTCATTTCAATTCTGTCTGACTCTTTTTTTTTTTGCTTTTTGGAGGGGGAAGGGAGGGCAGTTGGGGTTAAGTGACTTGCCCAAGGTCACACTGCTAGTAAGTGTTAAGTGTCTGAGGCAGGATTTGAACTCAGGTCCTCCTGACTCCAGGCAACCTGTCTATTCACTACACCAACCAGCTTCCCCTGGCCCCCTCCCAACTACAATGTAGCTTTGAAGAGAATCTACTGCATAATTCCTTTCTTGGCTCAGAGAAGTGTTAAAGGAATCAAGACCTGTATTTAGTTTAACACCTCATTGACCCCTTATGGTCACTGAGTCTTCTGTGATTAAATCAGCCAAGATGGGGAGGAACTCCAACTCTTCCATAAGCATGATCAGGAAGTCAAAGCATTTTCAATAGGTCCTTTTGGCTTAGTCTTCATGGAAAGCTATGCTGGGAGCACATGGGGACTCTCACATTTAGGTCTGGAGCAGCTCTTCTCTGAAATGAGGAGGTTGACGTAGATGATCTCTAAAGTTCCTTCCAGATCCAACAGTCTCTGAGGGTATGAACTGCTAAAGGTTGGAGAAAGTGAGAAATATGAGCAGACAAGGTAGATTTAGTTATTAGAGGTCAAGATTTGAGACTGACAGATTAACAGGCAAAAACAATGTGTCTGGAATCAGGAACACCTGAGTCCAAATGCTGCCAGCTGTGTGATCCTAGGCATTTAATTAGTCATTTAATCTCACTCAGCCTCAGTTTCTTCATCTGTAAAATGAAGATAATAGCAGCTACCTCCCTGGGTGGTTGTGACGGTCCAAAGAGGCGCTTTGCAAACCTTAAAGAGCTACAGAAATGCTTCCTATTGTTGTTATTACTATTATTCACTAGATAAATACTTGTTGAATTGTCAAGCACCGAGATTCATCTCTCTTTGCTACATGGACAGATTCCAATATTTCTGAAATAATATTTAATTTACCAAGGTGGTGAACTGAATAATTTATTTTGAATTTTAATTTATTTATTTACTTTTAGTTTACCACATTCAGTTCCACAATCCCTTAAGTTCCAAATTTCTCTTCCTCCCTCTCATTCCCTCCCCCTTGCCATGGCAGCATGCAATGCAATATAGGTTCTACAAACACCTTCACATTAAACATTAGTCAAGCTGTAAAGAATGATTATAACCAATGGAGTAAACAACAAGAAAGAAGGAACAAAATAAAATGAAACACAAGAGAGAGCAGGTAGTTTGCTTCAATCTGCGTTCAGACTCTGCAGTTGCTTCTCTGGATGTGGGTAGCCCTTCCATCATGAGTCTTTTGGAGTTGTCTTCTAACCCTGCATTGCTGAGAGGATCCCGGTCTATCAAAGTTAGTTGTCACAGATACAACATGTCTGTAATTGTGTACAAAGTTCTCCTGGTTCTGCTCCTCTCACGTAACATCAGTTTATTTAAGTCTCTCCGGGTTATTATGAAGTCCGTCTGCTCTTCATTTCTTATAGTGCAATAGTATTCCATTACATTCACATACCACAACTTGTTTAGCCATTCCCCTTGTTTCCAATTCTTTGCCACCACAAAAAGAGCTGATATAAATATTGTCGTACAGATGGGACCTTTTTCTACTTCTATGATCTCTTTGGGATACAGCGCAAGAGGTGGTATCACTGGGTCAAAGAGTATGCAGTTCTTTATATGAGCTGAATAATTTTAATGCCTACACTTATCCAATGGGCCATGCAAAAAGCATGTCAACAAGTCACATGGTTTTGCTGAAAATGTCTTTACTGAAACAGAAACATGACATTGTAGCTGCCTAAAATGGGTGCTTATGTAACATACACAAGCCTCCTTAAATTTGGTTGGTTTTTCCCTACATATGCCTGCATGGATTTTTTACTATATTCACCTAGATCCCTCAACAAGGAATGTACCCAAATGGAAATTATTGTTTTTGCTGATTCCTTTCCAAAGCAATCTAAGCCATCTTAAGGAGTCTAGGGCTAGAATTGGCATCTGTGGAATGGAGAGATACTGAATCTCTGACCTTCAAGCTTCAGTGGTGTGATGGACCCCATTTTCCACAAAAGAAATTTTCCTGAAGTCCCCTAACAGATGACAAAGCTCTCTCTTGTACTTGATTGGCCCCTGCTTCCCTTCATGCAACTTCCTGGTCACATGAAGAACATTAACAAGCCTCACCTGTGTAGACACGGACCTTCCAATTTGGGGAATTTCTGAAGACCATGTGAGTCACCATATGCTCCCCTAGAAAGGAGTAAGGTGGGGTAGTGGACATGAGGTGAATCCTAGTTTCCTGAATAAAGAAGGGGAGCCTTGGGGTTGCATTTCTAGCTATTGAAAGTTCCAAAGTGATGGCACTCAAACTTCCAGAGAAAAGAGGTGTAGGGTCTTAGATAATACCTACATTTTGGAGAAAAGAGCGTCCCACACAGCCCTAAAGCTAGTAAAGTCATAATATAGGGGAGCAAAACTCTTGGACTTTGACCTACACCATTACTGTGAATATTTGGACAGCATAAGGAAAATGAAAGGTTGTCTCTCTAAGAAGGCCAAATTTCTTTCACTTACATGAGGACTAACAGGTCTTTAAGGCAGTGCCATGTGGATCAAGGCCTGTATAGCTTCTTGCAGAGGGGAAAGGGAGGGAGGATGGTATTTAGGGGAATGGGTTACCTGTCTAGCAAACCCAAGTGTTTCCTTCTTGGCAAGGGTACAAGCCCTCAAGTTCATTCTACAGGCTGGAAGTCTATATTCTCTGGAGTAAAATTGGGATATACCAAAATATTGGGGAGAAGGAGGATTACTTACCTTCCAAACTACAATTTCCTTTTCTATCTGAGAGGAGTTTAAACCAAGGATTGCCTTATAAGCTTGGGAGATTATGCAGGGTTCTGAGGAAAGGTGGAATTCATCAGAGAGCTACGATTATGTGATTTGTCTGTGGGCTACTGGAATCCTTTATGCATTTTGAATGCCTATGATTATCAATGGGGGAAAACAAAGGTTCCCCCATAGTAGATATTCATTGTTATATCTTAAATGCTTTCATGATAGTTGGTTATTCTTTTAGTCACATCTGTGGAGACCTAAACATGAATTTCATTTAAGCAATATTTGGAAATTTCAAGGGGTCATTCTGGGGAGGGGGAAAAATCCAAGAGGTAAGAATTTGAGGAGTACAATTAATGAGAATGTTAAACTTGGAGACAAAAAGACTTGATCTTAAATCTGGCCTCAGATACTGACTAGCCGTATGACCCTGGGCAAGTCACTTAACCCAGATTGCCTTCCAAAACAAAAAGCAAAATTATTTTATATTTACTTGCAAATATTTCGCATATAATTATGTGCTGTATATACATGTGTGTGCATGTATATGCATATATATTTACAAATTTGTACATTTCGTTTCCCTCAAAAGAATATAAACTTCTTGAAAGCAAAGTTGATTTCATTTTTATCTTTATGTCCAAAGTGCCTAGCATAGCCCCTAATATATTTTACATATTTAATAAATGCTAGATTTAGAAAGGGGCCTGTAAATCATCTTGTCTAACTCTTCCATTGAATAGATGGAGAAACTGAGGCCCAGAGGAGGGATAAGTCCTCAACCAAGGTCACAAGGCTAGTCAAGTATAGAGGCCAGACCTCTTGATTCCTGGGCCCAGGCTCTTTCCAATGCATATTAAAAGGAAGGTAAATGGAAGGAAACATGTAGATAAGTATCAAAGACTAATGATGTCCTGAATTTCATGGATTTGAATTGGCGGGATCTAATTAGGCTAATAATGGTCCTTAGACTTTCTGGATACTCAGCAGAGTGAGTAGAAATAAAAACAAAATTCCAAAACTGAAAGCTTGCATCTCATAATTTAGCAAATCTGTGATCTCAGAGGTATATCAGACAAGAAATATGAATCCAGACTGAATTCTACGAAGTCAGGGTCAGGCAAGCTAGACTAGTAACCTTTGTTTAAGCAGCAAAGGGAAGCAGAAATAGAAGAAACATATACACAGAATGCAACTAATAAAAGTAAGCATTCACAAAAAATTCTGAACAAGTCCAAAACTAAAAAAAGAATTCAATAAAAGATTTAGAAACAAACAAGGTGCTTTTTTTAAAGTACTCTCTGGTTAATATCAATGTACTTTGGAAGCCTTAATTAGTTTTGAGGAGACTTAACCCAACTCCCATGCAAGGCCACCTCTCTCCCATTCTGAGTTCTGGAGTACCCTTGAGAGTTTGGAGTGACTTATTTCTAGTGCCATTGGCTCAAGCCCCCAGTCTGACGTGTTCTCTCCAATAGCAATCACCAGGGACTAGCATTCCCATTTCATTTAGCTAATTGACATCAGTTAGCTTTTACAAAAGGATATTTGCTGAGAAGACATAGTAAGAAAAGAATTTACAAAGTATTTACAGGGAGAGATCACATTCTCCCATTCATCACCCCAGTCCCTAAGAAGAGTGGACACAAACTTAAAAGTTTCTCCAAAGTGTTTGCCCTTCAAAATCACTTCCAAATGTGTCATGGCCAATGAATAAGTCTACATTTCCACTACTGCTGGGCTGTCAAGTCAGTATTGGTGGTCCCTGATGCTGCCTGGCTTGTGCTCAACCTTTGACCAATCGCATGCATGGACTCCAGTTCTCAGGCTTCTGACATTTGCTCTTCAAGCCTTTCAAAGTCACATAGTTGTAGCTATCTTCAATACTCCACCTGAAAGTGGGAAATAGACAGAATGGAGATAGAAGTAAGTACTTATGGGTCACATGGCAGTGTCCAGGAGATAGGCAGCCAAGCTAACTCCTGCCATTGCCACTGCCATGCCTGCTTCTCTTTGAAATAGCAGTACCACGCACTTGTGGCTTCATGCTAGCTTAAGATGAGAGCCCAAACCTTCTCACCCCACCACAAACTTACAGCAGTCCTTGCCTCCTCACCTGAAGGAAACTGGTCCAGAAAAAAAATGCCTGGTCAGTTGGTGCCTTCTGAATCCATTCTCATTTCCAGCTCTGCTGCCAGGATAAGGCTTCTATATTCTTCATATGGTAACTGGATCATATTTGAATCAGGAATCAGAGGCTTTCCATTAGACATCATGATGCAGGCTTCCCAATCTCTTCCACGTGGGCTGACAGAAGGCAGAACATGAGACTCCCAATGGCTATGTCCCTGTTATACTTAAAAAAAAATTCTCCTACTGTAAATTATTGAAGTTTACAGTTTCTCTAGCAATGGGTTAGGACTCCTGTCCTCAGAGTGTGAGCAATATCCCCTACCTGGCTGATTCCAACTCAACATATGGCAGCTTGGTAAGCCAGCTTCTGGGTATGCATAATGGAGGAACCAAGCCCCCCACTTCAAAGCATATGTGGATATCCTCTGAATGTTTCCTTTTGGCAAATTGTATGCTAATGAAGTCTTTTAATTGACTTCAGATTCAGAGTTGTGTGTATATACAAGAAGTCTAAGCAGATGATTTTTTATGCTCTTCCCTGGTAGCCTTTCAAATCTATCAGGAGAATTGCCATGAACCACCAGGTGCTAGGGAGGCAGGTTTTACTATGTCCCACCCAACTGGCTATGAAAACTATGAACACAGATCTCTGTGTTTCTTTTTTCCCCTGATTTTATATGAACAAATGTCTAGGGATGGAATGGACCAGGTTATGACTTTGTGAGCTCCAAAAGATTGGAGGACCATTCAGTGAGTGGAGTCAGTAGCACAGACTACTGGAGTTGGAAGCAGCAGTAGGCGAGTTTGGTGAGGAAGACTCAGAAAGACCTGCTTGACCCAGCCCTGCTGTGGACTGACCCATTAGAAATGATGCTATACCTTCCAAAGAACCAACCCAGCTAAGCAAGGAAATGAGAGGTCCATCCCAAGGCCATGTCCTGAAGAAGAATCTATTAAAGGAGACAAGGCCTCCTAGGACAAAAGCCCCCTGAGAAGGCTGGGAGAGATGACCTGCTCAAACTTTTTCTATGAACATTTAGTTCAGTTTAGCAGCCAGCTAAAAGACTTTTCATCATCACACAGGATGACAAAAGGAAAAAGAGGAGTACCTGCAAAAGGAACCTGTACGTGCTCTAAATGGAAGAAAAGGGAATGAGAGACGAAGGGTGTGAACCACTCCTTTATGCATGCCCATGGACTAGGTCCTCAGTCATTGCAATGTAAGATTTCTTTCTTTCCTTGTTTTTTGTTTAAATTATTCTTTTTGTTAATAATCAAGAATTTAAACATTTGTAGAAAGAATGTCTGCTGAATATTTTAAGAGTTCTTTGTTCTAGTCTATCCCCATCTTGCTACTCCTTACTGTCTCCTGGGCTGCAAATAATTGTAACCTTTTCCTGCTTTTGTCACATTTCTCAGTTGACAGAGATACCTCCATGTAAACATACACTATTTCAAAATCTCACTTCTCTTTGCTTCTATTTTTTTTTTTTTGCTTTTTTTGGAGGGGAGAGGGCAGGGCAATTGGGGTTAAGTGACTTACCTAAGGTCACATGGCTAGTAAGTATGTCGCGTGCTGAGGCCTGATTTGAACTCGGATCCTCCTAACTCCAGGGCTGGTGCTCTATTCACTGCACCACCTAGCCGTCCCACTTCTATTTTTTTTACCTAGAAACCACATTATTCAGTGATAATAATATCACATGAAATATCTTTCCTAATTAACAGCCCAAAGTTGAATTTCTCTGCTTCTTCATAAAGTAAATGGGAAGCTAACGTCAGCTGTAGTGGAAAGTCTATTTACTCAAATATGTATGCTGAGGTTTGCTTCATGCCATTAGGAATGATGTATTCATTCAGAGAATAAATCATACCCTGAATTGCTCTATCTTTTATTTCTGTTCTCATTTCCCCTGTGGGTTACTTAGCAATCTCATCCACTACCGAAGGGGCTTCTGTTTATTGCATAATTAAGGCCAATAGAGGAAATGCACATTTTTCAAAAGCTACATTGCAATTTGAGATTGGTATGGCTGTATCTGAATTTTGACCTTCTGTCGATTTCTCTCTCTTAGCCAGTAATTCCATATAGCTAATCATTTCCTGCCCAAGGTAATTACAAGAGTCTTAGAAAATTAGACCTGGAAGAGAACTCAGGATCAACTTTTTGTAATATCTCTCCTGTATACCCACTTCCCTTCTCTGATACTGTCAGCACTCTGGTGCAGGGACACATCAATTCACTCTTGGACCATTGCAGTAACTTTCTGATTGGTCTCTCTAGGTCAAGGCTCTTCCCATTCTAATCCGTCCTTCATCCAGTAGTCAAAACGATCTGTCCCAGGTGAAGATCTAACAATGTCACAGCCCTATTCAAAAAATTCCAATGGCTCCCTATTACCTCCAGGATCAAATATAAAATTCTGTGTTTCACTTTTAAAACCTTTCACGCCCTGACCCCTTCCTGCCTTTCCATACACTGAGATCCAGTCTTTAAAAATAAAACAATCATTTTGATTATTTTAAGATAGTAAATATCATTTAGTTTTCAGAACTTTAAAGAAATACCTGAGACTGTTTAAACTACTTCACTTACTAGTTGTAGATGATTGGTAAGGACTGTTCATAGCTTCATTATCCAATTATGGAATATGATTGTAAACTTTTCTATCTTGACTTACCATACTGATGAATAAGCACATGGGCTAAAACACCTAAGATTGGCAACCTCTTTTCTAGTGATTACTACCCTGTGCATTTTTGCTTGTATTTCATTGATTCACACCATCTAATCATTTGAGTACTTTAAAACACCACCTGGTAGATTAGGGAGAAGGAAAAAAAAGAGATTGTAACTACCTAGAGATAGAACTTAGACAATAATCACAAACATCTTACTATTAAAGATATATACAAATTTTAGGTATCTCTGTCCTTTCCACATACACTGAATGTTTGAATTCGAAGTATCTTAGTATTACGCCTAAGAATAATGAAAACTATTTCTAACTATTAGTTAACAGTAACAGTATTTGGTTCATATTATTCTATTTTGTATGATTATATTTTAATAAAACTGACACTTCAAAAAAAGGAAATATATGCATTGTATAACATCTATGGACCTCCCACCTCCACAAAGGGGTAGGTTGGGGGTGTCTTTTCCTATCTCTTTATTTGAGTCCTGTTTGATCTTAGAATTTAGCTCCATTTACTTTTGATTCTTTGGTGTATGGCTGTGCTTTCTATTTACAATGTTGTAGTTACTATGTTGACTTTCTTCTTGGCTCTGCTTACTTCACTCTGCATCAGTTCATATAGATCTTTTCATGCTTCTCTGTATTTATTACATACATCATTTCTTACAGCATAGTAATATTCCATTACATTCATGTACCACAATTTGTTTAGGCATTTCTCAATGGATGAGCATCTACCTTTGTTTCTGATTCTCCGCAATCATAAAAACTGGTGCTATAAGTATTTTGGTGGATATAGGTATTTTCTTCTTATCAATGTCTTCCTTGGGGTATAAGGCCAATAATGGTCTCTGATTCAGAGAATATTAATATTTTAGTTACTTTATTGCATAATTCCAAGTTGGTTTCAAGACTGATTGTATCATTTCACAGTTTCACCAACAATGTATTAATGTGCCTATCGTCCCACAAGTCCTCTAACGTTGACTATTGATATTCTGGGGGTAGGGGATTGGGGGAGTCATTTTTTGCCTGTTTTCAGTGTGTGAGGTAAAACCTCAGGGCTGCTTTGATTTACTTTTCTCTTGTTATTAATGATTTGAAGCTTTCTTTTATTTGGCTGTAAATACTTTGCAATTCTTTTTTTGAGAATCTTAAACTGTATGTTTCTATCCTTTACTTATCTATTAAGGACGGGCTGTGTGTGTGTGTGTGTGTGTGTATGTGCATGTATTTATTTATCTTGTATATCTTTACATATAGTTGTTTTCCTGTTGTTTCTTCCATCAGACTGTGAGTTGCTTGAGAGCAGGGATTGTGGGGACTTCTGTGTTTTGTTTAATTTTTGCTTCTCCTTGTATCCTCACAGCTTAACACAATGCCTGACATGTAGTAGGTGCTTGATAAATGCTTCTTGACTTAACTTTTCCAAATACCTAATTTTACCAAATGTAATCAAAAGAGATAACATTTAAAACACTCGGCAAATCTAAGTGCTAAGCAAAGTGCTACATAAATGTGAATTATTGTTGTTGTTGTTGTTCTTATTGCCAGGAAGGAAACTGAGTGCCAGGGAAAAGAAATGATTTGCCAGGTGACAATCATCTAATTCCCAGTCCCATTGGCTTTGTGCTATACCCTTATAGTGCCTCTTTTAAAAGTTTACCCTCCTAATAAAACAAGTTTCAGTACGTAAACTCAGGCAATGCCTCAGGTGAGTGGTGAAACTACCTTGTAGACAATCATAGTATTAATGTATACATACATATGCATTGAAGAGTCAGTATGGATGTAACAAATAAAGAGTTAGCCTTGGCATCAAGAAGACCTGTGTCCACAACCCACCTCTGACATATACTGATTGTGTGACCCCAGGCAAATCACCTTGACCTCACTATGCCCCTGACAATTCTCTAAGCCTATCATTAGAAAATCAGGTACAGAGCTAATTGGTAGAGGGGGATCCTTCTTTGAGAGTTTCCACAAGCCCATTCCTAAACCAAAAAAAGGAGATGAACAAGGTGTCCCAGACAAGGTGTCCCAAAAAGATATGAACAAGGTGTCCCAAAACTCTTAGTGCAGCTTTAAGCTTTAAAAGCTTCATGACATGAAGTCAACTGCCCATCCATCTACCCTCCCTGTCAAATCCCCACCTCTTCATCCTTTACCGATGATGCATATGATGCCAGGAAGCCCAAATTGAAGCAATGTGTCATTTTGTTGAATCATTTTTTGCAAATTGTCTGCTATGTCAAGGAGCTTTTCAGTCTCTGGTATTCTTGCAAATATTAAATTTACTGTAAAACATTTTTTAAAAGTCAAATGAATTCTTGTACATCCCTGAAATATTAATGTGAATAAGTAATATTGTCAATATTTTCGAGAGTCTGTGAAATATTTTCAGTCCACTTATGCTTAGAGACAATATATCAAAACATTTTTTGGTTTTTTTGCCCTTTGAGGCCCATACAGTGGAAACCAGATTGATCTTGTATTCCTACATCAGTTTGGATTTGAGGTATAATAGACAAGAGACGTATTCCCTAACGACAATTAACAGATCAACTGTAAAAGCAGTTTATAGTAAGATCAAGCCAAAGGCACACTATTATATAAGGCTAAATAAAAGACATTTCCAGTGGGGCATGTTTAAGAAACTGTTACTGGCAACAAGAGAATCATTTTTTAAAAATAATCGTTTGTTAGTGTCTTTCTCCTCTAATTTTAAGTTGTGACTAGCTTCTTTTCCTTTCATTCCCAGTCTCCTTTTCTGTCTTGCTCTTCAAATTCACGTATCCTTAGTTCATGACAGGGAGAAAAAAGATGGGTTAGTCACATGATAGGGGTGAGAGATGATAGCTTGACAGCCTGTGTGTTCCATTGATCACTTCATTATGACAAGAAAAAGTGAGAAAAGCTTCCACAACCCTTTAGATAACCTGACTGTGAGAAACTCGTGGGGGTATATAAACAAGAGACCCACAGCACAAGATGGGGATCTGTGAATGGGTTTTGATCTTCATTATTGGAAGGAACATCCAAACAAGTGAGATCACAGATCCATGGGAGAACTTGAGTTTCTGACTGCCTTCTTGGTTATGACTGTCTGTATTATTCTAAGACCTATGTTTAACTGTCAAGTCAGCATTGCTCTGCTGGTTTCAAACCCCAAACTTCAACTTGACCATGATCCATTCCTATCATGGCCTCCTTTACCTTTTGTGCCCTTTGCTTTCTAGCTTTCTTAATTTTATACTAAAGGGTTTATTGTTACACACGGTCCAGGTCCTGACAGTTTTAATAGCTAGCAAGCCTTGAGAGGGGTAGAAAAAAAAAGAAATTAATTTGGTGCAGCACTTCCAGTGGAGAAAATGGGAGAAGGTAGGGTTATACCTAGCTATAGGCCAATCCTGTAAAGAAATGAATGGAATGTTGTCAAGCCACACCAAAAAGAAATGAGATAACATCTAGGCCTACTTAAAGTATCACTAATGATTCTGTTAATGGCTAATGGCAATGTTAGAAGTATGCATGCTACCACATGGACTGCAAATATCTATTGAGCTATCTTGCTACATCCTCCAATGGGGCCCATATTATTGACCTGTCCATGAAAACTATTTGTTTGGAAACTAGCAAGCTAGCCTTTGAGTGATCTAAAATGTGAACTTTTTTTATGGTGGGGTTTTTTTTTCCCCTAAACACTCAACCAGAGGAGATGGTTTCTGGGAATCTTAGATTCTAACTCACTTTAGGAAAGTTCTTTTGCCTTCAGTACAGACCACTGCTAATATTCTGAAAGAACACGAAGAAGATCAATGGATACTTTCATCCTTTATAGCCCTACAGCACAGGCTTTTATTATATTCTATGAAAACTTTCCTTTGTTGGAAGACAGTAATTTGTGATGCATACATTTTCTCTCTCCCTCTAGTCTCCTTGTCACTAATCAATCTGACTCTTCAAAACAAAAAAAAGGAAAAACAAGGAATATAAAAATATAATTTTACGGAAGAGGTCACTGAATCAAGATTACTGTAAATTTCTTCAAGTTCTTCCTATAATTTTGTTAACCAGACCTGAATCAAGAAATCTGCTTATTTAGGCATTGCTGTTAAATGAAGAACATGCTTTTTTTGTGTGTTGTTGCTTTAAAAGGACAGATTGGGATATTGAGGGGAAGACATTATGGGGTGGGAGCAGATATATGGGGTAGACAAGAAAATGGAAAACAAAAGCCAAGAATAGAGAAGAGTATAGCATACATGATTCAAGTTGAACACATAGGAAAAGCTATATACATATACATATACATATACATATATATATACATACACACATATATGTATATACATATATTTTCTTAAAAGTCACATTTATTTTGTGACTAAACCAGAGAATCATAGACTTATAGGGAGGGAAGTGAGCTAAGAAGTCATTCACCTAGTTCAATTTCTCCCTCAGTGTAGAGTCCCTTCTGTTATATCATCTCTGACAGATTCAGTCCTCTAATTGTCCCTTACATATTCCACTGGGGGAAGCCCTTTTTGTAAGAATATTATTCATTCTTCCTCTTTATAAATTCAAGCCATTGGTTTCTGGAGCAATACAGATTTGAGGGGGTAGCGGGGCTAGATTTCTATATTCAGAGATGTCTATAAGGGCCAGCTCTCCATTATTAATCTGTGATAGATGGATCAAGCTCAGTCTTGGGAACCTTCTCTTCACCCATTTTGGTTCCACCCAAAATTCCCTCTAGAAACACCATAATGTCATATATATATATATATATATATATAT
>CM053583.1:387596565-387680841 GCA_028627135.1 Pseudochirops cupreus
ACAGGCACTGCAGTTGGGAGATCCATCCTGCCCTACCAAAAAGTGACATAGGAGAGAATAGACTGGGGGAGGGGGAATACACTGGGATGGCTGTTTTGGGGCGGTGGGTGGGGGAAAGACAGGGAGAAAATATGTAACTCGTAATCTTGTGGAAATGAATGATGCAAACTATAATAAAATTTAAAAAAACAATCAAGTAAATTAAAATGATCAAAACCAATAGAAAAAAAAAAGAAAAGTCTAAATATATGTGAGGAGTAACTATGAAGTAGCATAACTTTTGTGGTTTTTTTCCTCTATTTTTGTGGAAGGCACCACCAAACTTTCATTTTCCAGGTTTGTAATCTAGACCCAAGGGGTCGTACTTATTGCCCACTATCAACAAGCAGACTGCAAAACTGTCTAATGAACCAGGTTAAATTATAATTGGGAAATGTTTAACAAAATAAATTAAAATATCCATAGATAATGTTGATCTGTTACTTTCTAAGTCAATATACAGCAACAAGGAATATTTCTATTCAAGTTTGACACTACTTATCTAGACATCATCCTACGTCTGACTCCTTCCCATTCATAGATCCAATCATGTAGCAAATCTTGTCGTATCTACCTATGTAACATCTTTTACTTCTAATCCCTTTTCTCTACTCACACAGTTACCATTTTAGTTCAGGCCCCTATCACCACTTTCCTGGATGATTGCAACAGTCTTCTGGAGTCATATCTCTCATCATTCCAGTCTGTTTTACAAACTGCTACCAGCATAATTTTTTCCAAGTACAAATCTCAGTTGTTCTACTCAAATCCAATGACTCCCTATAATATAATCTGTCCTCTTTTGTCTCTAAAGCCCTTCACAGTCTTGCCCCAATCTATATTTCTAGCCTCATTGAACACCCTCTCCCTCTCACATTCTGTGATTCAGCCAAATTTTCTTTCTCTCTTTTCCTCACACAAAACATTCCATCTTCTTTCTCCTTACCTTTGTACTGTCTATTGCCCATGACTAGAATGCAATGCCTCTGCACTTCCATCTCATAGAGTCCCTCTCTTCCTACAAGATGCAGCTCCATCACTGCCTTTTACGTTAAGCTTTTCTGGTCCCCCTCCCCTAAGAGCTGATATCCACCTGCCCAAGCTACCTCTACCAGGTTAACTACTTTGCATTTGTTGCCTTTATCCTTATTTCATGTTTACACTTACCAATGACCAATTGGAATATCATACCTTTGTTTTCATTCACTGTATTCATATCAACAGCACCCAGAACAGTGCATGGTACATAAGTCATTCAATCAATGTGTTGTGATTGATTGAATCATTCAAACCAGAACACTGTTATTTCTTTTTTCTTTTATTCCACCTACTAAGTGATGAAATCCGTGAAAATATAGATTAAGTCTTCTTTAATATTCATATCTCTCCCAGTACTCCACAGAGTCCTTCTGCAATACCTTATGGGATTTGGAGTTGACTCAATATTCCTGAAGATTATGCCAGCAAAATGTAAGTTCTCGCAGTTTCTATTATATATGACGGTTTCAGAAACAGAGTGTCAGGAAAAAGCAACCTAATTACAGCAGGAATCATCATAAGTAGCCTGGCCACTTGATGATCAATTTCTTGGCCATGAGAACCTGTGAAATGAAAAAAAAAATGAAAAAGGCTTTCAGTCCTATGTATCTCCCTTTAGCTTCTATAATAGAGGCAAAAGATGCTAAGAATTTTTTTTTATTCCAACCATCTATAACTAGAGGTATCCTCAATATGATATTTTAGTCCAAAGAACAATGACTAAAATAATGTTGGGAAACTAAATATCATGGGGCAGCTAAGTGGATAGAACCCTGGCCCTGGAGCCAAAGGACTTGGGTTCAAATCTGGTCTGAGACAACTTACTAGCTGTGTGACCCTGGGCAAGTCACTAACCCCTGTTTGCCTCAGTTTCCTCATCTGTAAAAGGAACTGGAGAAGAGTTGGATGTGGCTGAAACAACTAAATATCAATAGTATATTGATATCTAATATTGATATTTAGTTACCCCAATACTATTTCATTCTCACTATAAACAAAAATCAGAATCCCGGAATTCAAAATTGGAAGGAATCTCACAAGTCATCTTGTCCTATCCATACCCCTCCAAGCATTTATTCTACAATATAACAAACAAGTGCTTATACAGTCTTTGACTGAAAACCTCCAACGAGGGAGAGCCTACTTATGGCCTACTGAGACATGAGGCAGCCCATTTCTACTTTAAGATGACTCTAAGAGAAAAAAGGAGGTTGTCACTAAATGTAAGCACAGTCCAGAGGTTTCTCTTTGAAAGGTGAATAAAAAAGTTGGCAGAGTTAGTTTCAACATATGAATAAAGGCAGTAAAAAATAACATTTCCCAAGATACTTGATCTCCTTGGCTTGCAATGTTCCTGATCAGCAGAAGCCAAGAGGCTGGCATGACGATAATAGTCACTTATTTGCTAAAACCTATTGGAGAGGAGACAGAGTAATTCTGTGAAGCATCTGTCTAAAGACTTTCAAATCAAGTCAAAATACACTTTGATATTTGGTTATTTCAGTACAGAGGTAAGCATGGAAAGACAGTAAACCTGGAAACTCTCACTCAGTTTTGAGAAAGGACAGAGACCAAAGACTGAATGCTCAGAAAGTCTCCACGGATGTATATATTTCCTTCCAGAAAAATCTTATGGCTTTCCCTGATATCATGGTCCTCTATGAAAACAAAGGACAAACGCACCCTGTGAATAGACTCTCCTCTCCTCTCTGTCTGCTATCAGCTCACATGAAAGAGACCAGAAAGCCAACTATTGGAAGGGTGTGTTGACATGTAATGTAAGGGAGCTACATAGCTTACTGATTCAGAGAGCCCAGAGATATTCTGCAACGGGTTCTGATCTGCTGACCATGTGGTGAAGAGGCAAACTTATGATTATCTGCTGAGCCTGAACTGGGTGCATTCAAAAGGCACTAAATAGCCTCTTGCTCAAATGAGATAATTTAGGTAAAATATACAATGTAATGTATTTATATAGCATTTTGTAAAATATGAATTACTGTATAAATGATATCGTTATTAATCATCATCATCATCATCATAATGCCTGAGGGGCTGGGTGAGGAGGCAAGGATTACTGTAAGTGTTGGGTAGAGAGACAGTCCCCTGGTCTTTATCTTCCCACCAGAGTTGTTATCATGTGTCATGAGCGCATGGTTCTGCTATTGCGCCTGTGTCTGTTGTGTCTTTTCTTCTTGCTTTTAGATTAAAGAATATTAGAGATGGCTATGACTTTGTGAGCTTCTAAAGGTTGGAATTGTGAGCATCAGAAACCTGGGAGCTGGAGTCTGTGCTGGAATTTGCCTGGGATTGAGTGTGGGTGAGGCAGCATCTGAGGCCCTAAAAAACAACCTACTTGACCCAGCCCAGAGGTGGAAGTAATATATAACCTTGGCTACTCTACATTTGGAAATAAACTCAATAGGATGAATTCTTTGTACAAAACATTTAAATGTATGTCTGCACAATTTATTTTTTGTACAAAACAATTTAAATGTAGTAATAGATGAGAGGAACATAAACTTCCCTTTCCCACACTGTCCCCAGTTTGAGAGGAGTTATGACTTCTCTTCTTACTATATTTTTTGAGTAAATACCCCTTCATAAGAGCTAATAAATGTTAATTGGTTAAACGAGGCACTGATCACTGGTACTTAATTTTGGGGCAAAAACACCAGAATCAGGGTTTGAGTCAATAGAAAATCACTCAAACCCTTTGGGGTAACCCCAGAACCTTGAGGAAGAAATGTGACTAGCCTAGCTCAGTGAACCCAACCTGATAATATGTATGTGGTCTGGGAGAGTAAGTCAGGAGCCCTAATTTTTTTGTTGTTTTTCAGTCATGTCCTATTTTTCATGACCCCATTTGGGGTTTTCTTGGCAAAGATACTGGAGTGGTTTGCCATTTTCTTCTCCAGTTCATTTTACAGATGAGGAAACTGAGGCAAACAGGGTTAAGTGACTTGCCTAGGGTGACATAGTAAATGTCTGAGAATGGACTTGAACTCAGGGACTCCTAGCCTGGCACTTTATTCACTGCACCACCTACATCACCCCTGTTAGTAATCAGTCATTTCCTGGATCTTAAAGACCAGTGAATTTCAACTTGTTTACATATTGAATGCAAACTTTTCAGAAAAACTACAGAGGAGGAGCTAAAAGTTATAAGAAATATCAGTTCACAAAATAGTGGAAAATGTCAAATGCAATAACAAATCTACAGAAAGTTTAAAATGAAACCCCATTAAGTCTCATTACACCAAGAGACTCTGCTGACGAAACTGGTGGTACAATATTAGAAGGAGATTGGAAGAAATTCATCAATATTTCTCTAAGTTCTAGCTCTCAATGCAGCCCAAGATCACATTTTCTCTTTTTGTGGTAACATTATAGTGTTCACTCATCTTGAGCTTGTGGTACATTAAAAATTCCAGCTTTTTTTTTCCCCAGAAAAACACCTCTCTAACCACACTACTACCATCTTTTACTTCTGCAGGGGATTTTTGGGGTACCTAAATATAACATGACTTTACCTGCATCCTTAATGAATTTCATCTTATTTCTCTTAGTCCTATTTCCCAGCCTGACAACATCTTTTTGGTTCCAATTGTCATTCAGCACAGTAAGAAGCAGCTGCTGGCTCAGTGAATAGAGTCCTGAGTCTGGGATCAAGAAGATCTGAGTTCAAATCTGCACTCAGACATTTATTAGCTGTGTGACTCTCAGCAAATCACGTTGCCTCAGTTTCTTCACCTCCATAAAATGGATATAACAATAGCACTTACCTCCCAGAGTTTTTGTGAAGCTCAAATGGGCTAATAATTGCAAACTGCTGGCATATAAAGTTATTAACTATTATTATATTATCTACCCCTCCCAGCTTTTTGTTATCCCCATATTGCCATCTATGCCTTTAGCAAGCAAACAATAAGCATTTATTAAGCTTTATTTGCTAAGTTCCAGACACCGTGATAAGTGCTGGGAACTCAAATACAAGTAAAAAGATAGTGCCTGCCTTCAAGCAGCTTACATTCTAAATTAATGCACAAAAGAATAATGGGGATGATGGTACCAACGGAGCAGGCATCATTTGGAAGTCTGGAAAGTCAATGGGGAACAAAGGTTGGCTGATCTGTTTAGAAACTGAGGAACTCACCACTGGGTGAAAGAAAGATTCGCCAATAATTCTCCCATTGGAGACCAGTCTGGCAGAGGGATTTTACAGGGTGAGAAAGCCACAGGGATAGTTATAATTATAACAATTACTTTATTCACATAATTTATAAAAGAGCCCAGGCCAAAGATTCCTGGAGCACTCTATTAGAAACCTTCAGTTACTCTGACACTGAAGCAATAACTTTTCTTTAGTCTGTACATTTAGCAAGTTCCAAACGCGACTAATTGAATTCAGTCCATATTTCTCCATCTTGACCACGAGGGTGGTATAAGATAAATTGCTAAATGTTTTGCTCAAATCTATGTAACATCTATGGGCCTCTGTTCTGTCACTTTATTAATCTTGTCAAAAGTGACATGAGCATGCTATGAACTCTTCCTGTTTTGTGTATATTAATTCATTGGAATGCCCTCCTTCCCTCGTCTTTTCCTATTCAATTCCTAGCTTTTCTTTCAATAGAATATAAGTTCCTTGAGGGTAGGGATTGTTTCAATTTTTTTTATTAACCAGTGATTAAAACAATGCACTGTACAAAATAGGTGTTTAATAAATGCTCATTTATTATTAAATTAATATGCAATTAAAATGTCTGCCACCTCCATTTGTTATTGAGTCATTTCTGTCATGCCTGACACCCCATTCGGGGTTTTCTTGGCAAAGATACTGAAGTAGTAGTTTGCAATTTCCTCATCTAGCTCATTTTACTGATGAGGAAACTGAGGCAAACAGGGTTAAGTGACTTTTCCAGGGTCACACAGCTAGTAAGTGTCTGAGGCTGAATTTGAATGCGGGGAGAGGAGTCTTCTTGACTTCAGACCAGGCACTCTATCCACTGCTCTAACCTCCTCTCTAACTCTTTTAGTGAATAAAGCCCCTTTGCTTTATGCAGCACTTTTTGGGGGGGCAGCTTTTTGATGCACTTGGTTATCTGTGTATATGTTTCTTTATCTTAGCTCTCTACTAGGGAGTAATGTCTTATATACACTTTGTATCTCCCCAATACCTGGCACAGGTGTTTACTGAATAAATGTTTGTAGTGATCTCCCATCGCACTGGAGGCTAGAATCACCAATCCCAAGTGTGGCTGTTCACACAAGTTTGCCTCAAGCTAATAATTCTTGTTATTTTTCAATTAGACCAAGATGAATTGACACAAATATTCCATCACATCATTTGGCAATCCTTATTATTATAGAGCTGAGGCAAAGCAGTACGAAAGGAATTGAAGATCTGTCATTTTTCCAGTGAATTAGATTATTGTAGACAACCAGTCTGGGTGACCCTTACATAGATTAAAGACCCTAAATTATCTCTATTGGCTAGAAATACATGTCGATGTGCCATGGAACACCATTTATTTAATTTTCTTATTCCCAATGGAATTCACATTCAAGTTCAGTAATGCTTACCTCTCCCTATCTTCTGGGGAAATATCACCTGCCTGGTCATTTATACATTTTCTTTTCCTTTTTTTCTTACCCAGAAAGAGCCACAGAAGCCCCCTCTAATGGATGCTGCCCTGTGTTTGTAGCAAACGCCAAATGCATGTTCAATAGTTTCCATCAACCAGCTGATGGAGAATTCCTGAGAGCTATGGACATTTTCCAGACTGACCATTGGGCAGCTAGAGTGACCCCAGAATACAGATGAATAACCTGGTTGTTGTGGATCCATGCAAGTTGCCAAAAGTTAATTGAGTGCCAATTATTATTTTGATTCTGTAAATAGGACTAGAGTGGGTGATCATGAAATGTAAGTAGCATTAAAAGGAAAACAGAGTGTAATCAGAGATAGGCTAAGGCAGTGTCTACTTGCAAAAACTGATGTGAGGAATAGGAGAAAATAATCTAGAAAAATCCAGCAAAAATTCCATAGGAGATAATAATAGAAACAATAATATTTACACAGTACTTTAAGGTTTACACAGTGCTTTGCATATGTAATCTCATTTGATCTTCATAACAACCTTGTGAAGTAAATGTTATTATTTCCATTTCACAGATAATGTTGAGAGAGGTTAAGGCTTACGCGATAAGTAATGCTCAAGCTTTCCTGACTCTAAATCTCAGCTCTTTCCATTATAATGCTTAGATAAGTAAGTAATGAAATGGGTGGTCAGAAAAATAGCTTTTGATTGCTCACAGCCTATAAATTTTAATTATTAATAGATTAGCAAGCATTTGTATAGTGCCTTTTTTTATAAAACACTTTACAAATGTTATTTCATTTTATTCTCACAACAGTTCTGAGAAATGGGTGCTATTGTGATCTGTCTTCTACAGATGAGAAAACTGAAGGAAACAGAGAATATGCAACTTGCCCAGGGTGACACAGGTAGCATAGATTTGAACACAGGTCCTCTCAACTTCAAGATCATCGCTCTATTCACCACACCATGGAGCCACCTCAATATTAACATGTATAATTTCCACCAAATTCCTCACCCAGTATTTTATTGTGATACAGAGATGACTTGAAGTTCTCTTAAATCTACCATGGTGTGTGTGTGTGGGGGGGGCATCCAACAATCCATTAATTTTCTTGATGCTGTGTGAAGATATAAATTAAAAAAAACAGTGGTAGTGACCTAGTTGAAAGTATGTAGGACTAGAAAGTTCTGCTCTGTCATGTGAACTGAGGGATCTTGGAAAAATCAGTTAACCTCTTGCTGCCAAAACATTTTCCTCTATCCCCTGATGGCAGGTGATCATATTCAGGGAGGGATGGAGAAGAATCAACATAAGAGTTGGAACATGCTAAAAACTACTGTGTAAGATGTATTCTTTCATGGTCAAATCCTAATTCTGAAACTGACTTGCAGAATAATCATAGATAAATCACTTAATCTCTAGTTGACTTATTTCTCTCATCAATAACTACTATTCAAGCCTTTGGACCTTATATGTAAAGATATGCATAGAAGTCTATTTCTGAGATGAGAGAGGAAAAATATGAGCAGCATCTTAGCAGCAACAGACCAGCTGGTAAGGCATTGTGGGGTGGACTTTTCCTGATTCCAACATTAACTATCCCCTTCATTAACCTTCTTTGCTGTGTGTGAGATGAAAATTTAGGGTTCTTTTGATTGGCATTTCTCTCATTATGAGTGACTTAGAGCTTTCTTTCATACGGTGCTTAAAACTGCAATTCTTTTTGAGAACTGTGTGTTCATATCCATCTACCCTTTATTGATTAGGGAATGGTTTTTAGTCATATACCTACATGTATAAATATACATGGATATGTATATTTATGTGTGTATATATACACACACATATATAATTTCCTGCCATATGTTAGGTCGTATGTGTGTGTATTCATATATTTAGCTAGATGTAGAAGCGTAGAGAGTGCCAGGAAGGCTGATCTTCCTGAATTAAAATCCAGCCTCAAACTTGCTGTTTGGCCCTGGGCAAGTCACTTAACCCTGTGGCCTCAGTTTTCTCATCTGTAAAACGAGCTGGAGAAGGACATGGGGAACTACTCGGTTATCTTTGCAAAGAAAACTCAATGGGGTCACGTAGAGTCGGACACAACTTAAAAATGACTGAACATACACACGCTTGTTGTCTCCAAGCTCCTAGTAACTTTTGGAACGTATGTATGCACACGTATGCATACATGTGTGCACGCACATCCATGCATGTGTATTGTGTATGCATGCGCGTACGAAGGTCCTTCGCAGCTCTAACTTTCTGTAATTCTCTTCTTTGATCTAAAATAGAGAATGCAAACTTTTTTTACAATTATTTTACAAGTGAATTCAGTTCAGCAATGTGTGCGTGTCTGTGCACACACTCCGAGTCTATGGGACCCCCTTCTCCAAAGGAGGTTTCGCTCCTACGCACCATACGCGGCTCCTTTCGGAGGACCGCAGCCTCCAGGGCACGCCCCGGGAGGCGGGGCTGAGCTCCCGGCAATCTGCAGCCTGCAGGGGCGGCCCCAGCCGGCGCCCTCCTCCCCGCCCAGCCCGCCCGCAGCTGTCGTCGCGCCGCTGGGCCGGCAGAGGGCGCTGTGGGCTTTCGCGTCCGGTGCCCCGGCAGCCCCCGACCTGGCGGCCGCCGTCTCTTTCTTTCCTCCGGCGCAAAGATTTTTCCCAGACTCCCCCGCGGGTAAACAGACATGGCTGAAGAAGGTGGTGGAGAAGAACCAAACATGGGGAACCATCTGCAACTCATGCCCGGTAACCACCCGGCCGCCGACTCCCCAGGGAGCGGAGCGGGGAGGCGGGGCCGGGGCTGTGGGGCGCCCGCTCTGGGCGGGGAGCGGGACCCGGGGAACCCGGTCCTCGCGGAGGCTGGTGCCTGGCTGCGGGCCGGAGAAGGGGACAAGTCTGGCGGCGGGCCGGAGAGGCGGCGCTGCCGGGGCGGGGGTGGGGGGAAGAGGGCGGGGCCCGGGGCCTTTCGTTTGGAAGTATCGGCGGGGGAAGCGGAGACCCCCCGCCTTTGGCTCCTCCGAGGAGCCTCCCCGGCCTCCCCCCGGCCAAAGACCCCGGTGCCTCCCGGGCCTCCCTCGGGGCTCTCCTCGGCCTCTCGGGGCCCTGCCCGGGGGGGACTCGGGTGTCGTCAGCTCCCGGTCCCCCCCCAGTAGAATGTAAGCTCCTTGAGGGCAGGGCCGTTTCGTTCTGGCCTTGGTGGCCCGGGGCCTACGCTCAATAAAGGCTGGCTGGGGATGGAGGCTCCCTGCAGCTGCTGAGGGCGGCCCCGAGTCCAGGCCTTGGACCCCGGGACCCTCTCCCGTCCCCTATCCCGATGGCACCGCCAGAGCCAGGTCTCGGAGTGGACGCCTTCCCAGCCGCCCGCAGCAGTCGTATGTGTCCCCGGTCCTGCCTTGGCCGTCCCCTTCTTCCCTGGCTTGTCAGAGCCCAGTCGGGGGGTTTGCGAGGCGGCAGCAGCAGCTGCGGTGACGCCCCTTTTACAGACGCGGAAACTGAGGCCGGGGCCTGCCCAGGCTCACTCGCCGGGTGTCCCTGGCGGGATTTCCAGGCAGCCTCGCCCAGAGCCCAGCCCTGCCCGCGTTCCCTTGACCTTTGCGGCGGCTCTGTGCCCGCGGGGCTGCTTTAGCTCTGCTGTCAGTGGCGGTGACCCGCCCGGAGGTGGGAGCCGGGACCCCAGTCACTGTCACCTCCGCTGTTTCTGCTGCTCCTCATTGGCCCACAAGCCCAGAAAAACGCCGGCAAGATAGTTTTGCCAATTAATTACAGACGCAGACACAAAAGACTGTACTGATTTGTCGTCCTAGGACTGTAGCTGTTTATTTTGTGTGTTTTTATGTAAATATTTACCCATGTGTCGTCTCCCGCTTAGACTGTAAGTTCCCTGAGTGCAGGGGCAGGATTTTGCTTTTTCATTGTATCTGCGGGACCTAGCACAGCGCCTGACACTAAGTTTGTGATCAGTGGGTAAACATTTATTAAGTGTCTTCTTGTGCCAGGTACTGTGCTGAGCCCTAGGGATACGAAAAACAGGCCAACAAAATGATGATTGAATAAAGGATGGGTATAATTAAAATAGGGTGAGTGAAAGAAAAATGATTTGAAGGTAGGTCAAGGATGCAGACTAATGAAAAGTATAATGTAAGTAGGTCTGACTAGCCGCAGTGGAATATTCTTTTAGGGAATAAGTGACAAAAGTCTGAAAAAGTAGTCCGTGGCCAAATTGTGGAGAACCTCAGAATCCAAGCTAAGAAGTTTTGACTTTACCCAATAGCTGTGGCTATTGACTGTTTCTGAGTGACATGATCAGAGGGATGTTTTGTATTAATTTGGAGGCAGAATCAGGCACAAAGTGAAGGGGAAAGAGAGGCAGGGAGACCAGTTACAAAGAACCTTTTTCTGAAAAAAGTAAATATCAGGAAGTTGTAAGAATTCTCAAAGCCAATTGATTTATCTTTTTATGTCCATTTAAATTCTAAGTGGTCTAAGAATTAAATTGTGTTTATCCTTCAACTGAGGGAATGAGCCTTTCCCCACTCCCTAGAACAGTATGTAGGGTAATTTCTTTATCTACCAAATCCAGTTGTTTTTTTTTTTTTTTGCCCTGGTAGCAGGTGAAAAAAGTACAGATAGGGTTGTACTTACTGCTGCAGTAAAGTGAGTCATCAGTCTTTATAGGCTTCCAAATTGACCAAAATCAACTACTGAACAAGTGTTGGTATATTTTTATAAGAGTTATCAGTAGTCACAGCTCATATGTGTCACTACTCTAATAATGGTTTCCCAATAAGAGTATTCAAGTAATTGAACATTTTTATATTTGTAGTGAAAATTAATATAAAGTAATTTCATCAGTGTCATAGTAATTTTGTAGCAGATTTATTTGATTTTGATAGTTATTCCTTAATTTTCAAGAGTTAGTTAAAAATCCAATACCTTTACTATATAGAGATACATTTGCATTCTGGACCATATTTGGTCTCTGTATTGGAATCTATATATTGAAATATATCCATGTATTGAAATATTTCAAATTTGATTAAATTGAACATAATGTGCACATATTATTATCATTTTGTTTATACATTATCCTTCTGTTTATTAATTCTTACATAGGAGAGTGACTAGACCTGTGATTTCATTGGTATAGTGAGCTCTGAGGTTGGCCCATTCTCTGCAAATTAGTCTTAGGAGGTTACTTAGAATACTGAGAATTTGCTCAGGAATCCCACGGTCAGTAAGTGTCAAAGGTGAGACTTAAACCTAGGTCTTCTGGCACCAGGAGGGGCTCTCTACTCACTCAAACATTCTGAATATACTTAGAGATGCCAGATTAATTACACCTATAGTGTGTGTATTGTGAAAGAGGTTACAACTGCTATGTTTATAGTACATTGTGATAGGCACTGGTAGTATGGAAATGAGATGGCAATGTCCCTGTCAGTAAGACACTGTAGTCTAGTTGGTGGGAGTGCAGAATAAGACAGCTACATTGATATAACATAATAGGTGCATAAGAGACCAAACTAAATACTAGGAAAATGCTGAAGAGGCAGAGTTCTGTAATAGCTAGGGTGGGGTCAAAGTGAGAGTGTAGTGTACCTGAGCTTGAAGGCTGGAAAGGATTTCTGTTGGTGGGGGGAGGGGAGACCATGTGAATGGCGTGGAAGCAGGAAACCATAAGATGACATTGGGAGCAGCAGGTAGGCCAGTGTAGCTGGAACGTAGGGTGTATGCATTTAGGCTGGAGTCAGATTGTGCATGGCCTTAAATGATGGTCTAAGGAATCTGGATCTTTCCTTAGTAAGCATTGTGAAGCTGGAACGTGGAGAAGAGTGTTGTCAGACCTGTCACCTTTGGAAGATCACTCTTGCAGTGATGTTTATGATGCATTAGAGAGGAGAGGAAGCCTGTTGGGAGGCAGCTGGGGGCATAGTAGAAAGATTTCTGGGCCTGGAGTCAGGAAGATTCTATTTCAGATCCGGCCTCAGACACTTTCTGGATGTGTGACCCAGGCAGGTCGCATAATTTCTCTGCCTCAGTTTTCTTATCAATAAAATGGGGGTTATAAGACTCTACATCTCTCAATTCATTACATTTTCTCTGACTGTCCTCCATGCCTGAAACACTCCTCCTCCTCAAGTCTGCCTCCTAGCTTCCTTTATGTCCCAGCTAAAATCCTATCTTTTACAGGAAGCCTTTCCCAATCTCTATTAATTCTAGTGCCTCCCCTCTGATAATTATTTACTATTTATCCCGTATATAGTTTGCTTTATACATATTTGTTTGCATTTTGTCTCCCCCATTAGATTGTAAGCTTCTTGAGGGTAGGGACTGTCTTTTGCATTTTTTTTTTTTGGTATCTGTAGTGTTTCTGGCACATGGACGCTTAATAAGTGTTGATTGATTGATCTCACTCCCCGGGTTGTTTTGAGAATAAAATGTCATAATATTTGTAAAGTGCTTTGCAGACTTTAAAATACTATATAAATGCTAGCTGCTATTACTATAGTATGTCCTGAAATTAATACACAAAGCATTTATTTAATGGAAATGCAAATGTACAGTGTGGTACTTTTTAAGAAGGAGAAGTGATAGCTCTGTGCAAAAATCACCTTCTCTAAAATTGTTTACTCTGAATTTGCTTTGCAGATGTAAAGCTTGAATAAAGAACTCAATTGATCTGTTCCGTATTATAGTTATAGAAAATACGTTTTTGAGAGGAGCATGTTTTTTGATAAAAGTCTTCTAATTATTTTCTTTTGCTACTCACAGAATAGCATTACTTTTAATGTAAACTTAAGAAGTGAAATTTTCACATAAAGAAATTCATTCTTGGGGCGGCTAGGTGGCACAGTGAATAGAGCACCAGCCCTGGAGTAAGAAGGACCTGAGTTCAAATTCAGCCTCAGACATTTGACACACTTATTGTCCGTGTGATTTTGGGCAAGTCACTTAACCCCAATTGTCCTCCAAAAAAAAAAAAAAGAAATTCATTCTTTTTTTCAAAATTTAGTGTGACCATAAAAAATGTTGTAAAGATTCCAAAATCAACAAGCATTTTTATTAAGCATCTGTGCTGGGGACATAAGACCAGACCAAAAACTGTTCCTCTCTCAAAGGAGATCGTAGTAAAGATGACCCAAAGAATCCCACAGTCACAGAATATTAGAGCTAAAAAAGACCTTAGAGAACATGCAGGCCAACTCTCTGACTTTTTTAAGTGAAGAAACTGAGGACCAGTGAGGGAAGACTTGCCCAAGGTCCCACAGCTAGTAAAGGGCAAAGATAACCTTGAATGCCAAGTAGTATTCTGATTCCAAGTCGAGGCACTGGCTAGAGCCAGCAGCTGATTGTTCAGCTCTCAGGCTGAACATTTAATAATACACCTCAGAAATTGACAGATGTTACAAATCAGGAATTGGTTTATGTTTTTGTTGATTGTCTAGAGTTAAGAAAGTGATGGAGAAAATGTTACTGATTTGTCAAGCAAAGTGCTTTACAAATGTTATCTCATGATCTTCACAACAACCGTGTGGGGTAGATACTGTTGTTATCCCAGTCTTACTAGGATCACGACTTAGTAAGTGTTTGAGGCTGGATTTGAATTCAAGTTTTCCAGATTCCAAGCCTAGGGCTCTATCTACTGTACCACCAGCAGGGCTGTTAACCATTTTTCAGCACATCTCTTTTCTAAGTCCATTGCTCTTCCTACTCTACCAGTTTTTATCTGCTGAAGATATCTTTTTTTTATTTTCTTTGATAATAGTTTTCTTTTGTAAGCATACAAAAACTAAGTTTTTAATGTGTTTTATATTAAAAATATAAGACCTAATTTATTTTTTTTACAAACCAAGCAGTGGTTCTCAACCTTCCTAATGCCGTGATCCTTTAATACAGTTCCTCATGTTGTGGTGACCCCCGACAATAAAATTATTTTCATTGCTACTTCATAACTGTAATTTTGCTACTGTTATGAATCATAAGGTAAACATCTGATATGCAGGATGTATTTTCATTGTTACAAATTGAACATAACCCATAGGTTGAAAATCACCGATTTAGAGGTTACTGAGAACAAAGATGTATTTTTCCTCCTCTCAAGTTCATGGACCCCTTGAAATTTATCCATGGATCCCAGGTTTAAAACCTCTGTAGAGGGACATATCCCCAAAACTTTAAATGAAAAACTTTCTTTTCATTAAAATAATTGCACTTTAACAATTAATTCACTTTAAAAAATACGATATTCTTTTACTGCTTATTAGCAGAAAGTGAAGAAGATGATGAAATGGAAGTTGAAGATCAGGACAGCCAAGAAGCCAAAAAACCTAATATCATAAATTTTGATACCAGCCTGCCAACGTCTCATATGGTGTGTACTTTTGGTTATAATCTTCATCAGAGCTACTTTTAGCCATCATATTTCTACAGGTTATGGGAAACAGTGATTATGATGTTATCTGATATAAGCTTAATGAAACTCTCTGTGGGTGAGGTTGTTAGCTATTTACTAATTGACAAACCTTCTGTAATGGAATAGTTTTGAAACAGCTGTACTTAAGTATGTATATGTGTTTGTGAAAAGAAATTTGAATTGTGACTCCTAAACTTTTTCAGTATAAGGAACTTCTTTTATTATGAAATAATTTTGACCCCCATATTATTAATATCCGTTGAATTAGGAAATAAATTATGATAAAAGGCTATTTTGAGTTCAGAAATGCTTTTAAATGAACTTTTATTTTCTTAATAGTCATGTGCATTTAAAAAACAGGTACAAGATATTATTTATCATTTGCAAAAAATGTTTGTTATGCTGATCAACAGTGGATGTTTTGTTGAAGGTAAATGATGCTTAATGTAGATATGGATTCATGTACCCCTTTCTGTAACTTCTCAGCTCACAGTTTGGAAACTTTATGAATTTAATCCAGTAGTTAGAATGATTTTCACTCTTCTTTAATCGCAGCATCCTATTAGCACTATAATTAATTTAGTTTAATGTTCAACTTTACACATTGCTGCTTGATGGAGTAGTGTTATTTAATGCTTTAAAATGTCTTATATATCAATTTAGGCTTTTGGATCTATCAGATTACATCCATTTCTATCACATTAATAGTGTTTAATAAATTTAAGATTTTGCTCTCATATCCATGAAGTCATTGTGTGTATATGTATTCTTAAATAGTATCTGGGCTCTGATATGGAAGAATTTCATGGCAGGACTTTGCATGATGATGACAGCTGTCAGGTGATTCCAGTTTTGCCGCAGGTGATGATGATGTTGATTCCTGGACAAACTTTACCTCTTCAGCTTTTTCATCCTCAAGAAGTAAGCATGGTGCGGAATTTAATTCAGAAAGACAGAACTTTTGCAGTTCTGGCATACAGGTAAAACATTTGAATGAATTTTTTATATAGTTTGTTTTCTTTAGTCAGTAGTACAGTGGGGTGGTGAAGCCAAAGCAGATGATTACATTCCATCAGGCAATCAGTAAACATTTATGCATGTGCAGGGATGGCATGTGATTCTACAAATTAATAGATTTTACTGAAAAAACCATTTGGGAAGGTTGATGGCTTTCACTATCCATATTTATATACATGTGTCTGTATATACACACACACATTTATTTGTACACATGACTGCTAATTCTAGCATTGGGCTTTGAATATTTTTGTATTTTATACATTGTTTATATTCTCAAATGGTTAAATTGGTTTGAGTATTCTTAGTTTTAAAAGTTTCAGAAACTTGAGTGAATGCCAGAGAATATACAAAGTTTAAAAAAATTGGATTCTTAATCCTAGAAATTCTGCTCATTTGAAGAGAAGCAAATTTTATATTTTAATATAAAAAAACTTGACTTTGCAAAGGATAGACTTCCTATCCAAATGATAGATCCATAATTTGTATAAATACAACCCAGTGTTATGGAAAGATTAGGCTTTAAATATGGTAAAGGGGAATGTAAGAAGTTAGGCATTGGGGCGCAGGAAACACCCTGGAGTGTTTTCCAAGGAAATATCACAGCTAACATTTCATATGGAAAATGAGTGAAAGTATGTTTGACAGAATCTCCTTGAGTCCTAAAGGAATTTAGACCTGTCATTTCCTTTAAAATTTCTTATGTACTTACTCTGGTTGTAATTTTCTTTTAAGTTAACTTTTGTTTATTTTTAGTTTACATCATTCATTTCCACAAGATTTTGAGTTACAAATTTTCTCCCCATCTTTTTTAAAAGAAGGGGCACTAGCAAATAATGAATTGTTTTATGAAGTTCGTACATGTTTAGTGCCATTAGTAGCTTTGCAAATATTGAAACTGAAATTTTAGGTAACTGAACAGCATTTCCTTTTTTAAAACCATGTCTTCAGTAACATACAGGAAAGGGAAGCACATTTTGGGACAACAGCCGAAATATATGCCTATCGGGAAGAGCAGGACTTTGGAATTGAAATAGTAAAAGTGAAAGCTGTAGGAAGACAGAGGTTCAAAGTACTTGAAATAAGAACGCAGTCGGATGGGTAAGAAATTGCTGTGTTTGCTTAAAAGTCCCTTTATTATCCTTGTGATTTAAAAAAAAAACAACTATTTGACCTTTTCCATATATTCATACTGTAATAGAACACTATTATCATGTTTTCTGTTAAAGGAAAGAACTCCATACAGCCTGGGTTTCCCATCACAGTCCTATTCCAATAAAGATCTAACTGCACCCATCCATACAGTATGGGGTCTGGGCAGGTCTCTGTGGAAGAATCTGTCTTTTCCTTCACAGATGATGAGATCTTTGGACTATACTGGCAAAACTTTGCAGGCCATGACTATACATTAATCAAATAATCCATAAGTGTTATACAGAAAGGCAAAAGGTGGTCCCTGCCCTCAGGGAGTTCCCAATCTAAGGGGGGAGATTATATGCAACAAATATGTATAAAGCAAGCTTTCTACAGGATAAATAGGAAAAATTAATAGAAGGAATGCCCTGGAATTAAAAGTGGTTGTGGGAGGCTTCCTGGGGTAGATGGGATTTTAGTTGGGTGGCAGGATTTAGATTTTATTCCGCTTTTGCGTGCTTCATAATTCTTAACACGGTGCCTGGGCACATAATAGGCATCCAAGAAATGCTTGTGGGTTGATTAACCTAAGGCAGCCAGGTGTTATGGCAAGGCTGCCATATTTTTTTAGTGTTTAAGTTTTATTTCTCTTTGTAGCTTACCACAACTTAATCTTTTTAGCCCTATAAAAAAGCACCTGACTTGATTACAAGCGATTACTTAATATATTGAACGATTTTTACTGTTGTTGAGTCATTTCAGTTGTTTCCAACTCTGTGACCCCATTTGTGATTTTCTTGGCAAAGATACTGGAGTGGTTTGCCATTTCCTTGTCCAGCTCATTTTACAGATGAGGGAACTGAGGCAAACAGGGTTAAGTGATTTGCTCAGGTCACACAGCTAAGTGTCTAAGGCTAGATCTGAACTTGGGTCTTCCTGACTCCAGGTGTGGCACTCTATCCATTGTGCCACCTAACTGCCCTGTGAACAACTATGTGTTATCGCTGTTTTGTGCATAGTAGTATGAAAATCCCAAAGCAAACACATTTGGGACATAAGACAGAATGGAGGAATATATAACAAGTTAGGAAGAAACAGTAAATTGATCAGGTAAAAGGCATGATAACGTCACAAGCTATCTTATCAATATAATTTTTGCTAACTTTTAAAAAAACTCCCATCCTGAAGGGTTTTTTTTTAAATGTACTACAAGGGCTGAGATTTTTTTTTTTAATATCACATAGCATAAAGGACAATTGACATTTGATGCCATGGTTCCTACGTATTTGTACCAGAGATTTTTGGTAGCTGTAGATTTACTATTTGAACACAAGATGGCAATACACTGATACCTATGAAACTGGTTCAGGAATGTAAAGCATATGACTGTGGCTTAATAATAAAGATCATTGTCACCCAGGGCTAGAAAAGATCTTTGATAGGGCATTTTTCCCTTTGCCCTCAAATGAGACCACTATTAAGCTATCTCAAAAAGATGAAAATCTGTCCTTATTTTAAAAACTTCCACAAAAGACAACACAGACTGCTTTAACAACCCTTGATGGGAATTCTTCATATGTATTTTAAGTCACTTCACCCTTTTTCCTTTTCTGTCTGTAGCAGATGGAAGATTGAGCATAAATGGGCACAGTTCTTTTGTATCACCCCATATAACCATGACATCTGTGCCATGTGGCCTTTTTATTTCTAGGAAAAATCATCTTAGCATTCTGAAGATCTTCCTGTAGGTTTTATCTCACTGTCTTTGAATAAGTTTTGTGACTCTTGTGAATTTTCTGAATCTTCCGACGTGTGGATTTCACCAACGCCTTGAACAAACTACAGCGGCAAATAAATTTTAAAGATGGCGTGTGCGCGAAGCTGACAATTGGAAATAGTTCATTGTTGGTTCTAATGAGTTGATAAAATGCGTGACCTTTTAGTTGTTGTTTACTAATCGCATCTGTTACTCATAACTTTTAAATATTTGTGCTTCATCATATAAAATTGTGGTTTTTAGTCACGGTTAGGCAAAAATATTTTTGTTGAGTTTGTCATTGATAACTTTTGAGGAGATGAGAGTTTTTTAATCCTTCGCATATTCATATAAATGTATTTAGTTGCTATTTAACAAGTCATCTGAGCAACAGCAAAAAGAAGATGGAAAATTTTAAATCGTTTTAGTTCGTGTTTGGGTAGGGCACAAGGTTTTCACTGAATGTGTTTAGTGAACATACCATACATACGGTTAAATGAATCCTTACTTAAGGGATCCATTTTCAGGTTTCTTTGAGTGCTCCCTATCAGTGCAACCGCTGTGATTTGCTGTAGCAGCTAACTCTTGGGTCATACGCCACTCCAGATTTTGCCAAGTTGATACAGGGGCATAAGGCATACACATTGCATTGCTGAGCATCTCGGGGTGGTGAAACCTGCCAGACTTGGATTACTCTGACATAGTCTTCAAGAACCCAAGGTTACTTACATGCTATGATGAGGCATCAAATTAAGACTGAAGTAGAGAGGAATGATCCTTAGTCATTTTCACATCATACCTATGTGCTTTGGAACGCATATGTAACTAGTTCCATTGAGCATATAAATGCAAGTATCTGTTTCTCTTTCATAGTCTTCATTTATTAGGGCAGTAGTTGATTTAAAAGGTCATTTTAGAAGTCTTAAATGTACCTAATGGTAGAGCTAGGGACCGTCTAAAAAAAGTATTGGGTATCTTACTGAGATGCTATAAAATGTGATTATTTTGATGAACTGTTTTTAAAAGTTAAATAGCATGGTATATAGAATTTGAGGTGTTTTATTTACTTAACAGTTTAGAATATAGTGCCTTTAAGTATCAGGGAAAAATAAATGCTTTCTTATATAAATCCTTTTCACTTGGGTTTGAGGGCAGTAAATTATACTTTTCCATATGCCTGGTACAGGCAATCTTCTTCCCTTCTTTGGCAGTGGGGGAAATAATGAATGAGATCTGAAATCTATGAACAGTTTTTTAACCTGGAGGAGGCATTATGGCCTAATTGAAAAGGCTCTAGACTTGGAATCAAAGGCCCAGCTCTGCTGTTCAGCTTCTTTATTACTTTAGATACCCTTTGATTATGATTAATGTATTTTTCCTCCTTCAGTTTTTTTTTCTAAATATGTGAAAATGGGAAGAAATATTTGTATGGGACATACTTCTTAGGGCATTGTGAGTAAATCACTTTGTAAACTTTTGAAAGCATTTAAAGTGCTACATGCACATATGTTATTAGCCTCATTTTTATCTCTTTCTGTGTAATAATTAGCCAGATAATTTGGTATTTTTTCTCCTTTTCTTGAAATGCTGTTTCTAAAAGCCAGACAAAGGTGAGCCTGTAGGGTGTATAGATAATTCACAGAAGAGATAATCAGTACTTGATTTTATGTTGACTTTTGGATCTTTTGGTTCAGTTAACTTTTTTCCCCCAGTGTCTTCTGTTATACAATTTAGCATAAGATCCTTCTTTCTCATTCTGCATTAAGATTAGCATAATGATATATAATGTGTGAACTATTTTCTTTCTGAACAGTGTTGTGTATATTGACATGTAGTGGCTGATGAAAGAAATTTACAGACTTTTGTATTTTTAGATTGATGATATCTCTTCCAGAACTTGTAATCTGAATTCAGTTTTTGTTTAAACCGTCCCCCATGTTTGGTTCTCTTAACCACAGAATTCAGCAGGCAAAAGTACAAATCCTTCCTGAGCGAGTGTTGCCATCAACCATGTCTGCGATCCAGTTGGAGTCTCTTAGTAGATGCCAGCTTTTTCCATCTTCAAAACCTGTGTCATGGGAAGACCACTGTTCACCTCAGTGGTGGCAGAAATATCGAAAGGTGAGAACAAGTTGTTTTTGCCTCTTTTAAAATTAAGCAAAACCACTTGCTCATTCTCTTGCTTTTTATAGACTGCTCAGAATTCACTTCACCTCGTATAGGATTTTGCTGCAAACTTTGAGGCCTTGTGTCTGGTATCTACAGATCTGTTCCTCTATAAATATGGTTATTTTTTCAGCCTTAGAAATAGAAGAGACTATTGCAGTCAGCTCATCCAACCCAGACCTGAGGGCCTTGAAAGGGTTGGGGAGTTGTCCAGAGTTGCAGGTCTACCAATTTAGGTTCTTCAAATGTTTTTTGACAATATATCCTTGAAAGATCTTCAAAAAAAAAAAAGCTAAAAAAGTGTTATTCAGGGTGGGCATCATGAACTAACTGTACAACAAAGTTCTAATTTTTATTTCTGGAGGCATAAGCACATTTAAAAAAAAATTTTAACAGCACAAAATCAGAATAAAGTATTTAACCTAAAATAGTTTAACTTTACCTTTCCTAGAACAGGTGGCCTTTAAAAAAAGATTTGGGATTATAATGTTTGTTTGGAATTTACTGCTCTTAAAAATTTTGGCAGTAGCTAGTTACACATAACTATTTATTTTTTCTTTTACAGAAGTGAAAAAGTAGGGATTTATTTTCAGTTACCCATTTGTAGGATGTTATATCTCTTTCCAGGTTTCAAATAGAATGTACATTTTTTATGGTTTCTGCCTAAAGAAACAAAATCTTCCTGGTTTCCCACGTTAGAGATGGGAATACTCACTGCTGTACTAAGCAGGACGGTTGATATTGAACTTCGGTTTTTTGGAATTTAATCTAAGAGTGTGTTCCTTAAAGTTACAACAAAGTTGTCAGTTCTGAGTATAGAGATAGAGATCTAGCATTACAGATGCTCTGGTCTTTTACAGATAGAATAATTGGATGTGTTTAATTTAAATTTTATGTCAGATTGTCAGAAGTGTAAGATAACATAGTAGACTTCCCAGTTAAAACAAAGTACCTTTATATGTCTTGGCTGAAGAGAGCTCAGAAGAGCACTAGAAGGAAAAATGTTTAAGGTCACCCAATCCCTTTCATACAAGAAGGTTATTGCCATTATTCTTTTCATTATATGACTTTTTCTATCCTTTTTAAATTAGGAAGGAGTTTCACCATGTAGGTGGATCAGGGTGCCAGATACCTGGCTGTCCATGCTTCCTGGTTTGGTTCATGGTTTTGACAGATAATCTACAAGACCTTGGAAAGTCACTTAGCTCGCCTGTGAAGTGACTGTAATGGCAAAGTGTGAGATTTTTAATTAGTGTTAAGTGGCGCAGGATTCTCACTGGAGAGGCATTATCCAAACTGCTCCCATCTTCAGACAACTTGCAAACTTATATCTTCGTGACATTTTGACAATATTAGTACTAATGTCTGACATTTACAACTTCTTTGTGCATGTTCAGCTCCCTCCCTCCCTCAGCTGTATTTTCTATCTCACTCTGTTTTTTCCATTGCATTACTTTTATTATATTGACAACTGCAGAGTGGAAGGTGTCCTTTCCTATTCTTGATTGTTTTTTTAATCAGCTTAAATAGATAGTAGGTTCTTTTAATTCTCAAGACTCAGGAGTGTTGGTTATCAAAATTGTTACAGGAAAATAACTCTTGTCTTTTTGATAATAGCATACCTTGAAAGTAAGGACATTTTGCTACCATCCCCATGCTTGAATTGATGAAAACTTCTCTTAGTAAACCAGATTATTGTGGTTTTTATTCTACAGTCCAACATTCAGTTCATTATTTGTATGTTCTGGATGCTGAAGAAGTATGTGCCTGACCCCAAGGAGTTCCTTTCACATTCTGAATATTTATGTAGATACATATTTTAAATAGGTGAATCCTTTCCTTTCTTCTGTCTTTCTTCCACCCCCACCCTGCCAATTTGGAAAGTTTTTTGGTTTATTTTGCTCAGAAATAATAATAATTATGCTTTATTTCTTTTCTTCTCTTATGTTAATGATTCAAATGACAGCAAAGCATAGTGGATAGAAAGCCAGCCTTAGAGTTTATAATTGACTTCAAATCCCACCTCTTACACATGGTAGTTGTGTGACCCTGGGCAAGCCACTTGACCCCTTAGTGCCTCAGGCAGTTCTCTGAGAGGAAAAGTTACTGACCAGGTGCTGATCTGCATTGGGAGAAGAGTGGGAAAGAAAGGGAAGTGAATAAACCTTTATATTGTACCTACTGTGAGCCAGCTAAGTGGTGCAGTGGATAGAGTTCTGGGCTGGAATCCAGAAGATTCACCTTTGTCAGTGCAGATCTGGCCTCAGACGCTCGCTAGCTGTGCGACCCTGGGTAAGTCATTTAACCCTGTTTGCCTCAGTTTCCTCATCTGTAAAATGAGCTGGAGAAGGAAATGGCAAACCACTCCAGTGTCTTTGCCAAGAAAACCCCAAATGGGGTAACAAAGAGTTGGATATGACAGAAAAGTGATTGGGCAACAGCAATACTATGAGCCAGATGCTGTGCTAATCTCATTTGATCCTCCCAACAACTCCTGAGAGGTAAGTGTTATTATTGTCTCTATTTTATAGTTGGGGAAACTGAGGCAAACAGCAGTTAAGTGACTTGCCCAGGGTCATACAACTAGTAAATTTCTGATACTGGATTTGAACTTAGGTCTTTTGACTCCAGGCCCAGTGACTTATCTAATACCTCCCTAGTTGCCTTTCAGAGGTAGGGCAAGTTTCTGTACCAAGGATTTACTGTACCAATTAAATCACAGACTTGGTCCCAAAAAATATATTAATAATTCAGTCTTCCTCTGTTATTCTTGTGGAAAGCCAGCATCTAGTCACTTTCTCTCCTGGTTTGACCTTGTCTAGTTAACGTGTTGATTCCATAGGATGTGGGGCTAGTTAGCTCCCATTCTTGATAATCAGATCTCATTAGAGTGGAGGGCACAGGAAAGATGATAAGGGCAGAGACAGGCAGACAGAAAGGAAAAACGGGGTGGGTGGGGGAAGAGAGCAATAGGAGAGGAGTGCCTGGAAATGAAGAAACTAAAGATAGAGGGAAAAGGAGGTAGAGGAAAAATAATACATAATGGATTAGATGGACAGCCTTGGCAGTAGAGAAGGGAGGGAAACTTAGGAGGGGGAGAAAGCAAGGAAGGAAGAGAGCTAGGGTGGAAAAGAAAGCAAAGGTGTATCTAGGACAAACCTCAGAAATGGTCCCTATAGTCCTCCTGGATTGAAAAGAAAAGGAGGGGAAAATACCTAAGGGTTGGGTAGGAAGAGAGGGATTGCTCTTGTTGCTCTATAAACTTCCCAGATATTCAGTGTTGGAGGTCCCTAGTCTCTTTACTGGGACCCAAGGAAGCCCTTTAGGGGAAGAGAATGGTGATTCTTAGATGTGGAAGCCCTGGAATAGAGCTTCAGATTTGGAAATCAGTGTATCATTCCTTATTTACTTTCATCTTTAAGATCTAAGATACGCACCACATTTGCAAATCTTTATTAGTCAGGTTGTCTGGTATTTCAAGGATGTTTATTTATTAATTCAGTGGACAACTGTGAGCACAGAGCAAACTCTTCTATGAATCAGGAAGTATCTTGCAACTTTTAAATCATTGGAACTTAGATTTTCATGACAGGAGGAAGTTTAGCCAAGAAGTGTGGGGGTGGGGGAGGTGTGATGACAACAGAACAGGGCAACACAGGTGCCCCCAATATGAGAGCCTTATTCATATGGTGCCATCGGTATTACAGCCAACAAAAACTTTGGCAAATGTGATTGAGTCCTTTGAAGTGTTTTCTTTAGAGAGCTTTAAGGCTCAATTCATTCCTTTCTTCTTGAAACTTAATTCCAGGTATTCCAAAGTCCTTAGGAATATATAAATAGACCTTGTCTCCAGCTTGCAGTAGTAGTTGAAGTGATATGGTTCAGGAGATACTTAGATGCTTCAAGGCTCAGTCCCTCCAGCATGTGCTAATCAGGTTGCCACACACTTTTGCAGCAGAAAAGATGCTTAATGGCAGGAGTGCACATCATCACCTGCAGAGAGTGACTCGTCCACCAGCCATACTGCTTATCCAGACTTACTGAAGGCTAAACCTCTGCAGGAATTTAAAGGATCCAGGTGTGTAGCATTCCTGAGATGTATGCAGTGAACCTTGAGATTGTTTGCAGACACCTCTCCACCTGTAGAATAGAAGAACATTTTTTCACTAAAGTCTGCACATTTCTAAAAGTATGAAAAGTACCCAGGCTTCAGGAAGTGGCCTTATCTAAGTGTAGTCAGAACATTAAAGGAAATACAGAATAAGAAACATGCCCCTCGCTGTGTCATCTGGCAGGGGAGGATCTGAATAGAAAAAAATATACTTGGCCATCATCTGTGAGCTGTTTAGGAAACTGTCCAGCAGGAAGCTCTATTTTAGTGTTCCTTCTTTATGTTCTGTTTTGAAACTTTTGGCTTTGCTGTTATTTTAATTTGCTTATTCACCGGACACAGCTGTTAGTGTTTGTTTGTTGGGTTTATCTAGACTCTAGCTGTCATGAGGGTGGGCGGAGAAACCTGTATAGTTACCATATTTTTGAGTGTAACAAAAGTGCTATTTCCTTGAGTGGTCTGCTCCTGCTGGGATTCTCCCTGTTTGTTCATTAATGGGAGCTCTACTGTAGTATGCAGAATGTTATTTTTTAAGACTGTTCTAAGACCAGCAAACTTTAGAAACATTCATTTAAAAAGGAAATGACACATGAATGTGTCTAACCTGCTTTTTGCTCTTAAACAAAACCTTGGTTTTTCCCAGCTTATTGGACAGGCTGGAGGAATCAGCACCAAAAACTCAAAGTCAGGTCACTGTAGTCCTATCAAGTGTCCCATGACTCTCTTGTACTATAGCACCTTGTGCCCTTTATTCTCCTTGTAGAAACAGGAGTTTCTGATTTACTGTTTTTGTTTTAAAGTCGTCTTTACTGAATTGTTTTCTCTTTAACATTAAATGTCCCACAAAATTATTTTTCTGGCTGCCTATTTCTAGTTGGAGGGATTTTAGAAAAGCATAAATGGGAAGTTTGGCTAAAAGATGTGGTAGGTTTCACTTGTACACTTGATAGGACAGTATAGCATTTATAATATTGCTCTCTGCTTTCAGTGGAAATATAATTAATAGTGTTCAGTTGGAATTTAACACTTTTTTTCTCCTACTTGAACCCTTTTGCATTCTTGCAACCTCTTTAAGTTACTTTTCACATGCTTTTGAAATTCTTACTTCTTGAGAAACCAAAAAAAGGAATAAAAAAGAGTAGTTCTGAGAGGGATTGATGGCTGCCTCTTGGTACCAAGAAGTGTTCATTGTCAACACAGATGATATTAGCCTTCAATAGTGAATCCTGTGCCCCCCAAATAAAGGGGCATCCCTGGCAAACCAGGGCATTGGTCACTTCTGAGGCAACAGCACATGTCAGCTGCTGTTCCAAATTGGTTAAAGCATGACTGCTCTTATGAGATATCTCATGTTGCAGATATGCTTAAACTATTTTTTGAAAAGGGTATACGTAAATTTCTAGTTTATTAGTATGACACAGAAATAAGACAGAATTCTCTTCCAGGGTACCAAAAATGTCTTTAAAATTTGGGAATTTTGAAACTGCTTGAATATTTTTTGCTTAACTCTTCTGCAAAAATGTTCAATTCTTTTTCATATATTTCTGCTCTTTGATGCAATATTTATTTAACTGTATACAATTGATAGGAAATAATAAATGTGGCTTAATTTATTACTTTTATGGTGCATTTGTGTCAGGATAAACTATTTGTAAAAATCTTAACACCAGAATTGTCCTTAGAGATCGTCTAATCTGATCTTTTATTTTACAGATGAGAAAACTAGGTCTGTGACTCTCCTACCTAACAGCAGAGCTACACCTAAACACCAGGTTTCCTAAGTTTCAGCCCCATAGTCCTTTTATCACAAAACACTATTCTTTTAATTTTATAGTACAAAATCATTTGTTGTATGAAGCATTTAATATTCTCATGTAAGATATTTGCTTTAGATAGAATCATGACCATAGATTTGAGCTGGTAGAGACGTCTTAAAAATCCAACTGCCTCATTTTATTGATGAGGTAACTGAGGCCCAGAGGGGAGAAGCAGCTTGCTCAGCGTCACACAGCAGGAATGGTGGACCTACGATTCTAACCTAAGTCCTATGATTCCAAATCCTATGGCCTTTCCATTGTACCATGTTGCATCATCTCAGTGTTCAGTTTGCAAAAATCTGAAATTGTTCCTTCCTTTAAGTACAGTTTTTGGAAATTAAGGTAAAGTGTGTGCATTAGTGGGGAGAGAAATCGCCTTTCTTTTAAATCCACATTAGTTACTGCTTTTTAACCGTGTTATTTGGTGAGTTAGAAAATGTAGAATCCAAGCAGAATCTGGTTTCTTAATTTTCAGTTTATTACAGCAGTTGCTTGTGTTATGATATAGGATTAGGAATTTAACAGCATGTCAGTAAGCTGAAACTTTTTATAACATTCTTTATGTTTCTTGTTACAAAGTAGCAAATAAAGGAGTAGTTTATGGAGCTGTTGAAATGCAAGATTATTGTAGATAGGTGTATTATGTATATTTATTATGGCTAAGCTTCTCATTAAGAGCAAAGTGCTTAAGCCTATGTTAATTAAATGTGCTCCACAAAGTTACTAGTACCATGAAGGATCTGTAGCTCTCATTGGTGTCAGGATGACTTGTTTTCAATAATATTGTACTTCCTTGCTGTCTGTACCTTTTCTTACCATTAGAGGAGTCCAGATATCTTATTCTTTCCATTAAGCCTCTATGTTCGGCATAGGTAGATAAACAGGGACTTTTGTCTCAACTTGTAGAACTAATAACCAGTCTTCTGTCTTCCCTCCAGAGTTTTGTAGTTCTCTGAGCAAAATTAGAAAGTGCAGTTACATTCGGAATGATTTGTAAAGCAGATGTATTTGAAAACACTGTTGGGTGGGCAGGGGCACGGTTGGGCTTTGTGTTTAGGTTCCTTGAACACTGATTAGTATTTAATATCTAATGTCTACAAAGTGTCAGTATCAAATATTGAATATTTCTGCTTTTAAACTATAAGGTTTAGAGTTTGGTGTTGATTTTAATCAACATCTAAACTAAATAGAAAAAGTATTGGAAGTTGTAGCTCTGTTTGTTGTACTGAATTAATTCTGCTCTGACCCTGCTTTGATGACTCATTGTTAAATGATTTTAATATACTTCAGCATAAAGCATATGCACATTTTTGTGTCAGTGGTTTCTTTTTGGCACTTCTTACGTGCACGTCGTCTTTGGTATTGTGTGGCAGCCCATTGATGTCCCCTGGGTATCCCTCTCACTCCAGTGGAGAAATTGGAATAGATTGTGGCTTAAACCATGTTCTGGAAATATACGTATCATTCCGAAGGGATGTTAGTAAAGAATTTCTGTTGTAGTGGAGGGATAATGTTCTCATGCCACTTTAGTTGTGGTCACTCTGTCATATTATCAGCAAGTTCTAAGTGAGTAAATATTGATGACAGTGAGACCTGTGTGATAACAACATCTTATTTTTCAGCCCAGTTACTATGGGTTCTATAAGTTCTAACTCCACATTGAACTCTCTTTGGAGGTTTTAGTGCAAATACAGTGGAGATTATGTGAAAAATAGAAATTATGTAACATCTCCCAGTAATGTTTTAAAACTCCATTCTTCTTTTCACATTTGCTTTATTCTTTCACACTTAGTTTGTTTTAACATGCGTACATTTCAGTGGTATTCAGAGTACGTAGTTGGAGTGCTTATTTGCATCTTATGCACAAAGTAGCTCCGTTGATTAAATGATTCACATAACTGAATTGCACTGAGATCACGTCGCCAGTTTATCCTTCTGCCCACCTGTTTCAAATAGAAATGGTTGTCATACTCAAACGCAGAGAATGCTTTTTGACCTTTCAATAGAAATAAATCCATAGGGCTTCCATATACAGATTTGTTTTCGTTTAAAATATGAAAATCTTTCACTGGACCATAGATTATTTTCAAATAAAACTTACAGCTATTTAGTTTCCCTTCAATTTGGTGAACATTTATTAATTTCTTACTGTGTGTAAAGCCCTGCACTATCAAATAGCTCTAGGCACTGGAGACACAAATCAGTCAGTCAGTAAGCACTATGTCTAAGAAGACTTGGAAAAACAAACTCAGACCCTGCAGAAAATTGTGTCGGCAGTATGCCGTGTAGACGGAAGGTAATTGGAGTTAGCTGCATAGCTTGGGATGGAATTCTGGGCCTGAATTGAGGAGGACCTTAGTTTGAGTCTGACTTCAAACCCTGACTCAGCTGTGCAGCCCTGGGGAGTCCCCTCACCTCGTCTGCCTCAGTTTCCTCAGCCATAAGACGGGGACAGTGATTGCACCTGTGCTCACAACATGGATTGTTGTGAGGATCCAATGAGATCAGGTTTGTACAGTGCCTGTCACAGTGCCTGGCGCGTAGGAGGTGCTTACTTAATGCTTGTTTCCTTTTTACTCAAAACACTCAAGCAGAAGAGGGGAGGGGGGTAGATTTTTCTTTTTGAAAAAATTCTTTTTAATGCAGAGGAACTTTTTATGATTTTAATATATGTTTTCTGTTTTCAGAGGAAGTTTCACTGTGCAAGTTTGACTTCTTGGCCTCCCTGGCTCTATTCCTTATATGATGCTGTAAGTTACCTTCTATTAATCTTATATTTTCTAAGCCCCACTGTTTCATTTTTGGTGGATATTACTGCATAGTCTCTCTACATTTTGATACATATTTCTTGAATGGAGTTTTATTTCCAAAAATGCAGTGCCTCATTAGATGAAGGGCACCAGGGAACTGGAAAAATTGCTTTATAGATCCTTACCTCCGTATTTAAAACCTAAGGACAAGGTGTTCAACATTTGTGCACGCACTCATATTCATGCTCTCGTTCCTTTCTTCTTTCTCTCCCTCCTTTTTTTCTTGCTTCCCTCCTTCCTTCCACTCCCCCACCCCTATTCCTTTTATTCTTTCTTCTCATGTTTCTTCTTAATCTGGGTTCCATTGACTCTGTAGGTTTCTGAAGGTCCATGAGCTTAGATAGGAAAAACAAAAAACAAAATGACGTCTTCATTTTCACTAATTGAAATTTTACATTTCCTTCAGTTATGAGTTAAAAGAAAAAAAAGCATCATTCTGAGAATGGGTTTGTGGACTTTGCCAGATTGCTGAAGGGGTCTGTGATACACAGGAGGCTAAGAACTGCTGTTTTCGGGGTTCATGGGCATCATCACAGTAGAAATTGTGAACTGACATTTAATATTAGAAGAAAAAAAGCATTCAAGTAGTAAATGTGATCCCTCAGATGATGAGGGAGTTGCTTTCTAAAGTGTAGTGCCTCATTCTGGCAGCTAGAGGACTGTTCAGTATACTCAGAGACACCTTAGAGGAGGCCTTGATACAGGGTATTAGCCTTGTCAGGTATTTAACTTTTACTGAGAATCTCTTCAGACTTGAAGACACGGTGAATTTCACTCCGGATACCACAGTACAGCTGTGTGTGTTTACTGCCCAAAATGTGTAGGATTTAAGGTAGAATGGGATAAGGACAAAGAAGTTCCCCGCTCTAGTCCATCCTCCATTTAGCCACCAAAGTGGCTTTCCTAAAGAAGAGATGACTCCCATCCTCGATAAACTCCAGTGCCTGCAGAAACACCTAAAAATGCTGTGTTCAGCCTTTGGAGCCTTACATAACCTAGCCCCTCTTCTGCCCTTTTAGTCATCTCACACCTTACTCCCAGACACACACTCTTCATCCAGTGGCGTGGTTCTCCTGGCTGTTCCCGTGAAAAAAGGCTTTCCTCTCTGGGCATTTTCTGTTTGTCCCCCGTGCTGGGAATATTCTCCCTTCTCCACTCAGACTGCTGATCTTCCTGGCTCCCTTTGAGGCCCCACTAAAATCCTGCCTTCTACAGGAAACCTTCCACAACCACTCTTAATTTCAGTGTCTTCTCTTTTTTAATTATTTCCTGGTTATCGTGAATGTAGCTTGTTTGTATAGATTTGTCTGCATGTTGTCTCCCCTGTTTGATTGTGAAGTCCTTGAGGGCAGGGACTGTCTCCAACATTTAGTGCAGTGCCTAGCATGTAGTAGGCGCTCAGGAAATGTTTATTAATGATAATGATGGAAGTCCACATAAAAGTACTCTTATGAAAATTTGAGAAGGTAGAGAGCACTTTCAGCTTCTTGAAAGAGGTGACTTCTGTGTGGCCCTTAAATAGGCAGAGATGGGGAGGGAGTTTATTTCATGCTTGAGGACTGGCCTGAGTTTCTGCATAGAAACAGAGGAAAGGAGGGTGGAATGAGGGAATACTTTGGCAGAGTATATGTGCAGGCTGAGTAGTGAGAAATAGGCTGAAGAGTTAGATTGGAACCAGATTGTGCTGAAATGCTAAGCTTGTGTTTTTATTCTATAGTTAATCAGGGATCTTTGCAGCTTTTTGATCAGGGGGAGTAACAGGGTCAGACATGTAAGTAGGAAGATGGGATTGGAGAGGCACAGAAACAAATGTTTACATGAGTATCCCAGATAACAGATGCTAACAGCCCAAGGTAGGTTGTTGATAATCTTGAGTGGAGAAGTGATGAGACTCCTGAAGAAAAGAGCATATAGAGAGAAAATAGTCAGACCTGTTAAGATTGTTGTTAGAAGTGGATTGCCATGTGTAGCATTCACTTCCACAAATGTTTAAGTGCCAACTACGTAAAAGCCACTCTGCTAGGATTGTGTTAAGCATGTTTGTGCCTTTCGTCCTCTATTTCTCTGTGGTATACTTTAGATCTCCTGCTAGACTGTATGTTTGTTTGTCTTGGAACCTTTGTCAGTATCTACCATTCTTCACTTACTTAGGTAAGTACTTCAGTGAGTGATGTACAATTTAGGCTAAGTAATGTTTTCTTTCACTTTTAGGAACTGACAAGAATATCAGTATTGACCTTAGAGAAGCAAAAGCATGTATTTTATGGAAATACAAAAAAAATTGTTTTAGGATTTTTAATGAAAAGTCTTTTAGAAACCTTTTTTATTCTGAAAATAGACATCTTTTTCTAAGTAAACAACTGATGAGTGTCAGAAAATAATTGTTATCCCTGTGACAGTACAAAACTAGGAAGTACCAAAAAGTAATGAATTTTTTTTTGAAGATCAGAAATGGGTAGAATTGCTAATGAGATGCAAAATATTTGTATGTCTTTCTTTGTATCCTCTAAGCTTATTAGCACAGGCACTGGCACACAGTAGGCACTTAATAAATGTTTGTTGTCTTGTTTACTTTTAAAATATATGTACAGGGGGCAGCTAGATGGCACAATGAATAGAGCACCAGCCCTGGAGTCAGGAGGACCTGAGTTCAAATGCAGCCTTGAACACTTGACCCTTACTAGCTATGACCTTGGGCAAGTCACTTAACCCCAGTTGTCTTGCCTCCCTCCATCCCCCCCAAAATAAAATACATGTACAGCATAGTAACAACAATATTGTACTATGAGCAACTGTGAATGATTCCTCAGTAATACAGTGATCCAAGACAATCCCATAGTTAGTACTCGTCGTAAAAAATGTTATCTGCCTCCAGAGAAAGAACTGATATTGTCTAAATACAGACCAAAGTATACTGTTTTTCTTCCTTCCTTCCTTCCTTCCTTTTTCTTTCTTTTTCTCATTTTCTTTCCTTTTTTCCATTCTTGTTTGACTTTTCTTGCACAAAATGCCTAATGTGGAAAGGTTTTATGTGATTTTGCATAATATAACCTATATCAGATTGCTTACTATCTCAGAGAAGGAGAAAGGCATAGAATTTGGAACTCAATTTTTAAAACCATTGAATGTTAAAAATTGTTTTTACATGTAATTGGGAAAGACATAAAATATTATTTAAAAGATAAAATATACGTACGGTATTTGTAAAGAAGTGTTTACTCTGACCTTTTTTGATAAATGATAAAATAGCTAATTTTTAACGTGAATGTTTTATTTTAACCACAGGAAACCTTAATGGAAAGAGTCAAGAGACAACTACATGAGTGGGATGAAAATCTAAAAGATGAATCTCTTCCTTCGAATCCAATTGGTATGGAAAGCTCCTCACAGTGTTTAATACAATGCAGCAAACATTCATTAAGTGCCTACTGTGTTGAAAAACATGGCATTTACTTAAAGGGGACGATTTTATTCTAATTTCAAAACCTAAAGTATTTGTTTGAATTTAAACTTTATTCTCTGGAAATGATTTTAAAGTATTCCAGAAGAATTCAAAAGGAAGAAGGTAGAATACAATTTATTTTTTTGCTTTTTTGATCCATATGTAAAAACCTATTTATTTTAGGCAAAGTTTCCTCAGAAAAGTAAGTTTTGATATTTATAAACGATAGTTTTTCACTTAATATAAGTTTTTGCATTTGTAAGTGGTCCTAGTGCCATGATTAAACTTACTCTACTGTTTAATGTTTGTTTTTAAGTTATAGTGTAATTCAAATAACGTTGTATTTGCCATAGGTTGTGTCTGTAGGCACATAATTCTCAAATTGGTTTAATTTGAGGATTTTCTCAGCATATGAATTAGAACTCCTATTTGTAAACTTGTTAAATTGCATAAAGGATGGGTGTGGTCAGTCCATGTGATTCAAACTTCTTTGAACTTCCTGGTAATATAGTTTTCTGGCATTACCCTTCATTAACTGATATGTTTATGTTTTAAAACATCACTGTCACTGTATTATAACTTTTGTGTGGAATCCATTTTCAAAAAATAGGTGATTCTGCTTGTCCATTATGCAAGATATGCTTGTATTATTTATCTGGTTCTTAAACTGAAAAATTCTTTATGTCTTGAAGATTTTTCTTACAGAGTAGCTGCCTGTCTTCCTATCGATGATGCATTACGAATCCAGCTCCTTAAAATTGGCAGTGCTATCCAGAGACTTCGTTGTGAACTAGATATTATGAACAGAGTGAGTGTGCTAACCTTGTCTCACCAATTCATGATGAAGTCCAAAGTTGTTTTGGATCTGATGTGTCAGGATGCGTGGTTAGGAACCATGAAATCAGAGTAATTATTCTCACATGAAATTGTATTAACCCTGCAAAGAACTTACATAAATTTGAAATTGCTTTTTAAAAATTAACTTGTAGCATTCACCTGTTGCAGAGTTGTTTCAGATCACCATTTTTTTTTACTTCATGCAAGAGGTATTTTCCTTATGATTTAATACGTAGCAAAGTGTTGCAACACTTAAAAATTGACTGAAAAGGTCATTTGCCAGTCATAATTCACATAACTGTTCAAGTAACAATTCAGTAACTTTTTTTTTACCCTGAAGATAATTGAACTATTTGGTTCAAAACCTGAATTGTGATGTCAGTGTTCTTGATAGAATATGTTAGAAATGAGATTGAACCCCAGATCTTCCTAGAATCAAAGCTAACTTATTCTCCATTGTGCTATTCTGCCTCTCTTTAGATGGATAACCCCGAGAATACCCTGACTTCTCTGTTCATCAGCCTGTTCAGCTCTCCTCAACTGTATCTTCAGATTCTCACAGGCATACCCACTCTGCCATTCTCTTCAGCTGGCATTCTGTCTCTTTCTTCTCTGTCACTCGCAGATTCTTATCAGGAGTCTTGTCTCTGCTTTGTGGTTAACTCACTCTCAACCCTAAGGGAATTTAGTCATTCATCCCCACTACTAAAACCCCACTCTCCAAATGTAATCAATATTCTCTTTTTAAAAATCTCCCAATTATCTCCCTAAATGTTAAATTCCCCAATTATTTATATATTCCCCAATAATTTCTCCTTATATCCCTTTTCAAAATAGCATACTGATTTCCCAATATACTCTCTTACCTCCTATTGAGTTCTTCCTTTAATAAAGAAAAATCTGAGTGAAGCCCAACCAACAAAGCAACCATATCTGGCAGTACGTACGTACGTATGCATGCATGCGTGTGTATACACATATATACGTGTGTGTATGCGTATGTATGCGCATATACATATACGTACACACATACACATATACACACACACCCTTTTGTCCATAGTCCCCTGCTTTTCTACTGGGAACCAAAGCTAGTCCTTGTAATTAATGAGTTTGGAAGCATTTGGTGTTGTTTTCCTTTACTTTATTTGTAATCATTGTTTATATTTTTCTCTTGGTTGTATTCCCTTCTCTCTGTACCAATTTACAGGGTTATTCTTTGTTTCTTTGAATTACATTTGTTTCTTATGGTATAGTATACTCTGTATGTTCATATTCCATAGTTTGTTAAGCCATTCCCAGGTCAGTGTGGACCCACATTGTTTCCAGTTTTTTTGCTTTCACAAAGAATGCCCCCTGTGAATTTTTTGTTATATATGAGACCTTTCTCTTTGTCAATAAGTACCTTGGATTATGTAGCCAACTAGGGCAGATGGTTCAGATGTTCTGCACACTTTGGTGTCTTTTCTTGCATGGTTATACTCATATTTCCATCAACAGTATTTGTGTACCTATTATCTCAGTAGCTTCTCCAGTGTTGACTGTTACTATTTTACCATCTTTGCCAATTTGATGGATGTGGCATGCAACTAATACTAAGAGAAATTCAGTATCCCCTTAATTTATAATCCCTGGCATTTTCTCAGTCTTTATCTTCCTTGACATCCCTGTGGTTTTTGACACTTTCAGTGACCACCTCATCACTCTATCTTCCTTGGCTTCTTTGATACTCTTTTCTTTTTTCCCTCCATGTTGCTGATTGCTTCTTTTAAGTGTCTTATGCTAAATCTCTGTCTTCATCTAATCATGGCAGTCCCCTAAAGCCTTAGATCATCCTCTTTTTTCTCTGTACCTTTTCCTTTGGTGATCTCACCCTGGTGGGAACATTTATCGTCTTCATACAAAAGACTACCAAGTCTAGGACTCGAAGACAAAAATGTATTTCTGTCTGCCTGCTGCGTATCTTTACAGGATATTCTCTCAGCATCTCAGCATCTTTAAAATAGAACCCATTATCCCCTGAAACTGCCCTTCTTCCACACTTCCCTGTTGATAGCCCTCCCTGATCTCCCAAGTTCCAATATTGAATTAACTTTCTCTCTCCATTTTCTAATTAGCAGCAAGCCTTCGTTTCATCCCTCTTTTCTACCCACATGGCTGCTACTCCAGTTCAGGTCCCCCTCCTGTTGATGTCTCTCTTCACCAATCTGTTTTTCACAAAATAATCTTCCAAAGGCAGAGATTTGACCTCATCATTCTGCTCAGAAATCTGTAGTTACTTCCTGTTGTCATTGTTACATAGCACAAACTCCTCAGCATGGTATTTGAAGTCCCCCACAATCTGTCTCCAGTGTACCTTTCCATCCTTATAGACTCTACAATTCTTCCCCTTTATAGACTCCACAATTCAGCCAAACTAGCTTTTCCTCAAACTTGACATTTCATCTCATACTTTTTATATACACACAAGCCATTCTCTGTGTCTTAGATGCATTCCCCTCCTCATCTTTGCCTCAGAATCCTTATTTATGTTCCTTCAGTACTCAGCCTAGGTACCACCTCTCTGAATTTGCCCCTCATTTCCCAAGGATGCTTGTCATCTCCCCTTTTTCAAATTACTTTGCACCAAATTTCTCTATGTACATGTTGTATTCACCTTTTTGACTTCCCCCCACAACCTCCAGCTTTAGAATACAAGCTTTTTGACAGCGAAGAATGGTTAATTTTTGGATTGGTGTCTTACGGTATTGGTTGAGTTGACTTTTTGTCCAGTAGATTTCTGTATTTAGTTGAATTTTGATCAGCTTGTGATCTGGCATTTTCTTATTTAATCTCTGATATTTCCATCTTTCTGTTCTCTCCCTAATTTTTTTTTAATAACTAAGGAACATATTTGGGAAATGTGGCACTCGTAGAAATGCTTGGGGAAAGCTTAGAAATGTGTTATATTCTGTAGATGTCTTTACTACTGAAATGACTTAACACAGTATTATATTCTTCTGTTTATCTTCTAAGACTGTCATGTGTGTTTTTTTAAGTGTACCTCCCTTTGCTGTAAGCAGTGTCAGGAAACGGAAATCACAACCAAAACTGAAATATTCAGGTGAGATTCTTATTCAGTTCAATTCAGTTAAAAGACTTTATTGAACACCTGCTGTGAGTTTTGGGGAATACAAAAGAGTTAGAATAATGGGAGATGTTCAAGGGAAAAAATTACGGACAGATGCAGTTTTGCCATAGATACTTTTGTATTTTACGTGGTGAATTTATTCACTATTCATGTAAAATCCCTTACTTATTAATTACTGGAAAAAGTGATTGCCAATACAAAATTTCTTTCAAATCTCTTATGGAATTGTAGGAGTCAATAATTCCTTTGTAATCCCTTTGATATTCACTTCAGACTCTAATGAAATGAAAAAAAAAACCACCTGTTTTCTCTGGGTCTTTCTTCTGAGGGCCAGTACCCAAGGTAGTTAATCCACCCAGTCAGTGTTCGCAGGTGTCTGATATTTCAGCCAAGGGTCATCTTGCTGTTTTGTTATCAGATAAGAATTTTAGAACTGGAGCTACTGATAGGATACAACCCAAGCCCCTCCTTTTACAGGCCCATTAGGAAGTAGCTGAGCGGTGGTGCAGAAGCCCAGGCTGTCTGAGGCTGCGTTGTCCTGGCTGCCACACCCTGGGGAGGTTTTTTAGGTGCAGGATTGTTTTTCAAGTGGACTATCATGTGACAGGAAAAGACTTACTTTGTTTAATCCCATAGAGTATAACTAGAAGGAAGGAAGCTAGCAAGCATTTATTAAGCACCTGCTGTATGCCAGGCACTGTGCCAAGTGCTTTACAAGCATCTCATTTGACACTCACAAGTAGGTCCTGTTAATCGTCCCTATTTTACAGCTGAGGAATTTTGAGGCAAACAGAAGTCAAGGCACTTGCCAAAGATCACACAGCTAAGTTAGTGTTTGAGACCAAATTTGAACTCTGGTCTTTCTGACCACAGGCTCAGCCCCCTATCCACAGCATCACCTGCCTCTAAAGGTAGCATCTGCCACAGAAGCAGTGAATGGAGTTTGCAAAGAAACACATTTAGGCTTTAGATGAGGAAAAACTTCTTAATGATTAAAGCTCTTCAGAAGTGGATTGGGCTCCCTCAGGGTGGATTCCCCTTCACTGGAGAAATAGCTAGATGATCTCGGTTATTTGTTTGTTTAGAAGATACTCTGGTTTGGTTGAGGGTTGGACTGGATGGCCTCTGAGGTCCCTTCAAACTCTGAAATTTTGTGATTCTTGAATTGTACCTAGATGTCTGCCCCCCAACCTGCACCCTCCAGTATAGAAGTTGGGCTGTAACTACAGTAATTGTGGGCTTGATATGTTGCACCAAAGGATAGAAAAGACAGCCTTATTTTTACATGTTCAGTCAGCCTCTTTGCTGTTATGTTGTAATATAAACACCAGGAATGTGTTTCATAAAGAGAGGGTAGGTATTGTTGCCTCCAGCTTATAGTAAGAGAAGTTAACGTGTATCATCCAATAACTTGTCATTGGCTACACACCGAGAATCCACATAGTTATTTGGATAAGAAGCAATCAGTTTTTAAATTTTTTCTGGAGCAAGTAAGAAATACACCCAGCAGCAATGCCGTATTTCTTGTGAGCTTTTTTAACTTAAAGTTGTAGGTCATAACAGCTTGAAAGCAAAGCCAGAAGCAGAGCCTAACCCTGTTTCCACAACATAAATAACTGCGAGAAAGTGCTTCAGATAAACTGAGGACCTTGTTGTGTTGAGGGGCAGAGGGAAGGCATCTCCTGTGATCAGCCTCATGAACTGAATTTTTATTGGCCGTTACACCTTTTCAGAAGACAGCTATTTAGGGTGGACAGAAGGAAGCTGACTGCCAAGTGTTTGTTTGTATTCTGAAACTCCTACTTTTGCCTCTTAATGGTGCTCATGTCAAGACGTATTAATTTCTAACCAATATTTTGAAAGAAAAAACATTATTATTACTTAAACCCAGATTCTTCTGTTTCTTGCCAGTTCTGTTCACTGTATGTTAAAATTAAATAGAAATACCTTTATTCCAGATTCAAATGTGATTTATGTGGCTGGTCTTGATTTATCTATTGTAGTTTGTCCTTATGTGGACCTATGGCAGCATATGTGAATCCTCATGGATATGTGCACGAGACACTTACGGTGTACAAGGCTTCTAACCTCAATCTGATTGGCCGATCTTCAACAGAGCACAGCTGGTTTCCCGGGTAATTTGGTGGTTATTTTATGTTGTTTTTATTTTTCTAATTTAACTTCTTAGAGTTTAGTGTATTCTGTGCCATAGTCAGACAGAGAAGCCAAATGTCCTGAGCCAGAATTACAGTACAGCCATAAAATGAAATGAATAATTCCGCTTAAATGCTCTCCAACCTGTGAATCCTAAGCAGCAGCTGTTACATTATTTTTTTGTACCTTTTACATAAGTAAATAGCATAGAGTGCAAAGGTAAGAAGAAGAAATTGCCACGCGCTAAGATCCTCAAGCAAAGTTTTAAATTGTGGGCAAAAAACACTCTAGTCTGTCATCCATGTCCTGAAAGTCAAACACTTTGTGCCCAGATCAGGCTCATGTCAGAATCATGGATTTAGAACCAGAAGGGACATTAAAAGACATGGAGTTTAGCTCCCTTTTTTTACAGATGAAACAGAAGAAACAGGAAACTGACTTAGCTCAGGGCGCAGGCAGGGTGGACGTGGCACGGAGAGAGGAGGGTCAGCGCCGAGTCCAGGCTGGGCCTCTCGCTCTGACACTGTCTTGTCTCTGCCACGTGCCGTGAGGCTTCTGCCGCCAGGGAAGCTTCGCGCTTGTCAGCGATAGCCTAGTCACTGTCTGAACCATTTTTATACCAGTTTACATGACTTTGGTGCTTTAATCAGATTTGTATGCACCTTTAAGTCATTGTACCTGTCACGAATATGTCTTGGTTTATAAGGGATGAGTCCTAAGTCTAAGCACCCTGTGGGTTTAGAGTGTGTACCCAGAGCTGAGATAGTCTGCATTGTTTTGCTCTATCCCACAAATATGACGGCTCATTCATATTAAAATGTAGTCTATGCTTGACTGCCGAAATATGCTGTCATATAGTATAGACTGCTGTGAATCTTCTGAAGTACTCAAAAGTCCTAAGCAGAAGAACATTTTAAATATAATTTGATAAGTTAAAATTTATTGAATACTTAATATAAGAATGCATGCTTGTTGAATAAATGAATGAATGGTTGGTAAATGCAGAACACATCAGGTGCTTGAAGTGATGCAAAGTTCAGATACTTTGTTCAGAGATTTAGAACAAGAAGAGACTTTAGAGACACATCTAGTCCAATGCTCCTGTTGTATATAAGGAACCTGAGACCTAGTGAGTTTAGGTGACCACTTAAGATCAAGCAGATCGTAACAGAGCCAAGATTGGAAGCTGATCTTGTGACTCCAAATCTAGGGCACTTTCCACTGTACCATATGGTCCCACTCCCTCAAAGAAAATAGTAGAAGTAGTAGTAGTAATAATAGCATTAATATAGCACTTGATGGTTTGCAAAATACATTACTCATATTTAATTTCATCCTGATAACAACCTGTAAAGTAGTTCAGTTTACAGATGTGGGAACAGGCTAACAAATTTAAGTTACTAGCTGTACTTGAGGGAGATTCTTGGTTTCATATACTGAATCTCTGTTTTCTTTTAAAGATGGAAATATTAATATTATTTATTGTTTAAGTTTGGGATAGATGTAAAAGAGCTAGAAGGGAACTCAGAAAAAGAATTTCTTCTGTAACATTCCCAACAAGTGGGCTTCTAGCTTTGACTTAAAAACCTCCTGTCATGGGGAACTCATCATATTACAAAGTAGTGAATAATGACAATTGTCACAAATCTTTCCTTATAAGGAACCAATATAGACCTCTCTGCAACTTGTATACTTTTCTCCCAGTTCTGCCATCTGGAGACAAGCAAAACCTGTCTGATTGTTCTTCCTCTTTATAACAATTGTTCATTTACTTAAAGATAGTCATAATGCCCCCATGAGCCCACAGTCATCATTTCTATTTAGCTAAACTTAGCACAGTTCCTTTAGCAGAACCTCATATGGCAAGATTATAAGGCCTCTTTGTCATATATACTTATGATATTTTCTTAAAACTGCATAATGCTACAGGTGTGATCTGATCAAGTCAGGGTATAACAGGACTGCAACTTTCTGTGTTCTGAAGAGTCTCCATTAACGTATAGCCTGAGATAGCATGAGTTTTTTAAACTCCTTTACCACATTGTTGGTATATCGAACAGTACACTAAAATCCCTAATTTTGTACATGACCTCTTGTTTAACTTGACCTCTCCTACCCCGTCGTTTTACAGTTGGCTTTTTGAATCCAAGCAGAGGGCTTTACATTTATCCTTAGTAATTTACTGTTTCAAAGCTGAAGAGGACCTCAGACATTACCTAGTGCAAACTCTTCTCTTTATAGATGAAAAAACAGAGGCCCATCTAGGGTAAATGACGTACCTCTGTCACATAGGTAGTAGTTATCAGTGGCATCACTTGAACCCAGGTCATCTGACACCAAATCCAGTCTTCTTTCTATAGCATCATTGCCTTCAGTTCATCATTCCACTCTTGACATCTTTGTGTTTCCTAATTTTTTCTTCCTTTATGCTCATGATTTCTCCTACCCCTTACATTATCTGTACATTTAAGTCATTAATAAAAATGTTGAATAATTCAAAGTCAAGGAGAAATTTTTGGGGTACCAATTGCTACTCTCACTGGCTAGTCAGCTGATGGCAGTTTCGAGAGTTTCGTTTTTTAAGACCGTATTCAACTCCCACATTCTCCATTAAGTCTCTCATCGCTAACCCAGCCTATAAGTAACCTCCCTCCTCTCTGACCTCAGCATTTGTTGGACTACTAATATGGTATTTCTGTGCTCTCATGCATCAGGGACTGGAATGGGGTAAGCTCAAGCAGATTGGAAGTTCCATAAGGGCAAGTACTGCAGTTATTACTTCTAAATAGCCTCCACATGCTTTGAATGTGGCAGGGATTCAAAATGTATTTTGTGGAATTTCAAGGCTGAGAGACTTTAGAAATCATCTGACTAGTCCCCCCTGTTTTACACATGAAGTATAATAGGCTTAGAGAAGTGAAGAAAATCATTTGCCCCAAATCACAAAGGTAACCATTAGCAGGAAATTGAAATAATTTTTTAATTGATTATTAATTTTTCCTTTGTAACTTGAAAAAGAATCAAAAGAACGTTTGGATTTAACATTTAAGGATGTCCTTAAATTTCCAAAGTCATTTACTTTTCTACTTTTATTTCCTACCTTCTGCCATGAGAAAATTCAGTTTGCTAAATGAAGCCTATGGGGGATGAGAGTTTCCAGCCTGGGACTAAACACTCAGGACTATCAAATAATTTCTTTTGGAAACAAAATTGGGAATTATGTGTCATTTCAGATGTTTACTGCTTGCAGTATGTTATGGTGGAATAAAGACGCCAAGCAGTTAACATCCAGCCAACAATTTATCTACTAATGTATGTAGTCTTAGAAATAAATAGGGTCCAAGTTTCTCAACAGCCAAGAACCCTGAACCTTGGTTTCTACAGTTGTTACAGGTTGAAGGAAATGGGAAGAAAACAAAACGATGTGGGAATTAAGTCACCTTATTTCTTATTAGTGGAGAGGATTGGGACTTCCTTTGAAATCAGACCACATTGGGGTGGGGGTGGGGGCAGTAGTTGATGATTTCCTCGAAATTGGACGGCTCAGGAGATGTTAGAACTGAACTTCTCAGAGTGGTCGATCGAGGGGGAGGAGGAGTTTTGAATGCTTTTCCTTTTGTGGTGACGACTCTCTGCACTGTGGTGGGGAAACAAAGATGGAGAAGAATCCTTGGCTCTTTCGGAGTACCTAAAATAACTAAAATTATGTGTAAGAAGTATTTTGTTGATTTGTTTTCCCAATGAAAAAAAATTATGCCGTTTGTGGCCTTACAGCCTTTCATCTTCACTTTAGAACAGGTTCATTCTTGTTTGGATCAATTTAATATCATTATCTCGAATGCCTTTGATGTCCTGGTGTGATGATCATTAATTTTTGAAGTGTTTAATTTATACACAGTAGAAAAAGTATGCACTTCTGCAGGTGGGAGGATAAAAACAGACCCTGCTGTTCTCCGTGAGCATGGAAATGCGGACTAACCGAAAATGCAGGTGCAGCACTAGCGTGTGGCCTTGGCACAATGCGTGGGCTCTCGTGCAGAGTAAACTCAGATTCCAAAGGAAAATTCTGGATTGCTCGGAAAGTTTTCCCAATGTTAGGGGGAAATTCTCCTGTGTTAGCATGGTTTTTCTTCTCTCGTGTGATAGAAAACCGAGTGTCTCAGGTTTCACCAACCAGAAGCTTTTCCTAGAAAGTTGCACTTACATGCAGGAAGTCCCAGGTGAGCATTCAGTCCTGCACTGACCAAGAAGAGGTCCTGAGAGCCAAGCAGCAGTTCTTCTGTTTGGTTATTTATTTTTAGTTTTCAACATTTACTTCCATCAGTCTTAAACTTTTCCCCCTCCCTCCCCAAGATGGACTGCAGTCTAATACAGGCTTTACATACATACTTCTGTTGAGCACGTTTTCACATTAGAAAGATAGGGAACACGCCACAAATTTGCATGTCCCCCTTGTGCAGGGGCCGTGCTGGTCTTCTCCGTACTGTTCCAGCTTTAGTGTATGTGTTGCCGAATCTAGCACCCAAGTAGCAGTGCTGCTATTTCTTTGGAGTGAGATGGTATTAAAGGATTCACTTCCGCTGAAATACCAAGAGGAGAACTTCCATGTGTCTCCATCTTAGATTTTTTTTTGCACAGAAATTTTGTTGCATTATTTGTTGTTATAGAAACATTAACTAATGCTTAGGGTTTAGAATCCAAATTACTCCATGTTTTGGATTGTAAAAGTATTTGTCCTAACAAGATAGAACTTTTCTGAGTATTGCACTCAGAATTTGATTCAAGTTCTAGTTAGCTTATGTATCATTAAGAGTTGTAACAGTGTATCGTTATTTGAAATAGATTTCTCTTAAAACGTATGAGCATTTCAAAGATGAAATACGTGAGTACTCGCTTTATTTTTCAGGTATGCATGGACTATTGCCCAATGCAGAGTTTGCTCAAGTCATATTGGGTGGAAATTTACAGCCACCAAGAAGGATATGTCACCTCAGAAATTCTGGGGGTTAACTCGATCTGCCCTGCTGCCCAGGATTCCAGAAACTGAAGATACATCCAACCAAGACAGCTCACCATTACTCTGCTTGTAACTTGTTGATTTGCTTTGGGAACAAGAAACAGAACCAGTCAGTGTCTCTAAATCAAATCTGCCTTGGAAGTTAACTTTCTTCAGATGCTTACCTAAGTAAAAAGTGTCATTACACTGAGGTTTGCTGTATGTATGAGGAAGAGCTACTTCCCCTGTGAAACAACAGTAGCTGAAGATTTGAATTCATTGTTGAAGAGGAGGAAAAGAAATTTAGCAAATAGGTTTGAAATCAGGAATATCTATCCTAAGTAACTTGGCAAACTTCGCACTGCCCTATCGAATTTGGCATCCATTTTTACCCAACGAAAGCTTTAAAAAAATGCTGTTAGAAACAACATGTTGCTTATATCCTTCATGTGTGGCAATGAATATTAAAAGTGCATTTCTTCTTTAGGATGTTTGTCAGATAGCACATGAAGATATTTTTCAGAGTGGCACTGATGTTTCCAAGTTTGTGTACATGTATACTCGCACGTAGACACACACACACACACACACACACACACACACACACACACACACACACACACACACACACACACACACACACTTTTGAATTTCCATTTTGCCTGACAGTAAAATATCCTGGTGAGAGGCTGGTTGCTCCATCCTGGCATTTGTGATGGTTGTAACGCCGTTTTGGTAACAAAAATGGCAAAAGGCAATCAGTGACGCTTGCTGCTAAAGCAAGTGAGGTACAGTGTTCCTTTTTTATAGGGAGATTGGATCATATCTTAAAAAGGGCTTTTTCCTTTCTGATTAAGCTTTTTTGCCGCGTTGATTTGTAAATCTTTTAAAGCATTGATGTAGAATGTACAGTTTGAACTCCCAAAATAAACGCCGCGTTTTCTAAAAATATCAGTGAATTCTGAGTCATGCTGTTAAATTATATTTGCTCAGTGTTTAGTAAACAGTAACAAACTTAATTTGCTCCATGTATGATTTTTTTTCCATGAGGAAAGTTTAAACATATGGAAATCATCCTTTTGCTCATTTAGCAGCCTTAATACTACATGTCCTATTTTATTATTGGAAATGGACAAGATAAGTAAAAACAAAAAGCAGAATAATGAGAAAAATGTTAATTTTTTTTTAAATGCACTTAAGTAGTAGTCTAGCGGTGACCTGTTTAAATTTCTTCAAATACTGTTTGGTTCACCCTTTCTTTTTTCAAAGTAAATAATGAAGAAAAACCTTATGAGTTAGTTTACTAATAAAAGAGTTCTTAAATTGTATGCAGTGATTCTCCTTTACTCTACTATGTTTATATATAGTGCACACAGAAATAACATTCTGTAAATGTAAAACAAAATCTGAGAATGTGATGTTATTTTATAGTTATTAAAATTTTTCAGTTAACTTTGAGGAATTAATGGCCACTAATTTTTGATACTTTCTGTATCTGCTTTTATTAAAGTGTATAGTTGACCCATTCCCATAACAAGTCTTATTTTCACTTATTTTACCTTTATAATATAGTGGAGAAGTCATTAGCAATGCTGAGTAAGTAGGAAGTGATTTTTTTTCCAATTAAAAATACTTTCTAGATTTTTGAAAATCAAAAAGTCAGAACATATTTGTACTACAGTCATTTAAAAGAGAGAGACTGTTTTCCTGACATTCATGTCATTCAAGTTGGAATGGAGAAGGTGCTGTTTACAGTTACTACTGAACGCATCCCTCTTGTATTTTCCTGAATTTTAAAGATTCCTTCAAAACATCAAACTGACATTGTGTGACATCTGAGCATGAAATATGCTGCTTTTTGGGTATTGTATCCATATGTAATCAAGTGAAACTAGTTCAAAATGCAGTTTAATTAGATTTTATTTGCATTCCACAGACCTGAGTATCTTTATTGTAACTAGTTTATGACATCCTGATAAATCACTGAAAGGATGACCAGTTCCTTTTTGTGGTTCCTAGCTACAGAAGTATCACATGTAGAGAAATCATTAAATATGTGTGTATTATTTTATAGTACTGCTATAGACTTAAGGGTTCTGTACATTATACATTTTCATGACTTGAAAACCCCTTTGCTGTTTTAGAATCAGAATGTTAGGATGGTGATTTTAGATAGCACTGAATGGTCCCACACTGGCCTCCAGGATGCAAATCTCTATTGGAATTATTATCCCAACCGTATTTAATTGTACAACGCAGAAGTACTTGCCATTAAGTGCTCATTTCAGCAGCACAAAATACCTCCAGGAACCAACAAAATTGCCTAATTTAAGTATCTTTCATCAGATTTGTTAGAAGACAAATGCTAAAAGATGTTTTGTAGCACGTGGTGATTATTTTTATGTGTTTTAAGTTTTATTGTTTGCATTGTGAGATTTTTTTATGATGCTGTTTTGTACATTAATATTTCTGGTTTGGAATTCAGATATGAAGTTTTCAGAAGAGGCTAGGATGTTTTGCAGAGTTGCTGTCAGGAAACCCACTGACTTTACTTTCTCAGTCTGCTTTTGAAATAGACCTCAGAATAATTTGTCTTATTGCTTGCCAATATTTGCAAAGAATTAAACTCTAAAGTATTTAAGAAACAATAATAAAGCCCTAACATTGTGATCGACTCCTTGTGATTTGCAAAATTATGATAATTAGTTGTAAGAATGGGGAAATTTTGTACATCTATTTCAATCTATTTGTATATCTATTTCAAATCTTATTTTCAGATTTCTGATCTCATTGGTGGGGGTTCTCAATCCTATAGAATGTTTTAGTGTTGCTGTGGCTTAAAAAATGTTATCATTTGGTGGCTAAACATCTGGTGATGAAGTTTTCCCTACTTAGCTAGTTTGATTCTTAGAACACTTTTTTTTTTGACAACATTGAACTTGCTTTTCATGGAGATTTTTGTCAAGATACAGCTTTCACTAAAGTCCTGTATTGGAAAACTAGGTGGAGCAGTGGTGAGAGCACTAGGTCTGGAGTCAGGAAGACTCAACTTCCTGAATTCAAATCTGGCCTCAGACGCTTATTAGCCGTATGACACTGGGCAAGTCACTTAACCCTGTTTGCCTGTTTCATTTGTAAAATGAGCTGGAGAAGGAAACAGCAAACTGCTATGGTATCTTTGCTAAGAAAACCCCAAATGGGATCACAAAGAGTTGGACACCACTGAACTACAGGTGAATCAGATGCTCTTTAATTATATTTCACAGGAAAAGCCAAAGAAAATAGAATCAGGTGTTCAGATGGCTAAAGGGTGACCATGCTTGGGTTTCCTGTTTTTCTAGTCAGCCTCCCATTTCAACCTTTCTCATGTTATGACTACAACCATATAAACCTGATCTTGTGTTGCACTCTGAATAGCACTACTGGTTTCAGTTATCTGAAATAATTGAGAATCTTTTGGACCAATACACAAATCACAGAATTACTAAGAAATCATTGTGATCTGCACTATCAGTGTTATTTTGCAAAAAATAGTGGTAAAAGTACCAACTGTCACCTTTTTACATTCTGCATAGCAAGCTTCCCTGTGAGAGCAAGCCAACATCCGCATCAATAGATGTGACAGCTGTCTGTAGCAGAATGTTCAGTAGTTATGACCCTCAGATTTTAACTTTTCTAGATTAAGGGGTTAGAAAATAACACTCATAAATAAGCTCCCACTGACTGACGCACTACATCCTTAACAGCGGCAATTTAGAGTCTATTTCTTGGAGTTATGCTTTTCTCTTTTCAACCTCATTCTAAAACCAGGATTTTTAACCAAAATCATAGAGATTATTTTGTTTGTAAATGAAGGAGTTTAGATTCTACAGTGGAATTTATGTATTATGCAAGGAATAGCTGCTTTTAAAAATCACTTTTAAAATTAATGTTCCTGGAAAAATATAACGTAAAGGGCCATTTTCAATTAATTTTTACCTCTGGTTGCCTTTTTTTAAGTCCACAAAACGTAATGCAATATTTTGCAAGGACTAGTCATTTTTTCCCACATACGTGTATTTATTCCATATGTATGATACTTTTAATTTTACTATCTGGAACAGAGATCTATAAAATATTTTAGACATCCCAGAAAGGCAGTATGATAGCACAAGTGGTCTCTAAACTTTTTGATCACACACTGTACTACAGTAAAAGAAAACTTGTGCATACCTGAAATGTTTGTTTATAAGTACAAGTTTATAAGTACAAACCTGTACTCTACTAAATTATGTATGTTATAAAACTTCTACAGAAAAGTATGAGATAGAAATGAAATCTCTGATACTAGAGCCAGTAGGAAGCCATGAAATTTGAATAAGGGAATGACATGATTGATCAGACACAATTTGGTAGGGAGGCATCACTGGGACAGCTGTGTGGACAACAGTTTTGGTGAGTATAGAGGCCCGAAGTAGAAACACCAAAGAGAAGGCTGTTACAGTGGCCCAGCCAAGAAGGCCTAGTGGTTAAAGTAGAGAAAAGAGATGTGTAAGCTTCTGAGGTAGCTTATGACAAGATTTTTTAAGTGATTATTCAGGATAAGAGAGAAAAGGAACCAAGGCTAAAAGCCAAGGCTGTGAAACTGTGTGATACAGAAGGATGTTGGTATGCTCAAGAGAAACAGGGAAGTTTTGGCAGAGAGGTAATTAGTTTTCTCAAGTTTAAAATGCCCTGAAGCTCAGGGGAAAATTTTGCATGCATGATTTTTACAGTGCCTAGGTCACGTTAAGGTATATACTTCCCACTATGAAGGACTCGAACCCCACTAGAGAAACTCACCCCATTGCTTAGGGTCAAAGCCACTCCTTTCCTGGGATTATCCTGTATCTTCTCCAGGGCCTCTAACTCCTACTTTAAATGATAGGATGTGGTCCTGAAAGTTGAACACAGGTTCCAATCCTTCCTCAACTTCATAGCTTAGGAGACTTTTGGCAAGTCATGATTTCTTTGAACCTCTGTTTTCTCACCTCTAAAATGAGGCTAAAAAACAGCTACACTTTTAATAAGATTGTGAGAAGCAAATGAGATAACATATATAAAGTATCTGTAAACCTGAGAGTACTACATAAAGAAGCTATTATTAGATGAAACAATATCTGGCTTTCTTGGTGACAGCATCACCATTATGAACAAGATCTTGTGCTATCATACAGTGACGCTCCCTTAGGGACTTAAGTGTGTAGGGCTAGTTATTGATTCTGTTAACTCTCCTTAATACTTCGTATTTTAACTGACTTCCCTCCTGACCCTCCTGCCACCCACCCTCCTCACCCCCCAGCCTTAAATCTGCAACAGACGGGGAAACCAGGGACAGTAAGTCTCATTCTCTCAACACCCTCCCCACCCCACCCTACCCTTTCTCCAAAAGGAGCTGAAAACAGAACCACGACAGTTAGATAAGAACTCTGCAGTCTACCCAAAGATGACATTTTTCCTGTAATCTGTGGCCAAAATTGTTACCAGAATCCATTCATTTTTGAGAAGCTAGTATAAGATAAACCTCAGCAATTTTTAAATCATGAAGAGAGTCCCTGTACTTACTCCCTAAAATATATTCATGAGATATAAAGCGCTCCAGAGAAGCAAAGGACTAAAAATCATTTGCCTCTGCTTTGCACTTCTTGTGGCTCTATTAAGCCACAGGAAGGTAACAGTCATGAAACAAATGCCCGAACCGTCCTATTTCCTTTATGCTTGAATTATAAGAGAAAATTATTATAACACTGAAGCCATACCACTTGGTATCTTGGATTCCCCCCCAAATCTAAATAAAGCTGAGGAGGAAAAAGTCTCACTGACATTAGGAAAATGTAGGATTCTTTGGTACCTTAATTGGAAAAAAAAAGCTACCTACAGTTGCTGGCATATAGGGATGGACAGAAAAATGTTCTTGGTATTAACAGACACCTCTTTTTTTTCCTTCTGAGGGTACTTATTGATATTACTTAATTTAAAATTCCAATTAAAATTCCCAGTAATCGATTCATTCAGACAGATCTGTGGTGCCTAATGCATTATTTCACTAGCGATGCTGCCACCTAGTGCTCACAAATTACTACTGTCTGGAAGACTAGCTAGGTGACTTTTTATTCAGCTTATCAAAATAAAATAGCTTTTATGAACCATTTCTAAATGAAGACACCTTCCATAAACTTCTAGATTCTCAAGTTGAAGGCATAACTACCCTTTGAAAGTGTCAACCGTGAGATGTGTCCTTATTCAGGCCGACCTTTAGCTCACACAGCCACACAAAGGAGTTATAAACCCAAAGATGTTGTTAGCGCTCATTATTTGGGGCTCAGATCCATGAAATGAAAAGAGCTCACAAAAGACACATTCAAAATCAATCACTGCTGCAGCTTACAAACTCGTCAGGTGTTTACTGTCAGAAGAGTCTTAGAAGAGAGGAGCAATTAGGAGTGAGTGAAAGAAATCAAATGCAAAATGGATTTTAAAAAAATTAACTGGGCTAAATTTTTTTCAAACTTAGCAAAAAAAAAAATAAAGAAAAGGTCAAAATCAGGAAAGTAGCTGAGATAAATAAGAGTTCTGTGCAGTGGAAACACTTACTCATCTTTCTAAAGCTATCAAGGTCATCAGCAAATCATCTTTTATTTATAGTATTATAAAAAGCTGCATCTTGTTTTCTCTACAAGAGCTGGTGAAATCTATTGATTTTAGACAAAACAGACTTTCCAAAATCTATAAACATGGCCTCAGAGGTATTTCCTTGCTATCAGAGGAACACAGATTGATAGCTGGAAGTCAACATCAGATGAGGAAACTGAGGCTGAGAGGTGACGTGCCTCGCCTAAGATTTTCCTTGACTCCAAACCTAGCACAACATCCACTATATCAAGCTGCCTTTAATAAGTTTATAAAACTATAGATCCAGAGCTGGAAGACTTTGGAAGCCATCCTGTCCAAATCCTCTCAAATGACAGATGAAATTGAGGCCCAGGGAGAGATCACATGATTTGCCAAGGTCACCCAAGTCCAGGTGCTCTTTCCCACGGCGGCACAAGTCTTATTCCAAATGACAACTCTGTATTACTTTTATGCTTTCATCATAAGCTCATGATTCCCACCATTTCCTTCCGACCTCATAAACATAATGAATGGAATGTCCCTCCAAATACAAGAAACAAATACACGTATGCTCACCCTCTCATCCTATACCCCAACTTAATAGAAGCATGCTTTGTCTACATGTGCAGCCAGTATAATGACTGGGACTATCGAGTCAGTTAAAATGTGAGTCAACGTGCAACATACTGGAAGGAACCAATTTGGCTGCCTATGCACTGGACGTAGACGCAGCTGGTGGCTCAGTGGACAGAGTGGCAGGCCTAGAGTGAGGAAGACCTGAATTCAAACACAGCCTCCAACTAGCTATGGAACATGGGCAAGTCACTTAACCTCTGACTGCCTGACAAAAGGATTCACTGGAGAAGCAAATGGCAAACCACTGCAGTACTTTCAAGAAAACCCTATGGACGGATAGGGTCCAGAGTCCCAAAATATCAGACATGACTGAATAACAAAATTGGGTGTATGAGTATGCAGTGCATGCATTCGCTGGCACACTTAGTGCCAGTAAAAAGGTAAGAACAAACCCACTAAAAAGAGAATGTCATTTATGGGGCAGCTAGGTGGTGCAATGAATAGAGCACTGGCCCTGGAGTCAGGAGGACCTGCGTTCAAATTCGACCTCAGACACTTAACACAAAACTAGCCATGTGACTTTGGGCAAGTCACTTAACCCCAATTGCCCCACCCTTCCAAAAAGCAAAAAAAAAAATTAAAAAAAAAACGTCCAAAGGGATTGAAATGTGGTCATTCCAATCACTTGGTTTCAAGTTTTATTTAGAAATTACATGGGCATTTAAACATCATGCAAATTTGGTTATTCTGAAAGCAGTCATCTAGCTCAAATGGAAACTCTGAAATCTTTATTTCAAACAGTCACGTTCTGTTTTTTAAGGCCTGTCATTTCTGAGGATGGAAATAACTCATCTAGAACAAAATCCTAGAAACAGAAGTTAGAGAAGCCAAGTAGTTTAGACTGAGCTGTAGAGCAGAAGGGAGGAATTCTACAGGAATAAATCAAACACCACAAGTAAGTCTATGATAACAAGTTTGTGTTTATCATGAAAACGTGAAACAAACAGTAGGCACTTCTGTTCAACGACTGGAACATCCCACCAGGTAGGTTTGAGATTTGTGCATGAAACTTAAAATATAAAAAACTTCAGTCTTCTCCGAGTCCCCCAAATGGGCCTTTTTTATAATGGCTCTTTATCAAGGGTGCTGCTACTGAGGCCCAAAGCTTTCATTGCAAGAAACCAAAGGCTTCTTGAGATGGCAAGCCAGAAAGGACCTCAGAGATTATCTGGGCAGAGGCCCTCCAATCATCTTCAGGCCTTCTTTATGAAACTTAGAAGTTCATCCTTGTCCATCTGGTAGCCACTCTTCTTCCACTGTTCTCGCAACTGCTGTAATATTAACCCAATTTCTTTGCCTGAAGAAATACCGACTTTTCTTACATCATGGCCACTGACAGGAAATGGAGGGATAGACCACTGTTGCATTTCCTTAAGAAGAGCAGTCTCTCCTTGGTACTTGAGCAGTTCACAAATTCGATTAAGTGTATCAGGTTCCCTAGACTAAATCCAAAACAAAGAAAACAAACTTATACATGGAGCAAAATGCAGACATTTTACTAAGTGCATTCACTGAACAAACTGTGTAATTACAGCACTGGAAAAGACCACCTAATCCAACTCCCACCTCTCCTATTTACAGATGAAGAAATCAAGGCGCAGGAAGGTTAGATGATGTATCTGAGGTATAAAGCTAGATAATGGCAGGAATCAAATTCCTGAAATCAGGGTCTTCCGATTATCAATCAAGCTGTTTTTTTCATTACATCACAAATATTTGCTTGATTGAGAATCTTCTGAGTAGTAGGACAAATAAGGAGGACATGGTACTACAGGCAAATGTACTGCACTGAGACTCAGTACCTGGGTTTGAACCCTAGCTATGCCACTGACAACACCTGGGAAACTTCCCCTTTCTGGGACCTTGATTTCCTTGTTGGTGAAATGAAGAGGCCAGAGTAGATGATCCTCAAGGCTCCTTCTAGCTCTAAACCTCTGATGTTAAGATTGCTAGGCTCACCCTCACACTTGTAAAATATGTTTCTGCAGTCATAGATTACTGGAGATGAATTAGACCAGAGCAGTCCAATCTCCACTCTTTACAGATGAGAAAACTCCAGCCCAGTGAGCTCAAGTCATTTGCCATAGGTCTCACAGTTCAATGGTGGAGTCAGAATTCAGCCCTTGATCCAAAGCTCTCTGCACACCCCCCATTTCTGGGGTTTTACTGTGTGCTGATCACCGCTGCTTTGATAAATTGAGTCTAAAGTAAATAAAGTCAACAGGAAAAGAAAGCTCCAAGTTAAGTCTCTTAGTCATTTTTTTTTTTTAGAAAATCCTAAGTGGCAACAAAATCTGGATTTCAAGAGTTCTCACTTAAGACAACGACCACACCACTATCATGTACTTACATCTAAAACAAAATCTTGATAAGGTTTCAGTGGTTCTGAACTATCAGCAGTTTTAGTTAAATCTTTCCTATATTTCACTATAAACAAGCCAAGATTTTTTTCTTCTTTTGCAATCTTCAATCTCAAATCAAAGTTTTTAACATCATCCTGTACTTTGAATAATGAGGCCAAAAGAGTCATTGGCTTTGGAGAAAGAGTTTCAACATTTTTGCTGACTTTGTTAAATTCCTCTAAACTCCCAGCAGCAGGTAAACCTGTAGGGGAAAAACAAGTTGATTTTTTACTTTAAAGGCATTGATTAAATGAACAAAACATCTGCTTCCTTGTCAAAGTATTGAACTGAAAAAAGATTGCAAAAAGATAAAATAATTTCCTCTACAGAAATGCTGTGCCAGGTCAGATGGTCTACATGGTATAGGATTCTCTCTGATAGAGGCACCAAGAAAAGGAGAGGAGAGTTATCCTCCCTGTTACGATAATCTAAAAAAAAATAGGGAATACAGCCCAAATATCCCAATTTTCCATAGGAATTCATAATATATTAGAGAATTACAGAAAGGCAGGTTCCTTTAATTACATCAAAGTAATCCCAAAAACAAAGGCCCATTTCTTAATCACAATGTTCTATCAGTGTTATTTTGAGATCTGAAAGAGTAATTACTAAAGACTTGAAAAAGAATTTTCCCACAGAGGACAATGGAGGGGCCGAGAGAGGCTGTGTATAGGCTGCAACATCTAACGATGAGGATGTCACCAGGTAAACAGGATAGTCACATGGTGAGGTCGAGGAATTTTGGCAGACAGCCTCAGTGCCCCACTTGTATCTCAACAGGTCAGGAGAAAATGAGAAAAGTCTCACGGATCCCAGGCTAGACTTTACGAGAGGACGTTGACGAGAACTACAGAGGGTGGGCAGGCACGGATGGCTCATGGGAACGTTCTGACTGACAAGACCATGAAGCCATGTGATATTTCATTAGGTCTGTTACCAGTTAACTGTCTAAACTATTTTCTGAAGCCTGGTTTTTTCCTGTCTTTTCCCCAAGTTCACTATTTATTACACATAAATTATGCAACAGATTGTGTATAATAGTATTACTTGCACCTATTTTAAGGTTCTCAAACTTCTATGAGCATCAGTCATTAAACCCATAGTTTACTACGATGTGTTGAAAATGAATTCACTCTGGCCATATCCTAATATAGCACCTCAAGCCTGCATCTTTCCAGACCAGAAGTCCTAATATTTTGGTCCGACTGCAGACATCCCTTCACACTATTCCCCTGATTTCCGATGCTCACATTTGTAGGATGCTCACCACTTTCTTGAGGCCCATCTTCTTTAAATGAGCATAGTAATGCAGAAAGAAAACAACAGGAGTTTTATGCAAATGCCATGATGCTCTGGACTTTATTTCCAATAATCTTACTGATGACACCTAACATGGTGACTTTCTGGCTGCAGAATGTGCAACATCTTCTAGAAATAGCCCATAATGACTTCTCTGTCTTCCTTGAGTCAAAAAGGACAGCTGAGTTAGTCATGTTTAGTACTCTTCCCTGGGGCAGTACCATTTTTCCTCATGTAACCTCACTTCTGTGGCCTCACAAGACCTTCAGCAGCTCAGCTCCCATCACAAGAACGTAGTGCCTTCCAGACAGATCTAGAGATGGCACCATGCGCTCTTCCTGTCCCATTTTGTGGAAATGGTGAGACTGCTTCTAACATTTCACATCTATTAAGTACCCAATGGATCCCTAACCCATTATCTCCTGTCTCGATTTCTTTTCCTATCTTGACAAACTACTCCCTACTCCCCTCCCACAATTTTTTCATGACTTTTTTCTTTCAATAAATATTCTTGGTGTGGAATGTTGTTGGAGATCTATTTGAAAATCTAATTTCAATTATTCCGTTTTACTCAAGTGTGTATTTATTCCTTCTGGAATAATCAATCCTCAGAATCACAGGTTTTAGGTCTGACGTGACCTTAGAGATCTAATAATTATTACAACAGACATTTATACAACTTTAAGGTTTGCAAGGCACCTGACAAATTAAATTATTTCATTTGTTTTTCACAACAACCCTGTGGGATATGACAGATACAATTCCCATTTTGCATATGAGGAAACGGAGGTTCAGAGTGGTTGTGACTTATTTATGTACATATAGAGAGCAAGTATCAGAGACAGGGTATTTATTAAATACAGGTGTCTCCTAACTTCAAACCCGATACTCTTTCTGCTAAGCACGTTGCCTCTGATGGATTGGTCAGACGTGACTTTTCCTTAGAGTTTTAATTTAAGTTGCAAAACACAAAAGGACCATTTAATTCACAAATGGCACTCACCAATGTAACGAGCCACATCAAGATCATACATAAGATGAACCAAATGACTGGCATGGTTGCCAACAAGAATTTTTTTCAGTTCCATCCAAATCCTCTCTCCAGAAATCCCAGCCAAACCTTTCGCATTTTCTTTAATTGCTTCCAAAGTTTTTGAATTGTGGGTACCAGGTCTATCTGCTATTCTTCCATAAAACCTACAAAACAAAGTGTTCATATGTAGTCAAGGTTACCACTAACCACATGCACAGAGAATTTTATCTTTAAATGTGTACTGACACTATTAATTTTATGTTTAATTAAGTGGTGGCAAAGAACAGCTTAGTATCTATAGCAATAAAATGCATCTACTCTAACGCATACACCATATAGTTACCTCCTTCTCTGGTACATATCTTGTTTAAGCTGCTCTTTTGCACCACTGTGAATTCGTGCAGCCTATACTCAGAAAAAAAAATGAGGACTGGGTAAGAAGTTGAAAGTAGGGGCTTAGGATGGGAAAACTAAATAGCAAACCAGCATGGCTTCACAATTTTGTCTGACGTTCTTAAGATCAGACACACTGGTTTTTAAACAGAAGGATAAAACACCTTACAAAGTCCAACATCAAATGCTTATTAATTCAATTTTATTTTTAGCTGAATCCTCTCCCTCCAACCTACCTTCCTTCATGAAAAAGCAAGAAACACAAAACCCATTACAAACATGTTGATTCAAGCAAGACTCATTCCCACGTTAGCCGTGTCCCAAAGTACAGAAACACAACCCTCCCTCTGCACTCTCTTCCACCGTCTTTCTAGCTTGCAGTGGGTAGCATCTTTCCTGAGTCCTCTGAAATAGTAGTTGGTTCTAAAGTCTTTCAAAGTTATTTGCTTTTACAGTACTCTTATTATTGCTTAAACTGCTCTCCTGGTTCTGTTCATTTTGCATCATTTCATCTACATTTTCTCAGGTTTCTCTGAAACCATCCCTTTCACATTTTTTTACAGCATTTTTCTCTCTCTTTGATCTCTTTGGGGTACAGATCTATAATGATGTCACTGGGCCAAAGGGCAAGCTCAGTTTAATAGCTTTTTGGGCATAGTTCAAATTATTTTGCAGAAAGGTTGGACCAGTTCACAGCTCAACCAATGGTACAATAATGAGCCTCAAATATACGTGATTTTTAAAACAACTGTTTTCCTACATTCAATCACAGCATTGCTTTCTTCCATAAGTATGAATTATCAAGTTATTAGTCATACTGCATGTAATCTCATGCCTTAAGAGTAGATACAAATTAATAGAAAATTGGGACTCAATAATAAATTGTAAAAAATTGTAATCATGAAATATATTTAGCATTTTTTTTAAAAGTTCTAACATTTAAACTGAAAGATTTAAGAGTGGAAAACAAGAGACTTTAGAAGGAATCACAAACAAGTAGGACAGCTTTGAAAGTGATATGGTAGGTTTTACGTACCCAAAAAAGCAATCACTACTTAAATAATGGAAATACTTGTCTTATTAGTTGCTGGTTCAGTTCAGAAAAAAAAAATTAAATGAAAAACGTTCAAGGAATTGAACTGATTATATGGTTAAGGCTGCAAAGGGAGGAAAGAGAAGTGAGAGCAGGAACAATATCCTAAGAATGAAATAAACACAAGTAGCAATTGAAAAAAAGAAAGGTAAACAAGGAGCCTCAGTCCATCATAGAGCACCAATACTAAAGACCATCTGTACCAGGGATGTCAAAGTTCAACAGATAATGGTGGCTAGTCAACCAAACATAAGGATCCCTATGGAGGCACATACTGACTTAAAAATCACATATTAGCATTATCTGTGGGAGTTTCTTGAACTTTTACTTTGTGTAATATTTCCCAATTAATTTTAATTTGGTTCAGGCAACACTGAGGGGTATTGGGAGCGACGGATTGGATACCTCTGATCCACATCCCTGGTAAGTAACCTTTTCAAACATGAACCAAACTAAATTTAGATTCAAAACAAGTGGCTAAATGAGTAAAATAACCCATCTGTTAAACTAAAAAATACACAACTTAGTATTACAGCTAGCTGGTATATTAATAAAAAAAAAGCCTGTGGTAACAGACTTTATTCAATAAAATAAACCTTTGATGAGATTTTTATTATGCAATCTTTCTGCACATTTCTTTGAAGTTTGACATTATAAAACTAGTTAAATTTAGCCACATGCATAAATTCAAGCTGTTTTCCACAACTTTCAAATGCAAACTGCTTTTTGATGTGATTCAAATAAATGAAATGCTGCTCACACATGTAAAGGGGGTCAAACATTGAAAGACCAAGCCTAGATTCTGAATAATACTTAAATGACAGGAAGTTATTTCCAAGTTTGTAAAATCCTTTGTGGTGGGATTTATGAGATCATTTAAAGTTTTGCCAGTTCTGCACACTGCTGAACAAGGTATATTAAATCAGAATTCATTCAGCTTGATGTATCTTTGCACCCAGATAGATAATTCCTTAAAAACACATTATTTCTAATTCCAAACAGCTGACTGAGATTCCTGGAATGACTATGAAATGCAGTTCTTCAATAGATACTTCATGTGTGGGTGATTCATAAACTTGAAAAGAACACTGTGAAAGTCCACAAAATGAGATTCAGATGCCACCAGCAGCTAAGCCAGAAATTCACTGTGAAGCAGCACGTAAAAGATGCTATTTGGATTCTCTCATGATCACATTTTGGAATATTCAAAATCTTTCAAAGTGCTAGTCTCTCTCCATCTTAATGTTTGTGATGAAGGTAGTCAATTCAGACTAAAACCCAGTCTGCCAGTCTATAACGGCTTTGCTTTCTCTTATAACATTGAGATAAGACTAAATGACAAAGGATATATTACTCACTCATTTAAATGATCCATAATATAAGAGATACTTAAACAACTAGTTATAGTCTAAAAAGCTCAAAGCACTTAACTTTTTAAAAGTTGTCAATCTCGGATCCAATTAATGCAGATACCAAAGAAGGAAAATGTTAGCAGCTGATAAAGAGCCAACATTACTAGCCACTGGTAGAGGACTGTGATCAAAGACAAGAATGGACCATCTGAAGAACCGCACCCATTATCTCTGAGTTTGATTCCAAAAGAATACTCACAAGGACCTCCAAATGAACAATTAAAGTCCAAAGGAGGGGAATTCAGTGGTGAGAAAAGTATAAGCATTCCTCTGAATTGGTCTACTATGTTATGTTTTCTTTACCCACTCCACCCTAGCCCTGAGAAATCTAAAGGCAGTTTTAAAAACTAACTTTATTTTTAGAGATGCCTTTTGTTTTTGCAAAAGGGAGATACACTATACATTTCTTATTCAGACTTTTATTTTGATTATAGTTCATTAGTTTTATTACAATTTATATCCGACCTGCAAAACTTGGCAGTAGGTAGAGGCCAAAATTAAAAGAGGCTAAACATCTTCAGGCCACATAGAGGTTTTGAGAGGCCCACTTTTCAAGTAAAGATATACTGACTAATGATTAAACTATTTTGCAAATAAACCATATTTTTAAAAAGGGAAATTTCAATTAACTACACTTATTAAGATTTCATTTATCATGAAATCACATTAATGTTAAAAAAAAGTTACTTTTGCTAAGTAGTACAAGTTTGAATACATTTTTCAGTTTTTCTTACTCTTCACCTTTAGTTAATGGGGCATATTAAAGTTCTTGTCAGTAGTTTATCATACTTCAGAATAATGTTTGAAATCACTTTCTTTAGAAATCTGAAAACTAACCTTAGCAGCCGCCTCATTTTCTGAGTTAACTTTCTTGAAAAATTGTTGTTCCTACTTGAGATTTTTCAACAATAGAGATGCGTTAATTTTTTTTATCACAGTGCTCAATTTGCTTTAAGTTAGAAGTTTTGATTCAAAATGGCGACAAAGATTATATTCCTTTGGAACAGCTATAACTTTTCAGCAAATAAGGCCCAATATTTTGTCTCTTGTGTAAGTAAACAAGTATCTATTTGTCCACTCCAGATGGATTCAATCTTCCATTTCTTTTTATCACTATTTTACAAAGTCACCCCCAAAATAGTAATGTTAAAACCAAAAAATCTCTACAGCAATTGCTCACATACAAAGAAATACTGAGTGTCTGACCTTGGAAAGAACCCCAGTCACGAATCTAACTTGGAGGATGGAGAAGCCCTCACTTTGCTGCCACTCCTCGCACTGGCACACTGGCTACACTGACTTTGCCCCTATTCAATGCCAGTACCGACTGAAAACTGCAAAGATATGAGTGGGCAGGGGCAACCCACCCGGCGGTCACAATAGTGACAGTGGAGGGCAGGTTAAGGGGGTCACGGACAAAGCACTTGGTACATCTTTACTTTCTTTTAAAACTCCACATTTTTTGCAGACTGCCCAAAATCCTTTGGGGGGTTGCAAGAGGCCCACAGGCCATATGTTGTGAAGGCCTGGTTTATACAGTTTTATTAGAGTTTTACCAATGTTTATGTCCTAAGGGAAATTTTTCATTTGTAACCTTAAAAATAACTTATCTACAATGATTCCACTAATATATTATCCAAGAACAAATGACTGCTGAGATAGCAAAGTCTGGTCCAAAGCAAACAAAAAATAAGTTGTTCAACTCAAGTTTTTCATTTGCTCCTTTCCAATTCAGAGTTGCTATGATCAGAGTTTTAGGTTCAGTTTTATTTTCCAAGGCACAATCTAAACTTTCTGTGAGAATTTTTCCTTGTTTGATGAACTTCACAACAGTCCATGACTCATCTTTCATATCATGTGTCCTTCAGTGAAAGGTTTCCTCCTTTCTTAAGGCTGTGTGACCCCCCCCCACAAAATAGTCAAAATTGCTTCCATCTTTCTCCAGTATTCATTTTCCACAGCAGGCCTCCACAGGCTTTTCAGTGCAGTTCCATTCAAGTATTCTGTAGCAAATTTAGCATATTTTGTCTTGCAATGCTGTTCTCCACTTGATTTAGAGCCAAATCATTTAAGAGATGAATGAGAAAGCTGAGGGCAGGAGTAGTATTAATTTGGAAAAGGTCACAGGACTAAGTAGTGGAGTTGCTAACTCCAAATCCAATGGCCTATTGTCAACACTGCCTCTCTGTTTGAACGTTTGAACTACCAAGGGGAAAGAAAACATGATGCGTTGGGTCTATCCATAAAAGCAGGCATACAAAGCTGTTTACTTGAGCTTCTCAGAACATATTTCTCATCCGCAAATTTTTACTGGTAAGGGTAATATCATCACAGGGTAGATTGGAAACATTTCTCAACCAAACACAAAAACAAAAGTTCTATAATACAAATAAGTAGAACAATTAAATGAATCAATTATCAAACCAGAGATCTGAAGAAACATCCTAGATCTTTTAATTCAATTATTTTTTCTTTTTTGTTTTGGAGGGGGGAAGGCAAGGCAATTGGGGTTAAGTGACTTGCCCAAGGTCACAAAGCTAGTTAAGTGTCAAGTGTCTGAGGCCTGATTTGAACTCAGGTTCACTTGACTCCAGGGCTGGTGCTCTATTCGCTACACCACCTAGCTGCCCCCTCAATTACTTTTCAACATAGAAATCTTTCCCCAACTGATCATTCTGCCTCTAAATCAGTGGTTCTCAACCTGCGGGTTATGTTCAATTTAAATACATCCTGCATATCAGATATTTACATTACAATTCATAACAGCAGCAAAATTACAGTTATGAAGTAACAACAAAAATAATTTCATGGTTGGGGGTCACCACAACATAAGGAACTGTATTAAAGGGTCGCGGCATTAGGAAGGTTGAGAACTACTGCTCTAAATGAATACTTCCAGTGACATAAAACTCAGTATGGCAGAAAATAACAAGTTTTTTTTTTTAACAGTTCATTAATTAAAATCTAACTTCCTTAAATTCTCAAATACTCACCCCAGTCCTACTGTCCAAAACTTCAGAAAAACCAAAATCCTTCTTCAAAAGCTCACAGTAATTTTTCAAGCCTTCTCTTCTTTAGCCTACATCCACATCTTTCTGCACTTCATCTCTAGCTCCTAAGAGATTGTTCAAAGTTCTTTCATCCTCCTTGCCAAACCACAATCCAATGCTGTCCTTCTCAAGATGTGGGGCCTAGAACTGGACATGATATTCCAAGTGTGGTCTAAGCACAGCAGAATCAGCCCCAGTTTCTTTGTCTAGATATTATACTGCACTCCAAGATTACACCAGCCCTTTTATAAAGCAACCACACCACAGTGATGAATCCTACTGAACTGGCAGCCAACTAAAATTCCTATGTCTTTTCTACATGAATTTCCACTTAGCTACAATGCTCCTCTCCTACATCTGTCTTGGTCAATGTTTATTTTTGAGGTGAGGTGCAGAAATGTACAATTCTACCCGAATAGTGTCAGCCTGTCATATTCAACTCATCGTTCTATTCAGATTGTTTTTGGTTCTCACAGGTTACTATTTACTTGTTCACTTCCTATCACCTACAAATGTCATAAAGCACACCATCTAGGCATTCAGCCAAGTCACTGACAAAAAGAGAGAGCGCAGAAGGCTTGAGCTGTGGCACTGAACTCAAGAGGTCACCTCTACATCAAGAAAGTCTCCATACTCTTTGGCTTTAGATCCTCATATGTGAGTACATTATTCTCTTACCAGAGGTTGAAAGGGTCATGTTTTAGAGTTGTAAGGAACTTCAGAGATCACTTAGTCCAACTTCAAGGACAAAATGAAGTAGAGAGTCTTAAAGCAGGCTGCCGGAAGTCACACAGTAGTTAAGTCAGTCAGCATTCGAATCCACTTCCCAAAGGGCTCTTTCTACTACACCATATTTTCCCACCTTATTCAAAAAGGCTACCATGAGAGATTTTTTCAATTCTATAGAGACCATTCTACAGCTCTCACATCATCTACCAGTCTAGATTACATCAATCTTTCAAGAAATTGTGAGAGTAGAGGGCTTCTCTGTATCAAAACAGATCAAAGCCCCCCTAAAACTCAGTATGTAGTTACTGAGAGACTGGAGCCTTTTGAATTCCACCGGCTTGTGGCCAACCTAGCTAATGGGCCTCTCTGAACCTAACTGTGACAGTATCTCATCAATGCCTGAAGCTTTTCAGGTTCACAACATCCAGCAAAATTCATACTCCCTTGAGAATCCCAGGTTTTCTCCGTGCTGTGCTGACACAACGGCAGAAGACTCAAGCAGAGGAACAGCTGAAGCCTTGGTCAGAAAGCAAAGAGTCGAGTGAGGTGTGATTTTAGTTTAATAATCACCATTTTCCAAAGTGCTCGCTGATCACCCATTTAATGATATGACTCGGATTCTTCCCAAAGACTAGAAAAGCTCAACACAATCAACTGAAATTACCGTGATTTCCAGGACGTACCTTTTTCTCCCCTTTGGAACAAAAGGTCTCTGCCTAGCTTCCACTTCCTATGATTGCTCTGCGATAACAGGGGAACAATCCCATTTGCAAGTTTTCACTGCCACGGTCTCTAACGTCATCTTCCTTGTGGCCTCTGAAAACATTGCTGAAGATATGATATTAAAAAGCATGGGAACATTGTCTGTCCATCATCCAGAACCCGGACAAGCACATTATCATGAAACTGACATAAAATATTTAAGTATTTTTCCGGGCAACCAAATTTTGAGTTTTCCACAAGCCCTCATGAATGACTGTTATCAAAGGCCTTGGTCAGATTACAAATGTTGTGTACAGACCTCTGTTCTGCTTTTAGCATTTCTCCTGGAGTTGTTGGGAATCAAACATCATATCAAGCCACACTGGCTCTCAAGTAGATGACCATCTTCCAGGTGATGGATCAGCCTATTAAGAAGGGCCTTCAATGAGGACAAACATGGCATCAAGGTCAGCTACTACACTGATGGTAAATTATTTAACTTGTAAGGGCTACAAGAAAAGCCTACAAAGGAGGAAGAGGTGGTAAGTGATTTTTTTGGTTCACAGATGACTGTGGAGTCAACGCACAGTCTCTGAAGCTACGATGGAACAAAGTTTGGATCACTTCTCTGATGCTTATGCTAACTTTGGCCTAACAACTAACACCAAGAAAAGGCAGGTTCTCCACCAGTCAGCACGACACCATCCATACATGGAACCATTGGTCACAACAAATGGGGAAATTCTGACTACTGTGGATAAGTTCACTCACCTTGGCAGTATACTTCCCAGAGATGTACACTTATGTGATGAGGTTGATGTGCATATTGCCAGAGCTAATTCAGCGTTTGGGAGGCTCCATATGAATGTGTGGGAGAGAAGAAGTATCAGGCTGCCTACCGAACTGAAGTTCCACAGAGTTTTCATGCTAACCTCTGCTGTATGCCTATGAAGCCTAGACAATATACCAGTGTCATGGCAAGAAACAGAATCGCTTCCATTTGAATTGTCTTACAAAGATTCTGAAGATCACCTGGCAAGATAAGGTACCAGACACTGAGGTCTTTTCTTGAACCAAACTACCAAGCATTTGATCTCTACTTCAGAGAGTGCAATTCTGATGGGCTGGCCACACTGTTCAAAGCCCCAAAATACATTTGCCTAAAAGACTATTTTACGGAGAACTAAAACAAGGCAAGCACTCATATGGAGGTCAGAAGAAGCAATACAAAAACACTCTCAAGGTCTCTCTGAAGAACTCTGGAATTGCCTGTGTGACTTGGGAGACACTGGCACACAGCACGGCCCAGCAGGGTGTATCCACAAAGAAGGCGCTGTGCTCAATGAACAGAACTGTGGTAGCTCAAAAGAAATGTGGGATGCACAAATTTAGAACATCTCCATTCTAAATGTTTCTGTGTGCCTAACCTGTGGTAGAACATTCGGAGCTCATACTGGTCTGATCAGCCACAACTAGATACACTCTACCTTGGCTCCAAACCCAGTGATGTCATTTTGGTCCTCTTCAGGAAGGAAGGACAACAACCAACAGCCAATGAACCAACTTAGTGTAGAGCTAAGCAAACATTCCTAGAAGACAGTTCAGATAGTAATTTGATCACCTACTCAATTACTTAAATATATTTATTTTACCTGAAATATCTCAAAATTCGAAGATAATCCTCTTGAATTCTCTCTTTAGGGTCTCCAACAAATCTAACTTGTTTATTTTTCAAATCTTCATAGCCATTAAAGTAGTCATAAAGGGTACCATCAAAACCTATTGTGATAAGAGATTTTTCTTAGGACTTTCAACAACATGACACCATAACATTTAAGTGACCTACATTATACAACTGTATGAATTCAAAGCAGTAATATGATTGGGGACTTCTGACTCAGAAAATACTGGTTAGTATAACACCATTCACCCCCTGCCACGGAAGGAATGGGGTGAATAGCACTTCTCTTCTTACGTGATGCTATGGTACCATGGAAAAGTCCTCGGCATTACTATACTGAATGTACTGTTCTGAAGTCTGGTTAAGCTGTTAAATATCCCAAGTTTAAAGCTGTTTAAGATATTTTTTTAAATAATATTTTATTTTCCCCCCAATTGCACATAAAAACAATCTTTAACTTTTTTTAAGTTTTGAGTTTCAAATTCTATCCCTGCCTCCTCCCTCTCCCTCAAACAGTAAACAATCTGACACAGGTTATACATGTGCAATCACATAACATTTGATGTATGTTATTAAGCAGTTTACGTTATCTAAGCGTTCAATGTATTCCAAGATAATATTCTGCTACAGCACAATTCAGTTCCAAGCTTGCAAAATTTAGGTTTCCTATCTAACACTGAGCATGATGGTTATTAAGGAATCATTCAGTGTAGATGATGACTACGATAGGCTCTAACTTCAAAGGCCAATGAGATGGAGTTAAGAAAGGGGGAAAACAACTACCTTTCTTCAATAGACAAACATGCTTAAACCAAAAGCTAGCTTTTAATAAAGTTTCAAATTAATATTAAGAAATTCAAATTGATTCGCTTCCCTCAAATCTAATCAAAAAGGTACAATTATAGTAAATTAGTAAGAAATATGCATAATTATGGCTAAGTATAGTTCTTTAAATCTTGCTGCACATCAACTTCTTAAAATGCAGTAATTAGTAATACTAGTTATGATTATCATTATCAATTTTAATGCAGAATTTGATTTTTTAAAAGAGGGTATCACAGAAAATCACACTAATTCTTACACTTAATTATACTTAATGGGAACTCAGGTTATTGGGTAATGAGGCCTTAGTAAGCATTAAAACTGCTCAACCGATGGCAGCTTACTCGAAATGCTCTAACTTAGGAAAAATAAGACCATCCATTTTTACACCTAAATCATTAAAAAGAGCCCTAAATTGCAGTACAACCTTTGTTACTTGCAAGCCATATGATATGAAGCAAGTCATTTAACTTGAATGAGTCTCACTTTCTTCATCTATAAAAAAGGCTTTTCTTGGTTTTTTATTTAATTAATTTTAATTTTTTCCCCCTTTTTTCAGAGTTGGTAATTAGGAGAATGTCCTGAGTGGCAGGAAGAAAAGTGGCCTCTCTAGAGCTCCTGACTTCTATTCTTTTTTTTATTGTTAGACTGAGGATCTCTGGTTCGTCTCCAAGGTGGTTACTCCTCTCTTATTGTTCTTACCTGGACCTAGTTAGGCTTTTTCTGTGGGATCTGTCTTTATCAGGTAGCATTCTTTATAGTATGTCACAACAGCACCAGCAGACAGAGCAAAAACAAAAGACAAATTTCTACTCTGTAATCCTGATAGTTACTTTAATTCTCAGAGGACTGGTGTGAAGAAAGTGCTTCATATCAAAGCACTTGAGGTGGCATGGTGTGGCAGCAAGTGCCCCAGGAGCCATCAAAGGATACTGGGACAAAGCCCAACTGTTCTCCTTACTGCCTGCAAAACATGTGGGCTAATAACCCAGGGTTTATGTACTTCAGTTTCTTCATCTTTAAAATGGACTGAATGAAATCTATGCTGCTTTCTTGCTCTTAAAGGTCCTACTATAAAATACTGTCAGAACCACACTGCTGTTTGCCTTAGAATGGAAGGAGGGAGATTCAAGAGCTGTGTCCACAGTCCACTCTACACTTTACTCTATGAAGCTCATTTTACTTAGTGATGCTTAGGATGAAATATTTAGTTCTATTTCTACAGACAGAGCTGAAGGCACAAGTCTAGGGGGCCCATTTAAACTTTAAAGTAAAGTTTAGAAATATGTTCCAAAGTACCTGTTAAGCTAGACGTCTACACAAAAACGTCTAACTACCTTTATGGCTTGTATCTAATAAGAAACTTAAGCTGCTCAGCCACCTATTCTATGTTTTTCTTTACTCAGGAAGTTACAACAGAATAAGAGACTCGGCTGCTGCAGGGCACAGTGACCAGAGAGCCATCTGAGTCATTAAGACCTGGTTTCAGATCCTACCTCTCTAATAATAATAACCTTGGGCAATCCACTTAACTTCTCAGTGCCCCCCAGACAATCCTGCAGGACTGAGAATTGTAGAGAACGTGCTAGAGCCCACTGATAATGGGAGCTTCTTAGAGCCCCGAAGGGAGACCCAAGTTTATGTCCCTATAGCAGAATTACCAATAACTACCGACTATGCTAGAAGTCCGGAGCAGAGGCTTTCTAACTGTGAGCTCTGGTACTGTCTCCATTTATCTACATCCACACCATCTCACCTGACAGCCTGGAAGCTCCTGAAGAGCAGAAAGCTGTTTGTGCACACACGGAGCAGGCAGCTGCCTGACCGCAGGTGGTGGTACATTACCTAAAAACATGGAGTTGATGGTGAGGTCTCTCCGCTCAGCGTCTTTCTGCCAGTCCGTTGTGAATTCCACCTCTGCATGCCTTCCATCTGTAATGACATCAATCCTTAGTGTCGTGATCTCAAAATTTTCTTCATGAAGCTGCAACAAATATGAACACAAGGAGAAAGCTGAATGTGAAAGCACAAAGCACAAGGCTTTTAAATGAGGCCATGACTTGACTCACACAGCCTTATCACACCTTCCTCTTTTTGGTTTGCTTTTTGGAGGGGGGAGGGCAGGGCAATCAGGGTTAAGTGACTCGCCCCAGGTCACATTTGAACTCGGGTCCTCCCGCTTCCAGGGCCGGTGCTCTACTCACTGTGCCAACCTAACTGCCCCACACCTTCCTCTTCAGCCACCCTCTGGTCCAACCGGGCATCTGCTACCTCTGTGCTTTTGCGCGGCTGTCCCACAGCCTGGAGCGCTCTCCCTCCTCATCTTTACCTCTTAACATCTCCCTAGTTTCCTTCACAGCTCAGCTGAAATGCCACCCTCTGAAACAGTGGTTCTCAACCTTCCTAATGCTGCGACCCTTTAATACTAGTTATCTGGGCACATCTGCATGTGGGTGGAGCTGCCTGGAGACGGAGAGAGGAGCGGTGTCTCAGTTCCCGTTACCCCCCAAAGGGGTCGTGACCCACAGGTTGAGAACCGCTGCTCTAAAAGACAGTTTTCCGTATTCCTCCAGCTGTTATTTCCCCCCTTTTCAAATTGTTGTTGTTCAGTGTCTGACTCGCTATGGCCCTGTGAACCACAGCATGTCAATACTGTCCATAGTTTTTCTTGGCAAGGATAAGAGAGGTTTTCCTTTTCAGTGGGTTAAGGCAAACAGAGATTAAATGATTTGCCCAGTGTCCGAGGCTGGATTTAAACTCAGGTCTTCCTGACTTCAGGCTCAGCACTCTATCCACTGAGCCACCCGGCTGCCTTGCTGACCTTGTACATGCGCGTGTGCGTGTGTGTGTCTCCTGACAGAGAGCAGGGCGTGTTTCTATTTTGCCGTGTGCCCCTCACACTTGCTCAGCACAGCTTCTGGTGCGGGGGAGGCTCCTTCGATAAACACTCGCTGGCCACCAGACCCGCGAGCCCTGAGAATTTGACGCGCACCCAGTTTCTACATTAAGACACAAAACTGGCCCCCGTTCCCCCCTAACTGGGGCAGGGGCCAGGTTTGTATTTTGAATGTATTATTTTTCCTTTTTTTAAAAAAAATACTTTTCGTTTTCAACATTCACTTCCTGAAGATTTTGCATCCTGAAATTTTCCCCCTCCCCACAACAGCACGCCATCTGCTACAGGCCACACGTGCACCGTCACAGCAAACATAGCATGCTATTTATCTTGCCGTAAACAGTGAACCTGACACAGAATGGGCTTACAAAGACTCTGAAGCTGGCGTGATTCCTCCCCCATGAAGCCTTCTCTGACGCCCATCTATTTACTGCCTACCTGCTTCCCCCCTGGGACTCACTAAGCATGCTGTTTTAAAATGCTCGGGACCGCCACTGTAATTCAAAGGCAATCCATGGCATCTATCTATCGGCCTTATCCCACTCTAAGTTATTAAGTATCAAGGGCAGAGAACGCTGGTACAATCTGGATCACACTCATCTTCATCCATCTAAGCACTTACAAATTAGTAGAGCATTTTAAAGTGTAATCGAGTCCAACTTCAAGATGGACAAGCATTTCCTAAAGGGCCCGCTCACGGAACGAAGTGCTGTTACAGTACTCTCAGAACTCACAGGACTTTGTGGGCGTGAGTACTGCCTCCACCTTCATGGACTACAATCCCTCCTGTATTGAAGGACTTTTCCTGAGATTTTTATGGCTGAAGAAATTCATCACCAGGTGCTCAACCTACTTATTGGAGAAGTGCCCAGGTTAGTTCTCAGATGATAGATACTGCAAGGCTTGCACTTAAAGCCTTTCCAAGTTTGATAAAAGCCCTTCACATCACACCGAGACACCAAAGTGGGACTTAAGTAGAGGAGTTTTTACAAAACTGAACATAAAATCCCAGTTCTAGGCAATGAAGAAAAATAAAATCTCAGTCTACCTTTATTCTTTATAGCCAAAAATTTTCCAATGATGACAGAGTCTATTAGGATCCCCCCACCACACACAATTTCCATACAAACATATCCAAATTTCATTAACTGGTTCCCTGAGAACACTATAAATGAAACAATGGTACAAATTAGTTCTCATAGTAATGTTACAAATGAGCAATACAGGCCCAGGCTGGGGAAGGAGAGACTGTGAAGCCATGAGGTTCAATTAAAAATGTCTAGTCAATTGAACTGAAGCTGGGGGAAACTAAGTTTAACTAAGGTTAAACTGGTCTAAAGGAAGAACAGACAACATCATGCTGGGGTTATAAGACTTAAAAGACAAGAGGTGGGTAAAACTGTTAAACACTATCAGTCCGGCAACTGGGGAGAGGGAAGGGGAAGGGCAGCATTTCTTGTACAAAATTTTTCCTGTGTTGAAAACAAAGGAAATATGTGCCAGCTGTCAATCATAGAGAACCAGTCAAATCTTCACTCACTCTGGCGGTAATAGTTCCATGTTTTTCTCCTTTGTTATTGATCAGACGAATCCCAGCAGCCTGGAACATCTCTTTCATTTGAGCCGGAGTTGCAGTGGTAGCAAAATCCACATCTTGTGGTTTTGTTCCATTTAATAAATCTCGCACAGCTCCTCCTGCTATTCGTAATTCATGTTTTTCTTTCTTGAATAACTCTGGAACAAAAACAAAACTTATTTATTTTCCTCACAAGTAACAGGGTTTCATAATAGCTCTCTATTATGGTAAAATCTTATAACGAAATTCTGGAGGAAAGTAATTTAAAAATAAAAAGTCTAAGTTCCCAAATACACACTAATAAGCATATTAGTAGTAGTAAGAAAAGCACCAGGAAGCAGCACAGATAAAAACGAATTATGGTTCCATTTAAATAGATTTTTATTTCTTATTATTTTCCAAGTAAAAAAAAAATACTTTAATATTGTCATGTAACCTTTTTTATGGAGGAGGGGCAAATTTTTCCTAAATAGATTATAATGGTCCATTAATTATTATATCTAAGTTTTTCTCTTAAATATTAATACATGGAAACTGAAGTATCCCTCCATAAACATTACTTATAATAAATTTCAGGAGTAAAGTGCTAAAGTCAATTTATTATGGTGAAGTGGCTAAAATAACTAGCTAAGTGATGTTACAGGTTACATATCTAGTTAATTATAGCAGAGAGAAGTAGACACAGACCACAAGAAATCCTGTTCAGAGATCTGATTTGGTCATGCACTATTTATTTCAAATAAAAAAGACAATCTGAATATATAAAGGAAACTATCATTATTAGAGTGCAAGGTCCATTAGGGTAGGCACCATTTTTCATTTTGTCTTGCAAAAAAAGAGAGAAAGTAGAGAAGGGAGAGTAGAAGTGTTGTGGTTTCATGATGTGTTGTGGCAACACCATCTCAAAGAATTGAGTCAGACCACCTCTAATCCAAGTACAGGCATTTTTACTGAGGACTGAGACCCCTCAGAAGCAAGTTACATTCAAGAGGACCAGCAGCTTCAGAGAAAGCAAAATGGATTTTTACAGGGTAAAGATAAAATTACATAACAGAAATTATGAATATTAAAACAATAGGGAGGGTCCCTTCTATGGTTCAGTAGTCAAACTTCTTGATTGTACTGCTTTCTGACTGGCTAGCTACTGTGGTCCTATCGAATCAAGATGGATAGTTAGGTAATATGGTCCTGTCTTGGGCTAAATGGATGATGTGACTGTGGTTGGGTACAAGATTTCTAGCGTCCTAAACAACTTTTTAATAAGTTGATAAGATCAAGGAAAAGCTCAACATGGATATTATAAAATCATGGATGATCCACTGGCATTCAAGTATGTGGTTTGGATCTGGGGGCAGTGGCTGTACTGAGTCTGGGGGCCTGGGTGTGATTAATGCCAGATTATGTGGTTAAATCAGGACAGGACTGCTGTTTAGTGGGGCCCATAAGGAAGTTAGAATATGGGGGAGAGGGGGAGGGGAACAGCTTTATTAGGATTCCATCAGAAGCATCATGTCCTAAGGAGGTGACTGGCCCACTATAAGTTGCTCTGGTCAGACCACACACAGAGTATTAATACATTCAGTTCTAGACACCACGTAGTAGGAATGACAAATACAAACTGAAGGGCATACACAATGGTGAGAAGCAGTGAGATGATGCTGTACAAGGATCAAGGAATGGGAATATTCAGCCTAGAGAAAATCAGGTGGGGGTGGAAAGTAAGGGAAGATTGCAAATCTTCAAGCATTTGAAAGGTTGTCCCATGAAAGAGAGATTTGACTTTTACTACTTGGTTTCAGAGAGCAGAACTAACAACAGTATACTGAAATGGCATAGTAAATAAATGCTAGATTGGAGTCAGCATTTTCATTTGAATCCTGGCTCTGTCACTGTATAACCTTGGATAAGACAATGAGCTGCTCTCTGGACCAGTTTCCTCATCTGTAAAGTAAGAGCTGGATTACATGACCTCCAAAGCCCCTTCCACCTATAAATCTATGTATCTGCTACAGAGGTGGAGTGTAGCACATCTTGGCCAGAAGGAAAAACTTCCTAAGAAACAACATCATCCAAAAGTGGAATGACATGTTTCAGGAAACAATGAGTTTTCCCCAGAAGTCTCTGAGCACCAGTTGAATATGCTCAGGAAGATATGAATGGTTTCCAAGGTTCTTTCCAAGGTTTCTTGTGTGATACTAAGGCAGCCAAGGGCATAACTGAAACCTCCTCTGCCCATAGGAATCTAAATTGTTCTCCACAATGATTCTATCCAGATGGGCATAAACTGGACCAACATACACTAAGGAAGCTAGCTTCACAGCCAATTTATACTCATGCCAGTGGATCATCTATGATTTTATATTATCCATGTTAAGCTTTTCCGTGATCACATCAAATCATTAAAAACTGGCTAGGACACTAGAAACCTGCATTGAACTCCAAGTTTCTTAAGTCAAAGGGAGATCCTGATCTCTTTACCTGTCAGGTTCTTCAGTCCTTCTGTAAAAAGAGACTGAAATTCTGGTGACTCCACTTTCATTGTGAATAGATTCTTCCTCAAAAGGGAGACTTGGCTCCAACTGCTGGAGAGTAGTGTTCTATGCCCCAAGAACAGATTCCTCAGCATCTAAAGAAAAGAAATGACAATGACAATCTGAGGAAAACTATGAAGAGATACTAAATATATGGTGAGTTAGATCCACAAGGTTTTTACCCAGATATATACAACTGTTGAATCATTTAAGTATGAAGGGAAATGGAAGAAACAAATTAAACTTTTCTTCTACCAATAGCAACTGATCATCCTTTTTAGACTTGGGGCAGGGTAGTTGATAGAATGCTGGGAATGGAGTAAGGAAGACTCTTCTTTCTGAGTTCAAATCTGGCCTTGGATATTTATTAGCTGTGTGACCCTGGGCAAGTCACTTAACCTTTTTTGCCTTGGTTTCCTCATCTGTAAAATGAGCTGGAGAAAAAAACTGCAAACCACTCCATTATCTTTGTTAAGAATACCCCAAGGGATGGCTAGGTGGCACAGTGAATAGAGCACTGGCCCTGGAGACAGGAGGACCTGAGTTCAAATCCAGCTTCAGACACCTGACACAAAACTAGCCATGTGACCTTGGGCAAGTCACTTAACCCCAATTGCCCTGCATTTCCCCCTCCAAAAAGCAAAAACAAAACAAAACAAGAATACCCCAAATGGAGTTACAAAGAATGGACACAATGAAAAATGACTGGACAGCAGACATGGGGCATTAATAATGTTTAAAACAAAAACATGTTCATTTCTCAAGGTCCACATTTCTTGCTAATTGCCAGTTTCACTAAGCAAATTCATAGGTGTTTCGCTAGACATACGATCATCTTTAAGTTCTGCATTTCTTTTTCTGATATTTTTCTCCCCATCTACCTTGTTCACTCTTCCGTATTACAAACCCACTTACCCCCTTTCAACTTTCCCCTCCTTTCATGAACTTTGTCTCTCCCATTTTGAGTCTCTTCAATGCCAGAGAAAAACCCATTCCCTCATGGCCCTGGGGGCAATTGACCACAAAAAGAATCAGGTTAATTTCTGGGAAAGTTATGTTTCTCAGTGCTTAGTCATGTTTCTTTTACCAAGCATGAGTGGTAAGAGAAATGGGACTTGTCTGTTTTCATTATTTTCTTGTGGAGGCAATAGAAGGTGAGGTAGATCCAGACTGTGTTTGGAGTTGTCAGAGGGGAGGGGGTCCCTTACTACCTGTGTGACCTTGGTCAAGTCACAACCTCTCCAGCCTCAGTTTCTCTAACAAGAGAATTAGATTAGATGACCTCTACGGTCTCTTCGAGTTCTAGACAAATAATTCTAAGATTAATCTGCCCATGCCTAAAGAGGCTTAATGGATACTGAGGCAGTCTCTGCCTCCTCGGAACTAAATTTAAGTCCAGTCTCCAATACACACTCGGGGACCCTGAACAATTCGTTACCTATGTTCTCAGTGTCATCTGTGGCCAATAAACCGCAGAGCAGATGCCGATGAGCATTAACAGAGGAAGTTCTCTATACCCGGGGAACCAGAGCGGCTCCCCATTATCCCCAAAAACAATAGTGACAATAGAAGGAGGAGGACCGGAATAGGTTAAAGGAAATTTCCCAGAACGGATCCCTCTAATAACATTTGGAGATTTGCAAAGCGTTTTAAGAAATATCACTTCATTTGATCGATCCAACTACCCCGGGAGCTAGGTGTTATTATTGTGCCCACTTTACAGAAGAGGAAACCGAGGCAGGCAGAGATTAGGTGACTTGCCCGGGGTCGCACAGATATAGCCCCGAGTCTCTCCACGGAGAGGATTCCTCTTTTCTCGGTGCCTCCAGCACAGGGAGCACCCATAAAATCGCCCAAGATCCGAGCCTAGCAGGGAAGGGAGGGATGATCAATTATTACGGCAGCCGGCTAGGGTCAAACCTCAGCGCTCCTGGGGCGAATGCGCATGAGCAGCAAAACAAGTTTCGGTTCCGCTCGACCTAGCGTACCCCTAGCGTTGAGGGTCGGGTTTCCTCCAAAGGCCCCTCAGAAATGACCTTCCTGCTTCCCCACCCACTCCCATTCCCCTTCCCCCGCTACCCTCGAGGGGCCAAGATCCCCGGCCTAGCCAATGGCTGCTCTCCCCCCAGTGCCTAATACCCGCGGGCTTCCTCAGGCTCCGCAGCGACTCGCAGGCTGCCGCTTTCCCAGGTTTTTGAGATCCGGAGCCGGGGCGCGCCGCGAGCCTGGGCCGGAGCCGGGTGGCCACACCGCCCCGGCACGTGCGCCGCCGCAGCTTACCTGGACGTCAGCAGCCGGGCCCACCGCCGCTCGCGGACACACTCACTTCCGGCAGCACGGACACAGACGTCTGCAGACGTAGCGGCGGCGTCGTCGTCCTTGGCAACCGCTTCGGCGTCCCCACGTGGTGAGGCAGCCGCGAGCCCCCGTCTCGGCTGATGCGAGTCCTCGGGCTACGGCGTCTGGGCTTCCTGCCTCTGTCGGGGCCTTGGCCTTTACCTGAGGGAGGTCGTACCTGAAGTGGCCGCAGTGGCCACTGGTGGCGCTGGTGATGGAGTTAGGAAGATCTAAATTCAAATTCGGCCCCACACCCTTACCGGCCCGGTGACCCTGGGCAAGTCACTTAAACTCCCTTTGCTTCTATGACACGTGCCTCCCCGGGTTGGGAAGATCAAACGGGACTCTGTTTGAGAAGACAGAGACGTCTTTAGATGCCCAGCTGATCTCTCAACCCATTAATCAGGAAATATCAAGCACTTACCGTACACCCCAAATTCAGGCCTCTTCTCCCCCTTTTTTAGCTGCCTTTTATGTATTATGAATGTCTTCCCCATTAAAGGTGAGCTCTTTGAGAGTAGGAATTGTCTTTCTGCTTGGGTTTATATTCCCAGTGCTAGGCATAGTGCTGGGCACTTCATAAATCCTTAAGACTTACTGACTTAACTAAGGATGTAACTTGAGATTAAAGAACAACGTATTCACAGATAAATAAAGCTTATATATTACGTATGTGTATATGTTACAAAGTTTAAATATAGTTTCTTGGTTTCTGTGTTTCAAGATTCAAGAAAACAGTTTAAATTGGTGTGTTGGTTCAGCTAATTATTCCTCTTGCATGGCTTCCCCCCCCCAATAAAATGAATTAATAGAACAATGGTACAAATGGAAATGTTGAGGGTTAGAAAGGGTGGATTTCTATGGAAATCCTTTGAGGGTCCTTATCAGTCTGAAAGAATTACCAGGCATAAGCAGTCTTGGCAGTTTTAAGAGAGTTTATTACGCTTGTCAAGCCGGCAGGAAAAAGTTAAGGCGAATCCTCCTGCCAAGTGTGGGGATTGGGGGTACTGATTATATAGTAACAAAAGTCATACAAAGGTAGAGTTGGGGAGGAGCACCCAGCCTGTCTGCCCGGAAAGGTCCCCCTTTGATAAGGTGAAGTTCTTTTGTTAGGAGTTATCTTACAGCTGGCCACTAGAACAAAAGGGGTAATCCAGGGAAGATACTAACATGCTGGGGGTGGGGGAAGGGACAGAGTTAATGACTTACAGCTGGGGGGAGGTGACTTTCCACAGGCTGATATCACATACCCAGGTGCCCCAACAGAGATGAGATTCAAGACAAAGTCACCCCAAAACATTACAAGACCTCAGCATCCCCCTTCAGAGAGATGCCATAGCAGACATAACTTAAACTCCTACCTCAGATAGGTTGCATCTTAATTTTGGAGATACTTTTGTTGAATTTTTAATTTTTAATTTGACTGCACCTGACGTTTGTGACATCACAGCACTTTACCTCGGGGCTTTACCTCGGGGCCAGTTTAACAAAAACCAAACAGTGAAGAACAGGTTCAAGGGATCATAGAGTTTAGGGCTGGGCAGGACCATAGGGGTTGTCTAATCCAATGGTATCAAATTCAAATATCTAGGGGATCACTAAACTGTACATAAGGATCTCTGTGGCTGCACATATTAACATTATCTGTGTTCTATTGTATTTTTAAATTTTATTTTGTTTTATATTTCCCAATTACATTTCAGTTCATTCAGTTCAGACTAAACTGGAAAGTATTGCAGGCCACAAGCTGGGTATTTGATGCCTCTGAATTCAACCCCTCAGAAATGAGCATAATGGGGGCAGCTGGGTGGTGCAGTGAATGGAACACCAGCCCCGCCCTGGAGTCAGGAGGACCTGACCTCTAATCTGGCTTCAGACACTTAACACTTACTAGCTGTGTGACCTTGGGCAAGTCACTTAACCCCAATTGCCCTGCCCTCCCCCCTCCAAAAAAAAAAAAAGCAAGAACAAAAAAAAAATAGGCATAATAATAGCACCCACTTCCTAGAGTTATCCTGGGGATAAAATGAGAGAATAATTGCAAAGCACTTAGCACATGGCCTGATACATAGTAAACCCTATAGAAATGATAGCTGCTACTGTTATTATTATCATTATTCCTAGAGATGAGGAAAGGGGGCCAGAGAGGTTGAAGAACTTGACTAACATCACTACTGGGAGTGAGTAATGCAGATGGTCTTTGAACTATTTTAACCTGTGTCCAGTTCTTTCAAAAAGATAATCCAGTGAGTTAATAATAAAGTGCTTGGGGCAAACCCAAACCTACAAGGTTTTGTCAGGTGATAGAATGTCAGCTTCCCCCTCATTTTTAGCCCTTCTTAGCCCCATGCTTATTGTTGACAGCATCCTAGATTGAGTCAAGTCAGTCATGGATAATTGAGAGTTGAATGTGGTCTATAATTCCAAGCAACTTTAATTCTTCCCCTGGCTGGGCACATGATTATTCTTTAATAAAAATAACTGGCCAACCAAATCTGGTTAATTCAGAGCCTGTCACGTTGCTTCATCTTTTGCATTTCACATTAATGAAGTTTTACTGTAACTCTATTTGCCAGCCTAAATAATTACGTGCTTCCGTTGTTGCTGTTTTCTGATGCTTTCTGGCAGCCGTTGCTAGGGTTATGTGAAAGCCCCACAAGATGTATCTCAAGAGTGAAATGAAATGTGGCGCCTGAGAACTTGCAGCAAACCTTTCTTATTAATAATTAGCTGCTAAAATGCTAATGGAGCATTTGGTTACAAAACACAATCCACAAGATATTTACTGGTAGATACTACTTTTTTTGCCATATCTTACATTTAGTATTTTGTCTTTTTTTTTTAGGACATATAAAATCTCTTTTCATCCTGAGCCTTTCTTTTCTGTGCCTTTGTATGCCCATTTGAGTATAAAGACACATGGGCAAGGAAAGCATGGGATAAAAAGACCTCAATGAATTATGATCTTCTCTGCCATCTTCACTGCAATAGGACCAGTATTCTAATCTCCTCTTGCTAAGCAAATCTGGCTAGTTTTCTTCTTTAAAAAGTACTGGGATATTCTTTGAGATTTGACATAGGGGCCTGCAGGTTCTGACTACTGAGTAAAAGGCAGCCACTGAGAGCCCCAATGCTGCTTTGATGTTTGACCTGGAATCAGGTCCACACTAGTGAGGGAGTATGAATTCAGTCATGGAGTCCTCAATGTTTGTCCTAAGCAAATCTCTTTTTGTTAACTATTGAAGGACCTATTACATGTCTCCTTGTCAAAACCTAAACTACCAAAGTAGTAGTGGTTCTTTGGTGCAAACCATAGGGGGAACCACTTGAATGGAGAATTCTTCCCAGGACCCCAAAGGCATTTCTGGGCCTGGGGATTTGAACAAATGATATACTGATTTCCCCACCACCTCTCAACTCCCAACCCTCCCACCCCCATTTAATTAGCTGAGGACAGTCAAAATGATGCAGCAATCACTCTTATCCATGGACAGTCAATTGTAATTCTTACTTTCTGGAATTTTCAGTGAGATGCCTCAGAAGAGACCAGAACTCAGGTTCCAGGAAATTTTTTTCCAACTCCAGCAAAAACGTCTACTGCTTGTACATGAGAAAGAGAGCACATAGACTAGAGGAATTTTTGACCCTGGTGATTCTTGGGTTGCTTTTTGTCTTTGTTCCAAGCTCAAGAGGGCAGTCAGAGTCAAATGCCGAGAGGAGTAATAACTGAAATGTTGCTGCCAAACACAGGAGGGCAGTGACTGACCAGGTTCGAAGCAACCTTCTGCCTAGTTGGGAAGTGTCAGGCATGCCATAGCTGACCTGGATCAAGTCCTGGAAATCCCAGAATAATATAAACTTTAGACCAGAAGCAACACTAAAGAAGAGCTCAGGCCCTAATAATTGCAGTTGACCCTGACCAAGGAGCAGCAGACACAAACACAGGCCCTAGGGGCACTAGTTAGGGGCAGCAGGCATAGATGTGAGCCCCAACAGCAGCAGACAGCAGTGATCAGTAGACAAAAGTGAAATCCCCATGACAGTCGACAGTGGATCTGCTCCCAATAGGCATGAGTGGATAGTGTCCTGTGTAATGTCAAAAAGCATGTCCACTGTAGCCCATTAACTTACTGGAATATAAAATTGATTGGCATCTCTGTGTTGCTGCGAGTACAAACACCCAGTGACCACTGTATATTTCCCCTCCCCACAGAGGGTATGGAAGATCAAGGAATTGTTAACAGGGGCCTTTCTGTACAACAACAAGGGAGAGGGGAAAGTGTTTAACTGAACTGGGGAGCACTAATTGGGCCGTCATAAAGGGATGACCCAAGTCCTGAATCTAAGCAATCAGCACTGCCAAGTCTTTGCAGTACACAATGGGTCTCTCAATGTAAAAAGGTGACCTTAAACAGAAGCAGCACTAGGAACATCCCAGATGATGATACTTCCTGCATAGTCACCAATCTTCATTATAGATCATTTCTTATGGCACAGTAGTATTCTTTTATCTGCCCTCCCTTTTAACATCTTATCCCCTTTTCCTACTTCCTGTTGGATAGGATAGATTCCTATTACCAATTGAGTACGTACATATATTTTCCCATTTTGTATCAATTTAGATGTAAAGAAGTTCAAACTTTGCTTGCTTCCCACCCTCACCATCAGTTTCCCCTCCTTTACAAAAGTTCTTTCTTGTGTACCTCTTTTTATGTGACATAATTTCTCTCATTTTTCATCTCTTTTCCCCCTTATCCCAGGTCATCCCTCTTTCTTGCTTATCCATTTTTTTAACATCATCTCAACATAATTGACTTACTTCCCAACCCTCTTTCAATGTAGAATCCTTTTAACTGACCTAATAATAATAAAGTTCTTAGAAGGTACATGTATCATCTCCCCATATAGAAAGGTATACAGTTTATCCTTTAGGAGTCCCTTATGATTTCTCTTTCCAATTTCTCTTTTTATGCTTCTCTTGAGTCTTGTTTTTGACAGTCAAATTTTCTATTCAGCTCTGGTCTTTTGATGAGGAATGTTTGAAAATCTTCCATTTCATTAAATATCATTTCCCTCCCGCCTAGATTGATTATACTCGTTTTGCTGGGTAGGTTATTCTTGGTTGTAATCCCAGCCTTTTGCTTTCTGGAATATATTCCAAGCCCTCTTTTAATGTGGTAGCTGGTAAATCTTGTGTGGTCCTGACTGTGGCTCTAGGGTATTTGAATGTTTTTTTTCTTGCTGCTTGCAATATTTTCTCATTGACCTGGGAGCTCTGGAATTTGGCTATAATATTCCTGGAAGTTTTAATTTTGGGATCTCTTTCAGGAGGTGTCTTTCAATTTCTCCATTACCTTCTGGTTCTAGTCTATCGTAGCAGTTTGATAATTTCTTGAAATATGGTATGCAGGCTCTTTTTTTTTTATTGTGGCTTTCAGATAGTCCAATAATTCTTTTGTCTCTCCTTGATCTATTTTCCAGATCACTTGTTTTTCCAATGAGATAATTCACATTTTCTTCTATTTTTTCATTCTTTTGATTTTGTTTTATTGCTTCTTGATATCTCACGGAGTCATTAGCTTCCACTTGCCCAATTCTAATTTTTAAAGAATTATTTTCTTCAATGAGCCTTTGTACCTCTTCCATTTGACCAATTCTGTTGTTTAAGAGGTTATTTTCTTCAGTATTTTTTGTGCCTCCTTAACCAAAGTTATTCATTGTCTTTTCATAATTTTCTTCCTTTGCTTTCATTTCTTTACCTAATTTTTCCTCTACCATTTTTCATTTGTTTCTTGACTGTAGTCCTAGCTCATTTGATTTTGGAAGTCATTTTTAGCTCTTCTAGGAGTTTCTGTTGGGCTTATGTTCAGTTCACATTTTTCTTTGAGGTGTTACTTGTTGCTGTTTTGATTTCATTCTCTTCTTCTTAGTTTGTGTCTTGATCTTCCCTGTACCCACATTAGGTTTTTATGGTCAGGTTCTTTTTGTTTTTGTTGTTTGCTTATTTTTCACCCAGTTTCTTGATTTGGAACTTTATGTTAATTTTGGTCTCTGTTCCCACATTGGAGGAGGGGAGGAACTTGTCTTAAGCTTTAGGCTTTTTTGCACTGCTGTTTTCAGAGCTAGTTCTAAGATATGGGAAGTTTTTTGGTACTTCCATGGTGGTGCAATCTAGGGAGAGATGTGGTTACTGTTGTCTTGATCTGCACTCGATCCTTACCCAGGAAAGGCTCCTGTTCCCCTGGAACTCCAATCAATACCATCACTCATTTTCAAACTTCTTTCTTTTGATGATCTTCCCCCAAGAGCTGGACCTCGAAGAAATCTCAGCCTCCTCCCACATCGGGAATTTTACTTTTTACCAGCCTTAGTCCATGCCTCAAATAACTTCTGTGACAGAAATGCCCCAGCTGGACCCCAGTCCACTTTCTGTTAGCCCTTGTGTAGTCCCCATGTATACTGATGCCCTGTTCCAATTCCCTCTGTTCTTTAATGCTGATACAATAGTATTCTGCTGCCCTAGAAAAAACATCCTTATACTTTCTTATATCTCCACGTCCTCTGTAGAGGGATGAGGGGAAAGAAGGGCAGAGTTGAGATATCACAGAATAGTAGGATAAGGGCAGGGACAGAGTGTGGTGGAAAAGACTATAGCCTCAGCTGAGAAATTGCTGACTTGATCCCAGAGTAGAAGTCTATAAATGAAGCAGTGCTGCTGCCGTACCAGAGCATGAAGGATGAAGGGGGAAGGGTTGAGTGAGCATATTTGAGAGTAGGTATTAGCCCTCTCGGAGGTTAATTCATCAAATTATTTCCTGGTGAGAATTCTTGGTGTCTTGGTCCCAGGCCACAGAGTCACAGAGCCACCTTGAGCAAATTCTAGAGATCTTATTGTTAAATTTTCAGTGTGAGCATTTACACCTTGTAAATCAATAAAAGCTACAAATTAGGTCTTGATTCATTACTTTGTTGATGATTCTAGGCTTAGGAAAGTGACAGAGAAAATGTTAATAATAAAGATTTAACTTAAAAGTGTGTTGTGCATACACTTTTTCCCCACAGAATAGGTTGTTAAACATTTACTAGGACACCCCTGCCTGTAGTGACAGTTTCAATGACTTTCCCTCGTGCATAATTCTTATTTGGGAGAACTGGAGAACATGGCTGGTCCAAGAGAACTCTTAAAACTTTTCACCCCGCTTTTATTCACTGGGACACAGCCTCATTTTATTCTTAGTGTTTCAAATACCAGAGTTGTAAGAGAATGCTGCCTCATCCAAAGACAATCTTATCAAGGCCAGAAGGGGAAACAGTTTATTTTGTGTTTTCTATAAGAACTGAAATGTAAAGTTAAGGACCTTGATTTGAGAAAGAGATTGTTCAGACTGAAAGTTTGGGATGTGATATCTCTATGTGTAGTATGACTAACATGTATCAGTCAGTGTGAGACTAAGTAGTCTGGGACTGTTGATTTTCTTTTATATCATCCTCTAGACCTCCTAGAGCATGAAAAAAAAAAAAGCAAAAAGACCCCAATCATTTCAGACCAAGCTGTGGCTGGAAACAACTCAGACATGGTGGCTTTGTGCCAAAGCTTGTGGTAAATTGTGATATAGAATTAGCCATAGTCTTAAGCACGAAAATCAGCGTCTCCTAAACAGTTCTGTGGAAACCTTAAATGAAACATAATGAACAAAATGGTCAGTGAGAAAATTTTAGCCCTAGCCATATTTTCCCTTTTCTTTAATTCTTCAGAAGACTCATTGTTTCAAGACTGAGAGCACTCCCTCCCCTAACAGAGATCCAAGCCTCACCATGCCCTTGGTATGTGAAACTCAATGGGTTGCTAGCATAATTTAAAAAAAAGTTATCTTTTCCTGATGATGAGTCTCAAAAAACTGCTGTAGGGTTGGTCATTCTATGACATAAACATAACGTTGCTGTGACCATAAGTGAAGCCTCTTTAGCTTCATAGAACCCATTAGAGTTTGTACTTCTCTGTTATAGAATCCAGGGTAACTTTCACTCCATGATGAAACATTTGTATATATTACATGTTATTATTGCAAAGATTACAGTATGAAAATCAACTATTTAGGGGCAGTAGGTGATGCAATGTATAGAGCACCAGCCCTGGAGTCAGGAGGACCTGAATACAAATCTGACCTCCTACACTTGACTCTTACTAGCTCTGAGACCTTGGGCAAGTCACTTAACCCCAATTGCCTTGCCTTCCCCCCTCCAAAAAAAAATCAACTTTTCCTGTACTAGCCCCTAATGTTTCTCTGACTCCCCTTTATTTTTGGAATATTCTACATCCCCAGATCAGCATGAATGAATTTCAAAAGTGTATTCAAAGCTCAGTGTTCCCATGTCCAAATTCATTTAGGAAATGATCTGCTTAACTAATGTATCCTCTCAATTCAATAAAAATGTAGTAAGAGGGGCGGAGCCAAGATGGCGGCGTAGAAGCAGCAACATATCGCAGCTCTCACATAGCCACCCCAAAATACCCATAAAATAGGACTCTAAACCAATCCTGGAACGCCAAAATGCACACAAAGATACTTCCCACTAAA
>CM053583.1:387681341-387696014 GCA_028627135.1 Pseudochirops cupreus
TCCAACTGGAACTTGAGATACACAGGCACTGCAGTTGGGAGATCCATCCTGCCCTACCAAAAAGTGACATAGGAGAGAATAGAATGGGGGAGGGGGGAAATACTGGGATGGCTGTTTTGGGGTGGTGGGCGGGGGAAAGACGGGGAGAAAAGATGTAACTCAAAAAAATTTAATAAAGAATTTCATATCAAAAAAAAAATTAAAAAAAAAAATAAAAATAAAAAAATAAAAATGTAGTAAGTGAAAATTATGTTCTAGGCCCTGAGGATATAAAGAAAAATGAAGCAGTTGCTGCTCTCATGGAGCTTATATTTTACCGGGGGCAGGGGTGATGAGGGTATAACATCTATTCAAATACGAGAAATTTTGCAGAGGAAGAAAAGAACATGAGTAATTGTGGGGTGAGGAGAGGGCTGGATCAGAGATGTCAACTACAGTGAGGAATCGGTAAACTATTTATTTTTAATGTTTTAGATAAGTGTTTCTCAACCTTCCTAATGCTGCGACCCTTTAATACAGTTCCTCATGTTGTGGTGACCACCAACCATAAAATTATTTTCGTTGCTACTTCATAATTGTAATTTTGTTACTGTTATGAATCATAATGTAAATATCTGATATGCACGATGTATTTTCATTGTTACAAATTGAACATAACCCACAGTTTGAGAACTGCTGTTTTAGATATTGGATCAAGTAGTTGAAAGATCATAGGTGATCTTGGTGAGTGAAGTCCCAATAGAATGGTGGTGTTGGAAGTCACGTTGCATGGAATTGAGAGGTGGGAGGTGAGGAAATGGAGACAATAATATAGATAGCCCTTCCTTAGGAGTTTAGATGTGAGAGGGAGGAGAGATAATAAAAGATAGCCTACGGAGACTTCAGTGCCAAATGGAAGCATTTAAGGAAGAGGCATAGACATGCCTCTAGATAACAGGGAAGAAGACAACAGATTAGAAGAGACTAAAGATTAATAATTGAGAGGGCAAACTCCAGAAGAGAGAGGAGATGGGATTTAAGGGACACCACCAGATTCTCTACCTCCATCACTCAATAACCTCTCCTCCTGGATGGCTCACTCAATCCATATTTATCACCCAATCAAGATTCTAGTAGTTGTTGTCTACTGACTTCCAGAACACTCTCCTTTCTTCCTCAATGAGTTCAATGCTTGGTTCACAGTCTTTCTGTTCTCCCTAACTCTGGCCCTCATATGCACTCATACTAGGGGACTTCCATGTAAATATCAATCTCTTTCAAATACCCTAACCTTCCCATTCTTCAACTTATACACTTCCTATGACCTACTCCTACACCTCACTCCAGCCACACATAGAAATGTGTGACTGATCATACCCCTGATCTTTACATCACCCATAATGTACCACTTTCCTTTCATGAACTCTGAAATTCCCAAATCTGTTCATAAACAATTGTCATTCCATCTTTTCCTCTGCCTTGTAACCCCAAACTCTGACTGATAGTCATCCTCATTGAGATTTCAAATATTTTAACTCCTTAGTTCTTCCCTAGGCCATCACCACTGCACTGGCTATACTCTCCTCTTTTCCATCTTGACCCTTTGGTGAACCAGTTAAACTCTACACTGTCCTCGTCTTTTGAGCCCCTTCACCCCCTTATCCTATCGTTGACTTTTTCCTGCCAAACCCCAGACTTGGATCATTTCCATCCATCATCTGCTACCTTTGCTGCTACTCACATACTACTGAACGAAGTGGGAGGAAATCATGAAATTTTCACAACCATGTACAATACAGATTTATGTTACATAATCTCATCTAGAGGCAATCTTTACAAGTCCCTAATTGATTCACAATGCCCCTTACCACTGCTTCTTTCCCAAACCTTTTCATTTCTCCTCAAACTTCCTTCTTCATCCACCTTCTCAGTTGAAAACCTTGCCTCAAATTTCACAGTAAACATTGAGGTCATTTGCAGAAGCGTCCTCTTATTCCCTCCTCGTCTTATATCTGTCAGATGCCTTCTGCCACTATCTCCTTTGCCTCTGGTTCATATGAAGAAGCAGCTATTCTTGGCAAGGCAAACTCCTCTATGTGCTGAAGTGATCCCATTCTATCCAACTTTTTCAGCAGATCACTCCCTCTATCTTTCCTGTTTCCTCACTTCTCTTCAATATCTCTCTGTCCACTGGCTGCTTCTTTATTGCCTAGAAACATGCCCATGTCTCCTCATCCTCAACAATTTCTAACTTGATCTGTCCATCTCTGTCACCTACCATCTCATGTCTCTTCTTCTTTTAGTGACTAAACTCTATGAGAAAGCTGTTTATAATCAGTGCTTCCATTTCCTCTCCTCTCACTTTCTTCTTGACTTTTTGCAGTCTGGGTTCTGATTTCATCAGTTAACTGCAGCCTATCTCTCCAAATTTGCCAATGGTGCCTAAACTGCCTAATCTAATCTGCTTTATCTATATCCTCATCCTTCTTCATCTCTCTGCAGCCTGTCAATCACCTGCTTCACTTTGACACAGTTTTTGTGTCAGCCCGCTCTTCTGATTTTCCTATATGTCTGACTGCTCCTCAGTCTCCTTTGTTGAATTTTCACCCAGGTGGTACCTGATAATCGCTCAAGACACTGACCCGGGAGCTCCTCTCTTCTCTCATTGTGCTATTTCACTAGGAGAGCTCCTCAGCTCTCACAGATTCAATTGTAATCTCCATGATGATGGATTCCCAGACGTATTATCCAACTATAACCGTTTACTTGACTTACAATTTTGCATCACCAGTTGCTAATTGGACATCTCAAACTGGATGACCCATAGATATTTTAAACTTAGCATGTTCAAAACTGAACTCATCTTTTCCCTAAGCCCTCTCCTCTTCCTAATTTTTCTGTCACTGTCAAGGGCACCATCATCTTCCCAGTCACCCAAGCTTGCAGTCTAGGTATCATCCTTGCTTCCTTACTTGCTTTTACTACCTACCCCCATATCTATTCAGTTGCCAAAGTCTGCCCATTTTACCTTCTTAACATCTCTCCAATACACACCCTTCTCTTTTCTGACATTGCCACCATCCTGGTACAGGTACTAGTAAGTTCATTCATGGACTGTTACAATATCCTGTTGGCTAGTCTCTCTGCCACAAGGCTCTCTCTACTCCAGTCCACTCAACTGCCAAAGTGATCTTCCTAAAATGCAAGTCTGACCATGCCACCCCATCTCCACTCCCATTCAATAAATTACAGTGACTCCTTCTTACCTCCAGGATCAAATGTGAAATCCTCTGCTTGGTTCATAAACTGACTTTCTCCTGTTTCCAGTCTTCTTATGATTTACTCCCCCTCAGCTTCCTCATTCCATGATCCAGTGACACTGGCCTCTTTGCTATTTCTTTCACAAGATACTCTATCTCCCAACTCTGGACATTTTCACTGGTTGTCCTTCATGTCTGAAGTTCTCTCCCTCCTCATTTCCATCTCCTGCCCTTTCTGGCTTCATTCATAACTCTCTTAGCTTCTATAGGAAGCCTTTCCAGATCTCTCCTGATACTAGTGCCTTCCTTCTCTTGATTATCTGCAATCTATCCTACATATATGGCTTGTTTCTACACAATTGTTTACATATTGTCTCCATTAGACTCTGAGCTCCTGAAGAACAGGGACTGATTTTTTTGTTTGTTTTGGTTTTTTTGCCTTCCTTTTTATCCCCAATGCTTAGCATAGTGCCTGACATGATAGTTGACTAATGGACAAGTGGAAGAATTGGCCTTGAGAAAGGAAAACAGTCATTTTTTCCTTTTGTGTCAGTCTATCATAAAATCATAAAATTTTCACAAAAGAAAAGAGAATTGAAGATAGAGTAGAGGGATTTTGAAGGGAAGAAAGAGCTCTTGAAGTAGATGGCTTCTATTTTCTCAGTAAAGTCAAGAAGTCCTCTCTTGGGAGAGAGTGGAGGAAGAAATGGTATAGGAGTCCTTAGGGGATGAGGGAAGGTTCAAAACAGTTGTTTTGTGTAACATTGTAGACAATCAATCAGGGAAAGATAAAAGGATTACTTTGCAATAGAGAGGGCAAGGTTGAAATTGGATAACAGTGGATCCCTTTTCAATTGTTAGTGAACTCTTTCAGATATCTCTTAATCATCATAATAGCACAAAAATTATGTCTGAACTACAAGTCATCATTAATGTCATGTACATCCCCTTTAGGTATTCTTCTTCCAGTGAGGCGCCCCCTACACACAGACACGCGTGTGCACGCGCGCGCACACACACACACACACACACACACACACACACTCTGGACACACATGGCTCAGTGGTATGAGGGCTACATAAAGCAGGATGAGCTATGTGTCCTAAGGGACACCTCCTTCCAACCTCTTTCATTTGCTTTCCATATCATTGGACCAGCGGAACCCAGGGGGGGCATCTGTACTTAATACCTATTTCTGTGCTTTGGGTATCCCACCATTCTAATCATTGCCAAATGCAAAAGTAAAGGGGCCAGGACATGCTCAGAATCAAGTGAGGTAGAAAGCACGCTCGACTTGGAGTTACGAGGCTGGGGTTGCTGTCCCTAGTATATTTCATAATAGTTGTGACTGTGAACTAGTGACAACTGTTCAAAGCCATAGTTTTCTTATGAAGACAATAGTAGTTGCTTTATTTCCCACTGAGGGTTGTGAGGATCAAATGAGATAAGGTATGTAAATCCTTACATATTTATTACTAATTCAATTTGACAAACATTTATTGAATATTCACTATGTCCTGTGTCAGGCTCTTGGTTTCCTTCCACTGAGCTCAGTCTTATTTCCCAGCCCCCAGCTAGGCGGGCCTGTTTTTATTCTTGGTTGTACTTTCCTTCTTTTAAGAATTTGAGTACCTTAGTCACAACATGGTTCAGTTTAACTCACCAACCACATCCTTGTTTTTCAGAAGAAGATCTACAAAATGCTGTTGAAAATAGGGAAGTAAGCTTGGTATAGCCAGAGAAAAGAAAGAAAAAAAGTTAAAGATGTGGGTTTAACCTACGGGCACAAGTTGCACACCAGCATCTCTTTATTACTCCACTAGCTCTAGGATGGAAACCAAGCTAAGGTCTAGCCATCAGAAGTATTAGTTCTGATTTTTCTTGCCTGGCTCTAGTTTCCTCAACTCTTTGATCATTTCTACAACATGACACCTGGCATATAGCCCTTGTCTCCTTTAAATTCCCCTCATTTGAATTCAAGCTCCTTGAGAGTAAGGATTATTGTCTTTGCTTGTATTTATATACAAGTGCTTAATAAATGCCTTATTATCATAGCATATCACCTTATTTTATTCTGTGTCATGCCATACTATATCATACATTGTACCATATGTAATGTGATATCATATAATTTTTGTGTTGTTCAGTCATTTCATTCATGTCTGACACTTTGTGACCCCATTTGGGGCTTTCTCGGCAAAGATACTGGAGTGGTTTGCCATTTCTTTCTTCAGCTTAGTTTACAGAAGAGCAAATTGAGTCAAATAAGGTACAGTGACTTGCCCAAGATCACAAAGCTAGAAAGTATCTGAGGCTACATTTGAACTCAGGAAGAGGAATCTTCATTACTCCAGGACCAGCACTCTATCCATGGTTGTCACCAAGCTGTACCATATTGTATGATATCAGATCATATTGCATTATATTATACTGTACTATACTGTGTCATATCATATCATCATATCATATCGTAGCGTATCATATGGTATTGTATCATATCATATCGTATCCTGTCCTATCCTAGCCTAGCCTAGCCTAGCCTAGCCTAGCCTAGCCTATCCTGTCCTGTCCTATCCTGTCCTGTCCTGTCCTGTCCTGTCCTATCCTATCCTGTCCTATCTCATCCTATCCTGTCCAATCCTATGCTATCCTATCCTATCCTATCCTGTCCTGTCCTGTCCTGTCCTGTCCTGTCCTGTCCTATCCTATCCTGTCCTGTCCTGTCCTGTCTTGTCCTGTCCTGTCCTGTCCTATCCTATCCTGTCCTGTCCTGTCCTGTCCTGTCCTATCCTATCCTGTCCTGTCCTGTCCTGTCCTGTCCTGTCCTATCCTATCCTATCCTGTCCTGTCCTGTCCTGTCCTATCCTATCCTGTCCTGTCCTGTCCTGTCCTGTCCTGTCCTGTGCTATCCTATCCTGTCCTATCTCATCCTATCCTGTCCAATCCTATGCTATCCTATCCTATCCTATCCTGTCCTGTCTTGTCCTGTCCTATCCTATCCTATCCTGTCCTGTCTTGTCCTGTCCTGTGCTGCCCTGTCCTATCCTATCCTATCCTATCCTATCCTGTCCTGTCCTGTCCTGTCCTATCCTATCCTATCCTGTCCTGTCCTGTCCTGTCCTGTCCTATCCTATCCTATCCTGTCATGTCCTATCCTATCCTGTCCTGTCCTATCCTATCCTGGCCTGTCCTGTCCTGTCCTGTCCTGTCCTATCCTATCCTATCCTGTCCTATCTCATCCTATCCTGTCCAATCCTATGCTATCCTCTGCTATCCTATCACATCACATCACATCACATCACATCACATCACATCACATCATGGTGGAAAGAGCCCTGCCTTAGAAGTCATAGGGTTTGGTTTCAAGTCTATGTCTTCATATTCATATTCATATATTCATATTCATATTGTCTATCAAATCTATGATGTGTTCTACCTTTGTGACCTTGAGTAAATCACTTAACTCTCCTAGGCCTTGGCTTCCTCGTCTCTAAAATGAAGAGGTTAGACTAGGTGGTGTCTGATGTACCTGTGGGCTCTAATTCTAGGCTCCCGGGTGATGTTTATATAATGCTTGAAGATTTGCAAAGCTCTTAGCATGTGTGACTTCATGTGGGCCTCACAACAACCCGGCGAGGTAGGTACCATTATTAACTTTATTTTACACATCTCTATGACTCCATGGCCTGGAGCATGTGTATGGATGTGCCTTGTTGTGGCTACATCTGCTGACACACATTCTAGCTAGGACACATCACGGGATACAGTCTCTACCCTGGCCGCTGTGAGCAGGACGTGCACTTTGAACTCTTCAAGAGAACAGGGCTGTGCCCTCCCCCTCCCTGGGGGCTGTGTCTTTCTTGCTGCCCCCTCCATGTTCTTCATTCTCCTCTCCTATCCACCCCCACACCATGATGTGGGGCCTCTGAAGAGCAAGAGCTTCCCACTCAGTAGAGTTTTTAAAAATTTTATTTTATTTTTACTTTATGGAGTAAAACATAAAAAGATGATTGCGCATGAAACTGTGAATCTACTATGTGCGACTTGCTCTTCTTTTCAAACGTACGACAAAATTATCATGTGTATTTCTTTTTTTCCCCTTTATTTCCCTCCCCTTCTACCCTTGAAATGACTACCATTAGACACAAATAGGTGGTATACACACATCTGTGTATATACATGTAAAATTATTTTATATATACTTCTATTTTTCAGTTTTTTCTCAGGATGCAGATAGTGTGTTTCTTCCTATGTCATTTATAGTTAATTTAGGTATTTAAAATAGGCAAAATAACTTATTCACTCAAAGTTCTTTTTTTTTTTTGGAGGGGAGAAGGCAGGGCAATTGGGGTTAAGTGACTTGCCCAAGGTCACAAGGCTAGTAAGTGTTAAGTGTCTGAGGCTGGATTTGAACTCAGGTCCTCCTGACTCCAGGGCTGGTACTCTATTCACTGCACCATGGAGCTGCCCCCAAAGTTGTTATTAAAACAATTTTGCTGTTATATACACAGTGTTCTCTTGGTTCTGCTCATTTCACTCTTTGTTATTTCATGCAAGTCTTTCTATGTTTTTCTAAAATCGTTGAGCTCATCATTTATTATAGCACAGTAGTGGTCCATCACAATCATATACCACAACCTGTTCATTCAATAGATTTTCAAAGGAGTCATATCTATCTTCTTTCTATCTTATAGTCATTTAGCTTGAGAACTTAGATCCCTCTTTGCTTGGACTTGATTGGGGAAGGGGGACAGTGTTTGAACAGAGCAATGAGAGCATGTGTTTTCCTGGTTGTTTCTGAGATTGGATCTCCATGCCCTAGATCAGTGGTTCTTAACCTTCCTAATGCCACGACCCTTTAATACATGTATGTGGGTATATCTGCATGTGGGCAGACCCACCTGGAGACAGATAGAGGAGCAGTTTCTCAGTTCCTAAGACCATCGGAAATACGTGTTTTCCAACGGTCTTAGGCGACCCTTGTGAAAAGGTTGTTCAACCCCAAAGGGGTCGCGACCCACAGGTTGAGAACCACTGCCCTAGATACTTAGGTTCCTTCCCCAAGATACAGATAGCCTGAAATGAGGCTATTCAAGCCTGGGAATCACCTCAGGAGTTCAGGTGTTCCTGGGATCCTCAGTTGGTGCTGATGGTTCTGTAGAAGGTGCTCCTTAGTGCTTCTCAGAGCATCCACAAACAGGAGGACTAGCATAAGCCATCCCCTGATTCCAAAACATGGACTTGGAGTGAGTTACTTGTACAGCATAGAGCTGAGTAAAGGTGATTTGCCTGTTCAGCAGTTACACAGTGTTTCTTTTTTTAATATTTTAAGTATCGACCTTCAAGGAACATATAACGTATGATGGCTTATTGTATCATTTTAAAAGTGTCAATTTGGGTTTATGGGTCTTTTGTGTTTTATCTATTTATGTTGTGGTGGTTGTGCCTTATTTATTTCACATTATTATCTCTCATTCACTATACATTCCCGTCAAAGTGACTTATTTGCTTTTTTTTTTTTTGGTTTAGCATTTTTTTTTGTTATTCAGAACTTGACAAACAATATGTACATTTTCATAGACAAAGAATGTTAGAAAAGAAACATATATGAAATGATGAATCTTCATTAAATGTAGCTTGCTTAAAATTTACATAAAAATTTCAGCAGTTTCAAAACTGTCCTGCTTATCTATCTCCCTTGATTGCACATTTGAAAAATGGATCAGTGAACTTTCCTTTCTTCTCTTATGTTTTTTTGGGGGGGCAGGGAGGGGCATCTTCCCCTGAACATCTTTCCCACATTGTTGTTATTTTACATTTCTTCCTTGGAGACATGCCTATTCAAATTTTTTACCATTTATCTGTTAGGGTCCTTACCTATTTTTCCTTGAAATCTGTACTCCATCTCCTAACTAATAGCATGGGCTATCCCTCATGCATGGAAGTAGATTCTTTTCTTACCTAGGCCTCTTACCTTCTTTCAAGGTTCAGCTGAGATGCTTCCTCAGACAGGGAGTTTTTCCTGATCCCTAATAGTTGTTAGTGACATCTCTCTCTTTAGATCACCTTATTTAGATCTATAAACCTGTTTAGGATAGGGACTATTTTGTTTTCATCTTTGTTTCTTATTATCTAGCATAAAGCTTTGAAGATGGGAGGTGCTTATGAAATATTTGTTAAATTAAATTGACTTTATCATAATGCTATTTTACCTAAAGGGGATCCAAAATGAACTCCCAGGTGCTATAATATGGAGGATCCATTTTTTCATCTGTTGGAGCTATAATGATTTGAGGCAAATTATAGAAAAATGTTAATGTTTAAGAGAAAACCTTTACCCACTAACTTTACAGTTCTCAAGAATTTCATCTCATGGATTTTTTGCTCTGAGTCAGCACCTTATCATCAAGCCAAAACACAGGCAACTCTGCTGATGAATTTATGCAAAAAACCCTCCAAGGTCGTGCTTCCTTTCTAAAACCAAATTTGAATCATACATGATTAGTTCTTGTTGGTTGTAGATTACTGATCTACATTTATTTAAAGGGGGCACTGCCTTTCCACCAAATGGCTGGATTTTGAACTTATCTTGTTTTTTTATGAGCCACATAATTAGGTCTACTGCCAAGATCATGAACACTTAAATCGACTCAAGCATCTATTCTGGAGCAAATTTCGAGTCAACTGTCAGTGTTGATTAGGCAGAAAGGTAAGGGTTTGGAAGAATCGATCCCATGTTCTTTCTTACTTGTGTACTACAGAAGGTTTCATAGGAACCTTAAGAGAAGTAAAAACAGTTATGCAGGTGTTCACCTTAAGGAAGATGAATAAATTTGGTCCGCTTCCTTCTGATTGGGGATGGTTTAGAATTTTGAAGGTGATCACTTTCACAATCTTTACCCTTGGGCGTCTGCTCTTGTAACTTATCCAAGTCCCCATCTTTTAAAATTAATGGTCCAATAGGAAGTTTCAGGAGAGCTAAAATTGATTTGTCTATTTACTTACCTCTTTTAAATGTAAAATAAAATTGCATTTGTGTGTAAAATCCCTCAGCGCCAATGAATACTGCAACTCTACATTTTCTGAGATAGATCTTTATTTGTCTTCTGAGAGATCTTAAACTTTAGTTGGCTTTTATTAAATCTTTATGAGAAAAGGACTGGTGAACGACTTTTCTCCAGATAAATACCTTTTCCCATTGTTGTTTCAATGAAGGAACATACTTTAAGTTCTAGGACTTGTTCTTTTGGATAAAGTATTTGACATTTTAAAAAATGCAAGCAAAATTAAATCAGAACATAGTTATGCTTTTAAGCAAAATTATCCTTATAAATAAATAGAAAAGGCATACCTTGAAGGATCCTTATCCAAAAGAGTCTTTTGCTGCCCCAAATTTCACCATTAATTATAGAAACTTAGCTTGAAGAAAGAGATCCATAGAGATTATGTGTGATCTTATGTGCCTATCAGATATCACCGCTCAGATGAAATTATAAAGTCAGATGCTGTGAACTGAAGAATTAATTTTATCTATGCTTTGGACTTTCCATTGTTACCACCATCTCTCATGATGTTTACTTTTATTAAGTACATACTGTGTAGAGGGAGAATAATTTATGTAAGAATGTTCAGTGGTCCAAGAATTGAATTTAAAGCATTATATTTCCCTAACAGTTAAGATCTAAATCCCATAGAATGTATTTAGGTTAGGAGGCAGTAAGAAAACTCTTGTTATTTAGTTGTTTCAGTTGTATATAACTCTTCATGACCCCATTTGGGGTACTCTTGGCAAAGATGCTAGAGTGGTTTTCCATTTCCTTCTCCTGCTCATTTTACAGATGAGGAAACTGAGGTAAACATTGTTAAATTACTTGCCCAAGGTCACATAGCTTTTAAGTGTCTGAGGCCAGATTTGAATTCAGGAAGACAAGTTTTCCTGACTCCAGTGTCTCCTGTGCCACCTAGGTGCCTATAAGAAAGCTTATGTTATGTGATGGAAGACTTGTAGGAAAGGGATTGAACCTGTGATTTATTAATTTGTTGTACTCCTGGAGGAGGGAACTCCTTCCACCAATGCAGGCTGGTGCCTTCTCTGCAATTTATAATTAAGAGAGTTACCTGGAGCACTGAGAGAGTATGTGAGAGATAAGCCTTGAATTAAATTGAATATGACTCTGAGACCATTCCTCTAACCATTATTCTAGGTTGGCTCTCTATTATACTAGCTAATCTCTCTTTGCAGGAAATTTTTTTTCTTGAGTTCAAGTTCTGGCTTTTTCACTACCTATGGAACCCTGGACAAAGCCATTTGTCCTCCCTTGGAAGTTTTCTAACCCATAAAATTATGGATTGGATTGGAAATCTAAGGGCTTTTTCAACTTTGATAGTGATGATAAGGAGGCAAAGGTCGTGCCCAAGACAACAGCCATGAAGATGATGACTTTCTCCTTTTACTTAATTTTCATAAAGTTTGATTGACACGTTCTTTCATATTTTAGGACTTCAGGTAGTATTTCTGCATTCTCTGATGATTCTGCTACAAATAAGGACACCAGGCCCCAAGGGATGGGATCAATCTCCAAATTATCTACATGATAGAAATGTTTTCATTTGATAGCATATATTTCATGTACAATTATCATTAAGGTTGTCCTTTCAGCTTCTTAGTTATTAAATGTTTTCCCTGCTTGTTTTAGCAAGGATAATTGCTATTCTGTAATAAGAAAACATAGCCTTTCCATTTTTACCATCGGAGCTATGATCATGCAACAGATAAAAACAGCCTCAAAGGAAAAAAAAAAACCACCCAGACAAAACGAAACTTCACATAGAGATAAAGTGCATCCACTGTCACCACTACCTCTTTCTAGCCATGTCTTAACTGAACTTCTCTAAAAGTCAGGAGAAAATGCTGGATTCATCTCTGCAGGATCATCAAAATGTGTAGCTAGTGGGGGCATTGTTCTAAATACTTTATGATCCTCATCTTGGCAAAGATGCTGGAGCCGTTTGCCATTTCCTTCTCCAGATCATTTTACAAATGAGGAAACAGAGGTAAACATGGTTAAATTCCTTGCCCAAGGTCACATAGGTAGTAAGTGTCCTCATCTTAGTAATTTCATTATTGGAAAGGAAGAAGGAAGGGACAAAAGGGTAGATGGAGAGAGAAAAAAAGGAAGAAAGGAACGAAGGGAGAGAAGAAAGGTGGGAGGCAGGTAGAGACAATCAGAACTTCAAATGTAGCAGTACCTTCAGGATACTGCTCATAGTGCTTCTACGGCTAAGTATGGTCAATATCAAACTTTCATTTTGTAAATTAGATGTCCATATTGGTACAATGTAGTTTTGTTAAAATGAATTTCTTTAGTATTTAAAATTATTTAATTTATTTTACTGTCCTGGATGTTTTAGCTTTCAAATATGCATTTTTTCCATCATATTTGCATACATACACACATACATTTGGGTAATGGGGATACAATATTACTTGGGTTGAAAAACAGTTTCTAGTTTACAATACCGTTTCCTAGAAGAGAATTCTCACTATCCCATTTTAACTATTCTTACTCTTCTCCTCAGGTATAATACTGGAAGAGGAAAACTGAACAAAACCAGTGTACCCCTGAAGACTCATTATGCCTTTTGTTTCTGTTGGGGTTTGGAACAATCTCCAGGTTTGTTTGGCTCTCATAGTAATTTTTAAAATAATTAAACTTCTTCACTTTTTAATAGTCATTAATTTACCTTAATCCATTTACCAAAAGGAAAGATATATAGATAGATAGATAGATAGATAGATAGATAGATAGATAGATAGATAGATATAGATATAGATATATCCAAATGGAAATATAAGAAATAGGATAGAACCAAGAAATTAAAAAAACAGCATATTTCAAACTGTCCCTGGTGGACTTAAAATTCATGAAGGAATGACAAATCACTGCTCATGGAGAATATACATGTACTAAGGAATTGCTATACTAAAAGTTCTAGTTTTCTGAGTGCTGGGACAGACTGTTTTCTAACAGTTTTAGGGCCTGTTTTCAAGTTTAGAATGAAGTCCCCCCCCCCCATATCTGTAACTAGTATCGTTTTTAAAAACAGTAATATTTGGGAGACGGAAGAGGTTATTTTTTAAAAGTGTTTCTGAGAAAATTTCTAGTGTATATACATATGTGTACATACATAGGACATAGGTGTGTGTATTCATGTGCATATATCTAAATAAATGTGTATAGATGTAGATGAATATAGCCATGAAATCTTCCCAAGCAGAGCTATTTATGCAGTGACGTCTTATCTTGCTCAGTCCTTTTGCTTCTCATTATACAGCGTCTGTTTTTTCTATAGTTTATTGACCCTTCTTCCTGGAATACCTTTTTAGTACTTGAGGACAACAGTGCCATCCCAAGAGAGAGTCCGGAGGAGGGAGGGAAGAAGCGAGAGGATTCCTGAAGTTGCTAGCCTTTCCCCCTCCTCCGACCTGGCCCCCGCAATTATCCAAGAAGCATCAGGTGACAAAGAGCAGCCTTAAAATCGGAAGTCACAAACTGGCGGAAAAGTCTTTGCTGGTCAGGGTGCAGTAGGGGCAGAGGAGGGCAGCCCTATTTAATTTCCTTGGTCTGTAACGCTGTAAGAGCTCCTCGGACCCCGCGCTCCCCAAGGCTCTGCCAAGTCAGCGCTGGCTTGGGCAACTCGCACTGAGTTGTAAGGGCCCCCCCAAAACGACTCGGCAGAGCCAAGTTTGGAGTGCCACAACCAGAAAATCGGTCATCAAGTGTGACTTTTTTTTTCGGTCCCTGAATTATAGAGGCAGTCTACTAAGAATTGTAAGAAGCTCCCGAAAAGATGAAATCATTTCTCCTATTTCTTGGAGTCACAATCTTGTTTTTCTTATCCCTCCCTCCTTCTTTCCCTCCCTTCCTCCTTCCCTCCCTCTCTCTCCTTCTCTCTCTCTCTCTCTCCCTCTCTCTCTCCTTGCCCTCCTCTCCCCCCGCCCCATTTCCCTCCATCTCCTGAACACCTCAGACGCTACATCCTTCTTGTCCTCGGGACTGTCGTTAAACTCTTGAGCGATGAAGAGCTTTACGTTTTTATTTCAATAGCAGACTTGAATCTTCTAGGTACTTCTAAGAAAGATTTCTGGCCATTAATCAGAAGCGCCTACGTGCAGGGGAATCCAGTGGAGCATAAATCCTGCAGGCGGACGTTCAATTTCAGTGAGAGGTAAAGCTCAGTGAAGTTGATCTGAAATTGGGTGGGACCATGACAGACTCAGAAAGGTACTGAAAACAGGGCTCTGGTTTAAAAAATAAATTCCTACAAACAATGGGATTAGTTTGGGGGCAGAAAATGTCCTTTTTTAATATTATTTTTTAAAACCAATTTTTGAAGGTTGAATTTCATCAATTCGCAGGAATGCCAGGGGAA
>CM053583.1:387696114-387739547 GCA_028627135.1 Pseudochirops cupreus
CTCTCTCTCTCTCTCTCTCTCTCTCTCTCTCTCTCTCTGTCTGCTAGGTCACTAGTTTAGTCCAATTTGTGATAATGTCACTTCATCAATTTCAAAATAGGAGTCAAATACAGAGCCAGGTAAACCCGGCGCGCTAGAGGAACATTAAAAAGCCGCGCCGAACCTTATCGAGAGCCTCGGAGAGGTAGAGTTTGGAGCAATTATGTCAGATTTGTAGGTTAAGGACTTGGTGTCTCATGAGCCTCTGCTCTAGACATAATTTATAGTGAAAGGAGATAAGATTTATTGACATCCTCATTAGGAGAATTGTTTGATACTGGCTATTTATATTAAGTCCTCCCACTGAGAAATGAGCTATTTAACACATTCCCGCACTAGTATTCCTGTCTTATTTGAAGTATCCTTGAATTTCTTTATTATTACACACTGAAACAAAGGTGAAACTTGCTCGGGATAAGGAGTAATTCACCTTTTTTATTTTTTTTAGATACAGAGATGATAGTTTATAGCCCTCCTGAATTTAGAGCCTTCATCCAATCCAAGTCATCTTGGGCAAGTCCCTTCACTTTTCTGAGCCTCAAGCTTCCTCATCTGTGAAAAGGAAGGGGCTAAGCTAGGTGATCTTTGAGTATCTTCCCAAGCTTGAAACTCACAATCCTGCCACTTGTTATGGCAGCATGATGGATTTAAGCTGATCCGTTCTCCCACTTCCATCATTGAAGAGAACAAATAATACTGGACATTGTGTCATTGTGGGTATCCCTTCCAGAAATGCATAGCCTCTCTCCTCCTCTTGTCCCATCTTCCTAGGAATCCCCCTTACAGGATACAATATCTCATCAGGTTATCATGGGAATCCTGTGAAATAATGCATACAAAGTGAATTTAATAGCTAGGTAAAAATCCAACTATTAAATTCTTACATTAATTTGGTCTTCATTATTACATTCAAATTCCTATTTATTGTATTTTCCTTTGACCAGGGGACAGTTTTTTTACTTTGAAAGTTATTTCATCATTAGTAAGAAAAAGAAGAGGAAATAAAAACACAAGTGTTATATGTAAAGTACGATGGGATTTCAGTAGTCACAATTTTCCTAAGATTACCTTGTATAATTATGACATTACAGGACATGACAAATTATAAGAAAAATATGATTCCAACAGTTTCATATCAGTCACTTGAAGTTGTTTTGGGGGCCTTAAAAGTTTCCACAGAAGAAACAGATTGGCCAGTGATGTTAAAAGCAAATGATTTTTATTAGGCAAATTTTAATTCACTCAAGGAGGGCAAAAGCCTACCATGAATATGCAGAGACATGAATGAGGAAGGGAGAAAGGGAAGAAAGGGTAAGTGACAGTGAACAAAGGGGCAAAAATGAACAAAAGAATGAATGTGAGCAAAAAAAAAAATTCAAGATGGCCCAGTGTGTAGAGTTGGGCCTGAAGTCAGGAACTCATCTTTCTGAGTTCACATCTAGTCTCAGATCCTTATTAACTGAGTGACCCTGGGCAAGCCACTGAACCCTGTTTGCCTCAGTTTCCTCATTTGTAAATGAGCTAGAGAAGGCAATGGCAAATCACTCCAGTATCTTTGCCAAGAAAACCCCAAATGGGGTCAGAAAGAGCCCAACATGATTGAAACAAATGAGCAGTAACAACTTACTTTGGACCAAGAACTGGGCTAAGCACTTGAGATACAAAAGCAAAACATTCATTGCTCTCAAGCAACTCACATTTTTCCTGTGGGATAAAGCACGTATAAGAAGGATCCAATAAGGGGGGGATGAAAAAGCTGAGGGGTCTGGAGGCTGTACTGACATAGTAGATGGTAAGGCCTGGAGAGCAGGGCAGTGTGCTTGCAAGGCTGATTAGCTTGAAGTTGGTTCTCACCCCATGAGGGTGATGATGGAGAGGAGGGTGTGGGAGGGGGCAGGAAATGATCAGCACAGGGCCAGGAGGGCCAGGAGAAGGGGAAGAAAAGGGAACAAGGACAAGCTCCTCTCAGCACTTGCTCTTGTTGGGACCTCAACTGAGTGGGAGATGGGCCCTTAGATCAGGTGGGAGGGAAAGGGTACCCTGTGTCTGCCGGCACTTGGATGCAACCAGATCTCTAGAGGTGGCATCCTCCAAAAGCCAGCTGAGTGATCTATAAGACAGTTCATTGGTGGGGACGTGGTCCAGATGTTTTAGAAGAAATGGGGATGGGGAACCTCACTCAAATGTATCTGATTCCTTTTCCAACCATGTTGTCATAGGCAAGATGGTACCAAAGGATTGGCCATGGAACTAGAAGGTTCCAGCATGAGAAGCTCCAGGTGTGTGTGTGTGCGTGTGTGTGTGTGTGTGTGTGTGTGTGTGTGTGTGTGTATGTGTGTGTGTGTGTGTGTGTATTGTCTAGAAAAAGAACCAGTATAGAGTTAGTAAACAGGGGTAGGGGCCATCACAGGAGCAAGGTTAGGCCCAGAAAACCCACAGGTTTTTCAAAATACTATAAATTCCTGTTGGAGATATCTAACAGTTCTATTCTATTACTTGGTACCATTTTCAAAACTAGCAACACAAAAATAGAGAGGTACATCTTTGTTTCCAGTGCACAGTAACAAAGAGTGACTTCTTTGAAATACTATCATGCATATAATTAAAAGTAACTTTACCAAAATAGACAAAATTCCCCTATGGGCTTCATAGTGTCATCATATTATATATTTTTTTCTTTTCTAAGATTCTTAATAATGAAACTTGTTGAAGTTAATACATATACAAATTAATTCCCTAGGAAAATATAGTCTTCTCAGACAACATCATTATTAGAATAGAAAGGATCCCAAAACCATCCCTCTCAATTTCTTGCTTGTTTCATTCTACTTCTACTGCTACTGGGAGTGGTTTGGTGATACTGCTGTTCAAAACTGGATAAAGTTCGGCTCTAGGCTTATGGGCACCCCCACAAGAAAAGCATTACTGGCTGCTCCCCATGCCTAGAATGTTTTCCTCCTCGTCTCTGCCTCCTGGTTTTCCTGCGTTCCTTCAAGTCCTTTCTAAAATCCCCCCTTTTACAGGACACCTTTCCTGATCCTTCTTATGCTAGTGCCCTCTCCCTGTGGATTATGGCCTATTTATCCTCACCTTAGCTTGTTTGTACAAAGTAGTTTTCATGCTTTCTCCCCCATTATACTCTGAGCTTCTTGAGAGTGGTGCCTGTCTTGTGCCTTTCTACATATTCTCGGCATTTAACACAGTGACAGGCACGTAGTAAGTACTTAAAAATTCCAGTGGACTGACTGACCTCAGCAAATTTAGAGTCTCAGAAAGTTTACAAGAGCATTGAGGGGGTAAGTGACTTGTCTGTGGTCATAAAACCATCACCTGATTCAGGCCTTCAGCACCTCTTTTTTTTTTTTCTTTTTGGAGGGAGGAAGGCAGGGCAATTGGGGTTGTGACTTGCCCAAGGTCACACAGCTAGTAAGTGTTAAGTGTTTCAGGCTGGATTTGAACTCAGGTCCTTCTGACTCCAGGGCCAGTGCTCTATTCACTGTGCCACCTAGCCACCCCATCTTCAGCACCTCTTACCTGGACTGCTGAAACACCTTCTAATACCTGACCTAGCTCTCCTTACTCTGACCATTCCCCTTACAATTCCCAGAGAAATTTTCCTAAAGTGTATGTCTGTCTCCCCTTTCTCCTTTCTCCATAGTCTTCCTTTTACCTCCAGGATCACATATAAAGTACTGCCACTTGAAACTCTTCACAATCTGGCCTCTTCTTCCCTTTCCAGTCTTCTTACTGTCTCCCCCCTTCCAGGCATTCGATGATATATCTAAATCCCTTTCTCTCTCTCCCTGTCCCTCCCTCCCCCTCATACATACATACATACATACATGTATACATTTATATATATATTTATCAATAGATAGATAGATCGATAGATATTTTATGCACCCAGTTATTTACATGTTGTCTCCTTCATTCCAATGTGATCTTAAGCCAAGGACTGTTTTTATGTACTTGATGTATGACACTTCTTCCCTTTGCACTGGCTACCCCTCATGCCTGGAGTGCTTTTCTGGCTCACCTTTTCTTAGAATTTCTAGCTTCCTTTGACACTCAGCTTAAACTCTTTTCTGGGACCACTAGAGACTGATAGAGACTTCCCTCTTGAGATTACCTTCCATGTGACCCTGTGTTTTCTCTCTCTGTCTCTCCTTTTTCCTCTTCTGTCCTCCTCCTCTTCCTCCTCTTTCTCTTCCTCCTCCTTCTTCTCCTCTCTCTCCATCTCTTTCTCTCTTTCTCTCCATTTTTCTGTCTGTCTTTCTGTCTTTCTGTCTCTCTCTCTCTGTCTCTGTCTCTCTCTGTCTCTCTGTCTCTCTCTCTGTCTCTCTCTCTCTGTCTCTCTCTCTCTCTGTCTCTCTCTCTCTTCTCTCACTCTGTCTTTCTCTTCTCCATATGTCAGTCTATCTATCTCAAGCTGAGCTCATATCTCATCTCTGCTATTTACTGCTTCTTTCACCTTGGTCAAGGTTCTTAACTTCTCTGCCTTAGTTTATTCATAAAATGATGAACTGGATTGTAGAGTCTAAGGTCCCTTATAATTTGATAAGGAGACTGAAAGGTAGGAATGAATCAGGTTGGGAAGGGCTTTCTATTGATCTTGTGTGTAAAAGAGAGCTAATGGAGTTTAAGAGTGGGTACCGAGGAAGGCTGTGACATGCTTAGACTTTAAGAAAGTCGCTTTGGGAGTTGTGTGAAGAACAGACTGGGATGGGAAGAAACTTGAGGCAGTGAGATCCAATTGATAGCAATAATAATATCTAACATTTACATAGCACTTGAAGGTTTGCAAGTATTTTACATATGCTATTTCATTTGATCTTCATGACAAACCTGTGAGGGAGGTGCTATTATTATTCCCATTTTTCAGATGAGGAAATTAAGGGAGGATATATAACTTGTCCAAAGTTGTGCAGATGGTAAGTGTCTGAGGCAGGATTTGAACTCAGGTCTTCCTGACTCCAAGTGCAGTGTTCTATTTACCAAGCCCTTCACTGCCAATTTCAGTAGTTCAGGTGAGAACTGATGAAAAGTGGAACTAAGGTGTGGTTATATGAGTGGAGACAAGGGGGTATATACAAGAGATATGTAAAGATGGAAATATTAAGATTTGACAACTGATGATATGTGGAGTGAGTAAGAGTGAGGAGCCAAGGGTGACACCAAAGTGGCAAGCCTGGGTGACCCTGAGAATTGTGGTACCTCTACAATATGGGGTGCCTCAGAAGCAGAGATTTGGGAGGGAAGATTATGACTTCAGCATACTTGTGGGTATGGTGATGTCTGTGGGATATCCAGTTTGAAATGTACAATGGGCAGTCTGTGATGTAGGACCAGAGTTTGGGAGAGTCCCCTTTCTGCTGTCCTGAGTTAATGAGATCAGCTGTGGTCAGAGTGGGTTGGTCATAGGATTTGGAAGGCTTTGAAGTATATTTACTTGGTGTGGAATTTTCAAGTGAGGAAGAAAAACCCTCTACACAAATAAATGTCTTCTTCTTTTCTAGAAAACTTTGAGCTATATACACTTGTTTAGAAGATAAATGATTTGTTCTATTTATTTCAATGGTGTGTTACCACACAGGCACAACAATAGACTGTCCATTTGGTGTTTGAGGACCAGCTTGGTGAAGTGCAGAGAGGCTCATTACTAGGATGGCTGAAGGGTCTCTGTGCACAGTGATTCTCGGTGATTATCTAGTAAATTTTTGGAAGGTTGCCTTGATACTGGTGGGGGGAGTACCTACACTGACTAAATCAGACACAGGTCCTTGAGGTATTGAGAATTTCCTACATGTATGCATGTGCATATATACACACATACTATATACATACTCTGTGTGTGTGTGTGTGTGTGTGTGTCCCATAGTCATTCAGTAGTAATCAGCAAAGTTGATTCCAGTTCACTTCACAATTAAGTGTCATTTCAATTTTAGCCAAGACCCATTTCAGAAAGCTGAAGAAAATGTCTTCTGTACTCTTTTAATTAGTCTAATTTTAATAAACAGCTGAAAATACTTTATGTGTTACAATAGATTCAGTCAATGAAGGAAATGCTCAATGGGGGTTTTGTTTTGTATTTATAGATTAAGCTGAGTCTTCAAATTAGATTTGAAAGCTGACAAAAAAGAAACCCAAGATTCCATTCTGTTCTCCCCAACTGATCCCCAGTTTTTATTGATAGCTTCATCACAGGTATGTTTTATTTTTATTAAAGTTCTTTTTTTACAACTATTCCCTTTTATTATTATCTTTCCCTTTTCTGAATATTATAATGCTTATTGTCACTATTGTACATATATAATGCATGATAATAATAGCTAGCATTTATATAACCCTTTAAGTTTGCAAAGCCCTTTACAAATATCTTTGTTTATCTTCTTCTGTCTTTATTTATATTCTTATATTTACTTATGCTATTTATGGAGCATGCAGAGATAGGCTGCCTTGTGTCATTATTCTTTTCATCTCTACTGTCTTCTACTAAAGTGTAAGCCCTTCGAGGGCAGTGAGTAGGCTCTCGACCCTTTGCAAGTTTCCTTTCCGAGTCTTTCATAGCATGATCTGTTTACATGTATGTACATGTGGAAGGAGGGTTTGGAAAGACAGCAGCAAATGTTGAGAAGGGGCACTGTGCAAGACTGTTAGAGAATACACACTCCAACTCTAGTCTCTAAGCTTCTTCATGTGACACAGTTGTTATTTATGGGTACCCTGTGGGCTTGTTATACTATTTCCCTTTTTCTCATCCGTTTGTGTCTTTTTATTTATGAATGTATATTGCATTGGTATCTATTGTGGACTGACTTCCTGTCCTGTTCTTTCATACCCCATCCTAGGTAATTATTAATATATCAACATATAAATAAATTATTTTAAAATTAAATAAATATATATTAATATGTAAATGTGTTATATACCTTGTGTTGAGGAGCTGTGTAGACTGCTCTTTGGGGCACTCATTTTTGGAGATTTATTTAAAAATTAAATAAATATATATTAATATGTAAACGTGTTATATACCTTGTGTTGAGGAGCTGTGTAGACTGCTCTTTGGGGCATTCATTTTTGGAGATCAGTCACTGCTAGGTTATTTATTGTCCTCTCTTACGCTTTGTTCACTTGTGCTATAGATCGCAGCCTCTTTATCACTAAGGAGAAGTTATCTGTGCATTGCTGTGGCCAAACAGTTCACCCTCATGTGACCAAGTTGGTGATGAGTCTTTCCAAACTTAGCTAGGCTGGTCCTTGGGCAGCAGACATCCAGATCATTGCCAGGCCTGTTCTAGAAGTCCTCATAGCTTATTTGGCCCTGCCATATCTTCTCCTTTTGTGAAATAGCCTCTAGGTTCCCAGGGCCCATTCAAGGACCTGTACCCTAGAGAGGCACAGAGGATGAGCTTGGTGGAGGAGACATCTGTGATACCTACTAATAACTGGATAACAGCAAGAACAGCAACAATCACATGATATTTTAATGTTTGCATATGTTATCTGTTAGGTTGAATTGGACTGTATGATAGTATTTAGTTGTCAGACTTTTAAAAGGCACTACTGGCTGATTTTCTATGTGACCTCTTGTTTTCAATAGAATATGATCATCATGGTGTTGATTTTCCTGTTTCTCATTGGATCAGCTGTAGTATTGCAAGCAAATTTATGTCTGGAAAAAGAAAGTAAGTAATGGCTACAGAGATTCAAATATGTTTCTCTTTTTAGCAACACTAAATTAAGTACATTAAATTAAATAAGTAGAACCTCAATTGGAGAATTGTGTGAATGTATGTGAATGTGTGTAGTGTGTGTGTGTATGTAAGTATATATGTATGTATATGTGAATATATATGTGTATATCTACATAGACACACATATATGTGTGTATGTACATAATATTGGTCGGAGATTATTCTTGCCAGGATATATGTCCTTTAGCTGTACTATTGTAACAGATACTACTTTGGCCTCCATTGCCTGAAGGACAAGTCTGTTTCCTTTTATCTTTCCCTAAAGGCTCTCTGGTTGCCCTGGGGGGCCGGGATTCTCTCATCTCTGCCATTGGCTTGAGCCCCCATGAATTGTGTGACTCTGTTACTTTATCTCAGGGACACTCATTCTGGGAACAGGAGTGCTAAAGAAAACCACTTGAGAAGAATGGGCCATACCTATCCCACCCTTGTCTTACTTCAGCTTGTGGTTTTTTAAAAAAATCTGTTAAAGAATAAAATCACCATATTTGTGATTATTTATCACGAACCTCCATGGTTGACCTTGACCTTGTGTTGCTGGATTTCCCATTATTTGCAAAATGAAAGTTCAATAGGAGTCACATAGGAAAGAGGGATTTTATATTTATCCTGCTTCCCCTTCGTTCCCCTTCCTCCTCCTCTTCCCTTTGCTTCTCCTCCTCCCTTTTCTTCTCCTATTTCTCCTCTTCCTTCTGTCTCTCCTGAGCTAAAAGTGTAGCAGCCACTCACCAACACAATCCCACTACTGGTCACAGAAAATTTGACCTGCTACATTTCTGACCCAGGCAGGATTGTCTTTCCATAGACAGCCTGGTGACCCATGCTCCCAGGGGCTCATCATAGTGCATATGCCTAGTTGATTTTAACCCTACTGTAGCTCAGAATTCCCAAGCTCAAGCAATCTACCCATTTCAGTCTCCCCAGCAGCAGGAATAGGCATGCATCACCATCCCCAATTCAGTTTCATCTTTTTTTAGAATGGTTGCATTATTCTAGCTTCTCAAAATCTTTTTGCATCCCCTCAGTTCTCTTGTTCAAAGTGTTAGATCTCCCACCAAGAGTTTGGACTTAATGGCAAAGGAAGAGAGAACTGACCTGTGGCTGTATATGGAAACCTTTTTGAAATTTTGTTCGATTGAGCCACATGACTTAAAGAACCAAAGTGGACCAGCTGGTTTTTCACAAGTAGACAAAGCCCAAGAGACATTTTGGGGAAGATGAGTAGTCAATCAGAAGTGAAGAAAGGTGGTGAGGCATTAAAAAATCAACTTGTTTTCAGCTCCTATTTAATCATCCTAGTTAACAATAGAGAAATGGGCTGAAAATTGTTAGTCATATGGCATAATATTCACTGTTTAAAATGTAAACAACTGAAGGACAAACAACAACAGGTGAACTATTTGGATTAGAAAATATATAGAGAAATCAAACTTGACTTAGAGATGCTTTCTAATATAAGTTATTATTTATGCTAATGAAGCTAACAATGATAATGCATGTATGTTGTGCCAGGCAATGTTTAGAGCACAGATTCTTAACTTTTATTGTGTCATGGACCCCTTGGCCAGTCTGGTGAAGCCTACAAACTCCCTCTCAGAATGCTTTTAAATACATAAAATAAAATATATAGAATTATAAATGCAAATCAGTTATATGGAAATAGTTATTAAATATATTTTTTGAAAAATCACGGACCCCAGGTTAAGAACCTCTGGTTTAGAACGATGTTTTAATCATCATCTTTTAATTTCCAATATAAAAATTGAACATTACATTGCTTGTTTTCTCTCATTTAATTCAACAGTTTTACTTCTCCCACCTGTAAACTTCACTATTACAGTAACTGGTTTATCGAAAGTTCTTTTACAATGGAAACCAAATCCTAACCAGGATCCAAAGATAAATGGCATAAAATATAAAGTGAGAATTAATACTCCAAATGAGGATGATGTGAGTATTAAAGATATGTATTTCTTGCACATGGTCCATTTGATTCAATTTTCTAGATGACATATAATTTCAAACTTAAACCCACCGAGGAAGGCAGATGAGGAGATGAATCAGCCTGACTCAGTCTTCCTACCACAGTGATCTAGTTGGTGGCCAAATACCATAGAGTACACTTTGGGGGAAGAGATTTTGCATCCTGAGTAATGCTAATAAAGGCAAAGGAAATTTAGCTACATTCTAAATTCTTACGATTGAAAAAGAACATGTGCTAGAATTGCAGCTTGTTTGTTTTTGGATTTTTTTTTTTTAATTTTAATCTAAACTAGAAAACAGAACATCACACACACGATGTGGAAATCTGCAGGAAGTTCCAATGATGACTTTTATCCAGCTACAGATTTCACCAGCAGAGCTGTTTGGTTGCATTGTGGTTAGACATTGTTTTCAAAAATAGGAGATGATGTTCATTTAATTGAAGTAGTCACCTTATTATGACTGTTTCCTTAGCATGTTTCATGGTTTCTGGGATTTATTTCCAGTATGAAACTCAAAGAACCCAAAGCAGAAGCGTAAACGTACTTCACCAGGGATTTTCGGCAAGCGTGCAGACAATTCTTCATTGTGATTCCAGTTTTTTCCAAAGTAGCTGGGTTTCAGCTGAGCTTCAAGCCCCTCCGGGTAAGATGTGATCTGGGATATGCTTTGATTGCTTATTGTGAGCCGTGTGGCTTGAGAACTCGGAAAAGCAATTTTGCCAAATTAATGGATGGCAAGAATTTATCACAAAGTTGAATTGTGATTTTAATCATAATTAAAATTGAATGGTAATTTTAATGGTTTTGCTTAGAAAATAGTAGAACCTTAGAGGTATCACAGGGCAGGGAGGAAAGGACTCTTAAGAAATATACAGGATTGGGGTGGCTAGGTAGCACAGTGAATAGAGCACCAGCCCTAGAGTCAGGAGGACCTGAGTTCAAATCTGGCTTCAGACCCTTAACACTTACTAGCCATGTGACCTTGGGCAAGTCACTTAACCCCAATTGCCCTACCATCCCCCCTCCAAAAAGCAATAAATAAATAAATAAATAAATGCATAAATAAACAAGTAAGGAAACTGCCACCAGCAATTGACCCAGCTCTGATTGAAAAAAAAAATACAGGATCCTAAATAGAAATAACAAATCAAGGTCGTCCAGTTAACCACGCAATGGTGTGGGGGAAAGAATGCTTAGGTTATAGTTACAATGCAGCTATCCTACGGGGGAGACGACACATTAAGCCACTGTCAGTCATTAACACCTTATTAGAAATTAGTTTCTTAGACTGATTTTCCACTTGACAAGGAGCTAAGAAGGAAAGGGACAAAGGGAAGAGAAGTTTTAACCGGGAAGGAACAGGTAGAGAGAAAGCATCAGGCATCATGCAGGAAGGACCACAAGTGCTTCTAACAAAGCAAGACGCATTAGATGTTTGTGGAAAGAGTCAAAGAGTAGGAGAAAAAGCTACTAAAAGAAGGGAAATCGCCAATCAACTTTTTCCTACTTCATAATTTTTTGAGGGCTGACACTGGTTATCAACTCTACATCAGTGGTTCCTAACCACCACACATGTTCTGTGGACCTACATGTTCTTTAGGCAACAAGCAAGATGAACCAGAGGTGGAAACAAATTTGAACCAACAGATAGCACCAACACTTGATGGGATGAAACTCACAACTGAAATTTGGGTACAAATCTTTGAAACTATCATTGAAAATACGGCATTTTTAAAAGAGACCACCCTATTTGATTTTTATTAAAAATAGTAATAATGATAAAGCTGGCATTTCTATACTTTAAAGTTTTCTAGGTACTGTATAAATCTTATTTAATTTTGTCCTCGCAACAACTTTGGGAAGAAGGTGCTATTGTTATCCCCATTATCACCATTACGAATGATGAAACTGAGGCAGTCAGATGTTAAGTGACTTGCCTAGGATAACAGAGGCAGTAAGTAAATGCGGTAGAATTTTAAGTCCTGGCTGCAGGTTTAATGTGGCATTAAAAGAGGTGTGGGTTATCATAACCTATGATCCAGAAGGACAGGGAAAGCATAAGAAAGAACATCTGGCTGATCATCAAAGAATGAGAAGAAATGATCTTGATAATGGAGTATACTGCAGACCACCTGAACAGATGGGGAAAACAGATGAAGATATTGGGAAACAGGTTGTAAGCAGATAGAGTTATAATATAGTAGTAAAGGGGACTTCACATATGTAGATATCTGCTGGAGGGAGCTCTCCCTCGCTCTTTCTCCTTTCACTGCCTTGTCCTCCCTATTTCTCCCCTTCCCCTCTTCTTCCTCCACCTCCCCATTCTCTCTCCCTCCATTCTCTCCTTCCCTTCCTCCTCCCCTCTTCCCTTCTTTCCCTTCTCTCTTTGTCCTCTTCTCTTCTCTTCTTTTCTCTTCTCTTCTCTTTCTGCCCCCCCTTTCTCCCTCCTCTCACTCTCTGCCAAAAGCCTATCAGTTCAGTTAAATTACTTGATTAATCATTATAAAAGTTTCATCCTTCAAAAAGTAAAGGAACCAAACAAAGGAAATTCTCTTCTGCATTCTGGTTTTCACTAACTGGGAAGAGCTGGTAGCTGGAGTGAAGAGATAGGGAATCTGAGGAAGGTGACCTTTCCATCCTAGAGTTTGTGACAGAGAAAAGAGGTTAAAGCCAGGCATCATATGAAATGTACTCTGGATTTGTGAAGAGCAGATGTCAAAGGATTCAGAGGAGGATTAGGTAGGATATCATGGATTAAAATTCTACATGATAAGGCAATTCACAAGGACTGGGAAACACTCAAGGACAAAATTTTGAAGACAGAGAAGAAAATAATTCTGATCAGAAAGAATTGAAGTAGTCTAAAGAGAGCCATTTGGATGCACACAGCACTAACCAATAAACTTACATTTTAAAATGTTTTGTACAGAAGATGAAAGCAAATGAAAATAAAAGAGGATGATCAGAGACATGTGGCATAGTTCTAAAAGAATAGTATTGGGAGCACCAAAGCTTAAAACGGGCTTATTCTGGCAAGGAAAGCTAGGGACAACAAAATGTCTGGGGTGGGCTGTGGTGTGGTGGGGGTGGTCTTGCAAAGTGGATAGAGTGCTGGACTTGGAGTCAGTAAAAACTGAATTCTTATCCTGTCTTGGACACTTCCCAGATGGTTTCTTCATCTGTAAAATGGGGGTAATAGAAGTATAAAGCACTTTATGAGCCTTAAAGAACGATGTGAATGCTAGCTATTATTATTATCAAAGCTATTTTAGAGGAAAGATGGAGATCAAGGAAGGGATGGTGCTTCTTCTTGGTACAGATGAATGATGACAATAGACAGAGGACAATGCTGCTTCATCTTTGTTTTCCTCTCTCCCCAGCCCTTCCAACTCTCTCTGTCTCTCTCTGTCTCTCTCTCTGTCTCTGTCTCTCTCCCTCTCCCCCCCCTCTCTCTTCTCTCTGTCTCTCTTCTCTCTGTCTCTGTCTCTCTGTCTGTCCCTCTGTCTGTCTCTGTCTCTCTCTGTCTGTCTGTCTCTCTCCCTCTCCCTCTCCCACCCTTCCTCTCTCTCTCTCTCTCTCTCTCTCTCTCTCTCTCTCTCTCTCTCTCTCTCTCTCTCTCTCTCTCTCTCTTTCTGCTGAGGAAAAAGATTGTTGCCCTGGGAAGGGAGGAATACAAATGGCTGACCAATGGTCCTTGGCAATCCCAATTGTAATTGCAGTTACTAGGCTGAAGGCATAGTGGTGTGCTAATCAGATTTGCAGATGACCCAAAGCTGGGGGGGATAACTGATACCTAGGTGACCAGGTAAGGATCCAAAAAGTTCCTGACAGACTAAAACATGGGGCTGAATCTAATAGTATGAAATTTTAGTCTTGTAATTAAATTCCAAAGAATTGACTTTATAAGTACATTGTGGGAGAGGTCCTGGGCAAGTTACTTAACTTCTACATCACTTTCCTTACCTGAAAAATGGGAATAATAATAGCATTTAATTCACAGGGCTGTTGTAAAGATAAAAATGAGATAATATGAGCAAAGCACTTTGCAAAGCTTGAAGGGCCGTATAAATGCTATCATCATCATCACTGTAAGTAGTTTGTCAGAAAAAGATCTGGGTGGTTTGTTTGTTTTTTTTACAAACCACAAGTTTAATGTGAGTCAATAATGTGATGCAGCAACCCAGAAAGCTAATGCGATTTTTCAGCTTGATTAAGAAAGGTGTGGCTTATAGGTATAACAGCTTGTTACAATAATATAGGAGACAACTAAATGGGTCCACATCATTTCTTTCTCTTTGACTTTAGGGCATTTATTTTACATAAAAAATTCTAAGGCCAGTCACAATCCAACCCCTAATTTGGGAAAGTTCCTGATATTTGGGGAGAGGTTAGGCTCTCTACATGGCCTTCCATTTATAACTACTTCTAACTAGATATCTATCTAACTCCTGACCTCTTTGTGGTTGAGGCAAAACTCAGTTTACTGGGAAGATTCAGATAGTGAAACACCAGATTATACTGTGGTTGTCTGTAGACAAATAGGCATGAAATGACCTTTTTTGGGGACTTCCATCAGCCTAGTTCCCAACTCTGAGATATCTTTGAACTTTGATATCGCTTGTCATTGTATGACTGAATGTTTGATTTAATCAAAAAATGTTTGCAACTAGTCAAGGCCCCAGAATCAAATGGTATGGTTTTGACCCCACTCTTACACAGGCATAAGGAGGTAATAGTTTTCTTATACTTTCCCCTGGTCAAACTATATATGGAATATTTTGTTCAGTTCTAGACAGCACAATTTAACTTGGAGAGTATCTAGAAGAAGGCTACCAGGATGGTAAAAAACCTTTAGTTTAGGTCAATAAATCAATGGAAGAAATTGAGATTGTCCTGGAAAAGAGAAGACTCAGGGAGAGTGTGATAGGTGCCTTTAAGTATTTAAAAGACTTCCATGTAAAAGAGGGGTTAGATTTATTCTATTTCTTTCTAAAGGTAAAACCAGGGGCAGTATATGAAAGTCAGAGAGAAGGATAGGCTAGGGGGCAAAGTTAGACCAAATGTAAACAAGACTTTCCTAATAATTAAAGTTGGAATAGGCTGCCTCTGGAGGTAGTGGCTTCCCTGTCATTGGAGGTTATGAAGCCATGGGACTTCTTTCTAAGGTATAGGTTGGACTAGATGGTCCAGAGATATCTTCTAAATCTAAAATTCTCTGATACCTGGACAGGTGGAGACGGAGATAGGGAAGGGGACCAAAGTTATTACAAGGGGTCAGTCCACATATACACTAAATGTGCCTTCTGGAGAATGCATTACAATTTTTCAAATGTGTACAGAAGCTGATGTGATTGCCATGCCAATATATTCACATATTTAAAACCAGTATTAAATCCATAGTAATTTTTGTTTTGTATTTTCTCAATGAATAGGCACTACTTGTACAACTATTACCATGTGAGGGTCTGCAGCATTTTTTCCTCAGTTGTTATAGCTTTTATTAAAAAAAAATCAATTTTATTTTATTTTTAGCTCTAAATTCTCTCTCTCCCACCTCTTCCTCTTCTACCCACCGAGAAATCAAGAGACATAAAGCCCATTATAAATTCCCACACTAGCCATGTCCAGAAATATCTGCAATATTTTTTGACTGTAAAAAGGAACCCCCTTTTATGAAGAGATTAGGAATCACTATTCCAGATGATAAGAGCCAAGTAGGTACTGATCTAATGGTTGCAATTTACACATTTTCTGTGTTTCTGACTCAGAAGATTTAAATCAATGGAGACATTCCTGACATTAAACTTTAAAAAATATTATACGTATGCATATTTGATAAAATTATATCTCTGTCCAGCCAGCCAGCTAGCTAATCTTCTGACTGGGGTGATTTGGATTTGTTCTTTTCTAAATGGCCAGGAAATGAACTAGAGTTAAAGTCCCTCCCTTGGCACCTGTTGGTCCCCAGAAGGGAACTCATTTTTCTATAGTTCTTTCCCCTGAGCAAGAACCCTGTGAGGTAGGTTGTACATGTGTTATTCTCTCCAATTTGTACCCAGGGCTTAGAGCAATTAAATGACTTTACCAAGGTCACAGAGTCTGGGCTGGGATCCAAACACCAGCTTCTCTTGACTCCAAGTTTAAGGCTTTTTCTATTGTTCTATACCACACTACTTCTATTAGAAGTCAACTAACTACTCACTACCCTACCATGGTTTTCTCATACTGGTTGTTCTTAAAGGGTAGAACAAGAACCCCTGGGGACCCCCAAATTCTTTCAAGGGATCTATGAGGTCAAAACTATTTACTATTTAGAATGCTAAGATGTTTTAATTTCTAATGCAGTAAATATCATTATATAAGTCCCTGAACACAAACTCTTTGGCTCAAGGTCTTCAATAATTTCTAAGTGTTTACATAAAGGGGTCTTAAGATCACAGAGTTTGAGAACTGTTGCCTTGTCCCATCTCTGAGTGCTCCTTCTCTCTCCTCTGACTCCCTTCTTGGTCCCTAAGTGCAGACTTTATCATAGGCTCCTCACTAAGCCATCAGTTCTCCATTCTTGATACTCTGTCCCCCACAAAAGCAGCATAGTTATAGCCTCAAGGCATGAAGTCTTGGCATCAAGTCCTGACTCTGATGCATTCTTTTCTCCTCTTTTCTTGTCACTTTTAGGGTCTATTGAAGAAGGGATTTTTCCCCCTAAGGATTGGTTGAACTAGATGCCTTTTGAGGTCCCTTCCAATTCTGTGATTCTTTGGGATATCTTAAAACTTCCCTCATAGGATTGTTATGAAACAATTTTAGTGAGTCTTAAAGGGCTCTAAAATATGTTATTACCTATTTCATATTTGCTTTGCCTTCCCAACAATATTGTAAGTTTTGGGGGATGGAAACTATATTCTGTCACCACTGTATGTCCCATAATGTCCAGATGATCCTCAATAGATGATTGGATTCTAAAATTGATAAAGAGAACTTAGCAGAGTTGGAGATGACATTAAGACCGAACCATCTGAGGGTGAGGGTATAAAAACCACTGCTTGGCTTATTAGTTTACAGAGAAAATTTAGAGTATATAAACCCTTTAATTAGTACAACTTTCAGCTGAACACTTAGAAAAGAAAAAAATAAAGAAAAGTTAAAAGTAAAGAAATATACTTTTGGTTTCTGGGACATGGGAACACACCTGCAAACTGTTGGCCTGGTTTTTAGACAGAAAGAGAAATGATGATGAAAAGCATGAAAATGCTTGAAAAAATACAGATATCACCATCATCATCATCATCATCATCTCTTTTCCTCTATTGTGATGCAGCTGTCTTCTTCATCTTAATTTATTCATATGGGTTTCCAAACTTAGCTATCTTGCCTATGTCATAGACCTGGAAGGCACCATGAGTAGCCATCTTATACAGTCCCAGGACTCTAGAATCACATCAGTGGCTGGAAACAAAATCTGAAGGATCTTCTCATTCTTTGAGAAACAACATCTTTATATTCCTTGTTGCTAACTGATCAACCTTTCTGCTTGTTCAACAAAGATTCATGGAACACCTACAATGAGCATAGACTTGTGCTAGTCACTCTCAAGTAGGGGTCCTAGATAGTCCAGAAACCATGCTAACCACAGGTTGACTCAAGTTTAGAGACCAACTCAGTTTCTTCCCAACTAGGTTTGAGCACACTTTGAAAGAAAACCATTAATAATGAAAAAGGTCACCTCTGACTTGAACTGAGTACAATAAGTTCAAAGCCAACCATTAAAAGATATTTCTAAGACATGAAGTTTTCAAGAACTTTCCCTTGATAACTTCAGAATGTACTTGAGCACAGTTCATCCAGTCTTTCTGTGAATGAAAAGATTTCCTCATGTAGACCATAATAATTATGCACAACTGGATTGGTTTTATGATGGCTGATTTGGTTGGTTAGGTCATCACAAATCAGTCATTGAATATACCTTCTCACCTAATGTCCCTAAAAATACCTTTACATTCACTCAACCAACTTGTTTCTGTCCTAGCATTTTGAATTGTCTGCCAAACAAGCTGTTAGCCCACCCCATCTGATGAATTTTTCAACTGCCCATATTTTTCTTCTGCTCGGGGACTCTCTGCAGCTGCATACTTAGGGATTACTGTTGATAATAATATACCTTCTTCCTCGCTTATGACAATTTCATTGCTGGCCTGAAGGCTTGCTAGCATTTGTGACACCAAGACAAAAAAAAAATCTCAGAAGATTGGCTTCGAGCATGGAGCTCTCCAGAGTGCTACTTTTAAACTTTGTTTCATTGAGCTCTTGTCTTTTAAGCCCATTGTTCTGGGAGCCAAATGTATTCCTGGAGCTCCCAGAACTATAGAGCTAGTGCAGCTGTGGGCTTGATGAAGGCTTTTCTGAGCAATCCCTAACAATTCAGCTTATTGCTGCTTTAGAGAGGTTTTAGCTCTGCTCCAGGCTCTCACTATTTCCTCACGCAAATCCTTTATTCTAGCCAAATTGGCCTCACTCTCTCCCCGCAAAAGTCATGTTCTCCTATCTGTATTCAAATACGTTCCCCTGCCTAGAATGGCTACCTCATTCTTTTTATCTATATCTTACTCATCCCTCTTTCCTTCCTCTCCTTCTTCCCCAGATGGAGAGATTTTTTTCTTGTCCTAAATTTCCAATAATTCAAGAGGCAACAGGGAACAACTAGAGATTCTTGAACTGAGAGAAGGACTTCATCAGGGCCATGCTTTAGGAGTATTCTTTTGTCAGCTTTGTGAAGGATGGACTGGAGAGGAGATGAGAACTGGGGGGAGGGTGACCTACTTGGAGCCCATCATAGTAGCCTAGGAGAGAGGTGATAAAGATCTTCTTGCTTTTGAGGTCAGCTTTTTATCCATTCTGCTTCAGCACCTCTCAGTGCTAGGGATATCTTTGATTAACATTGTGTTGGCCTCACAGGAGCTCCTGGGACATCAGCTGTGAATCTGTCTTGTGTCACTAACATCTTGAGGGATGATGTGTCTCTTCATTGCACCTGGTCTGTTGGCAAGAATGCCCCAGAGGATACTCAGTACTTCCTTTTCTACAGGTTTGTCTCTATTTGTTGTCATGTCTAACTCTTCATGACCTTGGGGGATCATAGCATACCATTACTGTTTGTAGTGCAAAGATACTGGAGTGGTATGCCATTTCCTTCTCCTGGGATTAAAGCAAACAGATAAAATTACTTACTCAGGGTATCTGAGATCAGATTTGAACTCAGGTCTTCCTGATTCCAGACTGAGCACTCTAACTACAGAACCCCCTAGTTGCCTTATCTTTATTTACATATATGCAAATAACTAATTTTATCCAGCTTTATAATACTTATCTGTGTTACAATTTAGGTTTGACATGTACACTGACGAATGCCGAGAATATAGAAAAGATTCATGGAATAGAAATATAGCTTGCTGGTTTCCAGAGACTGCCATAAATAGAAAAGGGTTTGGACAGCTGGCAGTACATGTTAATGGCTCAAGCAAACAAATTGCCATCAAACCATTGGATCAGCTGTTTGACCTCCATGCTATTGGTAAGGAAGATCACGGGATCATAGATCAGAAGGAAGCTTAGAGGTCAGTCAGGCCAACCAATCCCCTCATTTTACAGATGAAGAAACTTAACAAGACACTTAAGTGACCTGCCCAGGATTGCCTAGCTAGTGTCTAAAGCAGGATTTAAACTCAGATATTTCTGGCTCAAAGACCAGCTCCTTGTACACTATGTCATTCTATTTCCCAAATTTAAAGTTGGAGTGGAAAACTTTTATAATAATGACTTGCATTTTATAATTACATCGTTATGTATAGTTGATATAACTATTGCATTTTAGAATTTTAAAGTTTTCACACGCGTTTATTTATTTAATGCTTATGACTGCCTTGTCATGTAGGTCAGGCAGATGAATTTTATCATCCTCATTTTACAGATGAAGAGACCTAGTGAAGCAATGACTTTTTCAAGTTCACACAACTATAAGTGGCAGAGCCTCTTGAAATCCCAACCTTCTAACTCTATTTCCAGTGTTTTCCTATAATAGGGAGATAAACAGGATTAGCAACCTACTCTCAGCCTATTGGGTAGCATCAATCCTTAATGGATTCCATCCAAGGGTTTCACGTAAGGACCTAGAGGGCCACCTGTGGCATGTTACCCACCCCCTGTTTAACCTCTTAGTGCTCTAAGCCAGAAGTGTCAAACTCGACAAGCAGCCAGTGAAACTCTTAAGTGCCTAGTTGAGTCATATTAAAATGTAACCAAGAAATGTCTAAAAAAATAAAACCTCAGTACAACATATATAATGTTAATTTGTGGTTTTCTAAGTCAGTATGCTGCCCTCAGGGTTTCTATTTGAGTTTGAAGCCACTGTTCTGGGCAGCTTTTTAATGTTTCAGAGAAAGTGTCAACCTGTTTGGGCAGAGAGTTTCCTCATCTGGGAAATCATAGGTTCAGTCCCTATCCATACCTTCTCTTTATTATCTGTACAATTTAAGGAAGGAAGGAAGGAAGCATTTAACTTCTCCAAAACCAGGAAAATGATCTTGTCAAAGGATAGTGGGACATAAAGCCCGAAACTGGAAATAGATTTAGATTCTAGTCTGGACTTTATTACTCCACTGGGTGACCTGGGGCAAATTATTTCACCTCTATGGTCCTCGGTTTCCCTATCGGTCAAAACAGAAGAGCTGTACTAGAGCTCTGAAGTCCCTCCAGCTCTAATTTAATGATCTGACCTGTGATTTAGGGAGTAATAACTACCTCCTTTCTCTTCCTCATAAGGCCTAGCTGAGAAGGCCAAGTGAGAGAACAGATGAAAAGTACCTTCAAAAGGGGAAAAAAGCTTTATAAAGATGAATGATTCTGTTGAATCAGAGTATTTTTGAGCTACAAGGGATCTCAGATCTAATCTAACCTCATAATTTTATAGATGTGGTCACTGAGACCCGAAAAGGGGAATTGAACAATCCAAGGTCACATAGTTAGTCACTAGAACCTAGGTCTTCTCATTCCTTTTTCTGTGTACTTTCCATTCATTCTGACTCATGGCATCTTGATTGTCTACCCTGACTGAATCATATGGAGAATAAAGCCTTATAATGCAACTTGAGAAGGCATTGTAAAGTCTCATTGGGAATGGAGACATAACTTTAAATTCTATTAAGAGTAGGGAACAGGACATCTTTAAGTCTGAGGAAGAAGCAAGAACCCTATCTAGGAGAAACTTTACCTTTCACCTTGGAGATGACCTTGATCATGGGTAGGTATTTTTGTCTTGCAAACTGTGATTCAATTTGTGCTGCATCAGAGATAGTTAATTATGTTTAAAAATCCACTTGCTTACCAGGGTCCTTGCTACCTCCTGCAATCGTAGACATTTCACATTTTGTCCTAGAAATGCCTTACAATTTTGAAATGGCACCTGGGAGCATCTATTCTTATGAAATTGGTTCTTATTTTCAAATCTAGATCAAGTGAATCCTCCAGTGAATGTCACTGCAAAACTGGAAGGAAATCGTCTATATATACAATGGGAGAAACCAGTTTCTAACCTGCCTAGACAATGTTTTGATTATGAAGTGAACATCTATAATATAAGAGGGGATTTTTCAAAGGTAATTCTAATAGATGGTGTTGCATATACTTTGGTAGTTTTTGCTAATCATCTACTATTATTTCCCTGGTTGAACCATGATGCTTATGAAAGCAAGGTAGGGGGTTCAGTCTGTATAGACTAGTTGAATTCCCCTAAGTAAACTGTAACATGGACACATTTCTTTCCTCTCTTTCACAGTCAAACTCTTAGAAACAGCAGTTTCTATTTACTATCTCTACTTCCTTACTATCCTCTTAGCCCTCTGTCCTTTATAATCTGATTTTGGGGCCCATTGATTTACAAAACTCTTTTCTTTAATTTAAACAGTGATTTTCTACCAAATACAAAAATCTTTTCTTAATCTTCATACTTCTTGGCATCGTTGTTTGTTGTTTGTCCTTCATTCTTAAAGAGGACCAAAGACATCGAGAGGGTGATGTCTTGATTTGGAAGTAAATTAGATTTAAACGAGGCAGAGCTGGGTAAAGTTATCAGCCTCACTCTCTCCTCCAGAGTCATCAGTGTCTATTGGAGTCCAGAGGCAAGACATAAGTCAAGATGACTGACAATGGCCCCTAATGCAATGGGTGACGTTGGCCTTTTTAAGCTAAGGTCTTTCCCAGGTCTCAATTCATCTGAGGCAATGCCTCCAGGCCATCCTTTGCCTCAGTTTAACCACTTCTTGACATCTCTGTAACATCAACACTCTTGATTACTTTTTCCTTGAAATTCTTGATTTTTATGCCAGAGGACACTGATGGTTCACTTTATACCTCTAGCATTGTACTCTGTCTCTTCTTGTTCGTTTTACCCCTAAAGTATGAATTCCCCAAAGCTCTGTCTCCAATTAAATTTATAGTCTTTTAAAACATCTTTATTTTCTTTCCCTTGACAATATCATTCACTCCTACACCTTCAACTTGTGCCACTATATAGATCACCCTCATATCTCCAGCCCTCAAGTTCATTCTGAACTCCAGACTCACATTTCCAGCTGCCTGATAGATATCTTCATCCTTATATTCTGTTGGCACCTCAAACTCTGAAACTGTATTCATCATACTCCTACCCAACCAGAACTATTCTTTCTCTTGCCATCCTGTTTTGGATAACAGTACCATCATTTTCCCAACAAATGAATCAGCCAATCAACAAACATTTATGAAGCAACCATCATGCACTGGGCACTGAATACACAAAGACAAAAGTGAAGCAGTCATTAACCTTGACAGCATTACAGTCTAGCGGGAGGAGACAACATGTCTGGATATATACAAAAGAAATGCAAAATAGATATGAAGTGATTGGGTGCAGAGGGGAGGTAGTAGCAACTTGTGAGATCAGGAAAGTCTTCATGCAGAAGGTGGTACTTAAACTGAATGTTAAAAAAAATTGAGAAATAGTGAGAATATCTTAGAAATCTGGAAAATAGTGGTAAGGAAGGATTGCGTTTTAGGCATGCCAGTTCAAGAAAGAACCAAAGAAAGTCAGAGAAGTGGGAAATAGAGTGTAATGTTTGAGGAATATAAAGAAGACCAAATTAGTGAGATCACAAAGTAGATGAAGTGGAGTAATGTGTAATAAGAGTGAAAAGGTAGGTTGGATCTCAGTCATGAAGGGCTTTAGATGACAAAAAACAGCATTTATATTTGGTCCTACACTTTAAAAACTCTTGGAACTTATTGCATAAGGCAGTGACATTATTAGACTCACACCTTAAGGAAATCACTTTGTTGGTTGTTTGGAGGATGGATTAAAGTAGGGAAAGAATTGAAGCTAAAAGATCAATTAGAAAGCCGTTGCAATAGTCCAGTTGAGATGATGAGGGTCTGAACTAGAGTGATAGATGTATGAGGGCAAAGAAGGGAATGGATTTAAGAGACGCGGTAGAGGTTGAATGACAATATTTGATAACTGTTTGGATATTTGAATGAGCATGAAGAGTCAAAGATAACACCAAAATTAAAAACCAGAGTATCTGGAAGGATGGTGTTCTTGGCGGGAAATAGAGAAGTTCACGAGAGAGGTGGGTTGGGAACGAGTAAAGGAAAATAAGAAGTAGTGAAGTATTATTGCACTGTAAGAAATGACAAATATGAGGAATTTGGAGAAACAAGGGGATTTGTATGAAGTAATACAGAGTAAAATAAGCAAAACCAATAGAAGAATATACATAACAAATAACATAATAAGGTAAATGAAAATTTTAATAGAAAGAAGTTAAATCCGAATGTCGGAAAAACCGATGAAGGTCTCAGAGAAGACATAATGATAAATACCTCTCCTGAGTGGGGTATGAGAAAACGAGGACAGAATGTTTTACATACGGCAGAAGTGGCCTCTGCACCAAATGCTTTGGCTGAGTTGGTTTTTTGTTTTTGAAAGGGAGTGTTCAGTCTAGAAGAGGGTGGAGGGAAAGCAACAGTGAAGTAAACACAAGTTATAAATAAGGTACATTTTGTTAAAAAAAACAAACAAACAAAATCATGTTTACTATTATATATTTCAAGAAATACTATTTTACTTTGGCATATGAATTAGTGACATCTTGTAGGAGAACATTCAAGGTAAATTATATTAAGTAATTGCAGAGGAATCATATTGTCTGCATCTTTTAATTGATTGTGTGAGCATAATAATATGGTCTGCTTTAGCATATTTTTTGGAAATTTTGCCTTTTATTATACAGGAACATCTTAGGTGTGTAGATCATTACACTCAAGGGAAGAGATTGCTTCATTTTTGTTTTGTATCTCAGAGCCTAGCACATTGGTGCATATGCAGTAGGCACTCCATAAATGTTTGCTGTATTGAATTCAAAGTAGGCATCCTAATTAACATTAATTGATATATCGATTACCTTTCTGAGATTAAATGTTTGCTAACTGTAGTGGCCCATCTTTACCTTTTGCTACAATATCATTTTGCCTTTTGACTTCATCTATAATGGGAAAAGAATGACTTATACAATTTAGTTCCTCCAATAATTCATCAACTGGTCACTAGAAAAGGATCTAACAATTTTGAGTACCAACAAGTAAGTTAGTGTTTATAATATAAGGCAGACCTGTGCCACCTGTGAAAAATGTAGAGGAAAACACCCCCTACATTTTTCACAGGCCATCTGAAATTCTTTGGGGGGGTCATAGGTTGTACAGGTCTGATCTATGGCCAAAAAATTTACTACCAAGTGGCTATCCAACTAATGATGAATTTCTCCATACTAAGCAGGTCCTCATAAAGCCAAGTTGCTCTTTTGTCAGAATGATATTCAAAGCCTTTCTAGAATGGAAGTTCTATCCATTTGCACCTTGTTGACATAGGCTTCAAGAACTCAGGGAGTTCACCTACCTTCTGGGACAAAGCATTAGAATGGTACATTGTAGAGCCTCCATACATAGTCAGAATTTAACGCATTGCTTTACTTCTCTGTGAATTGGACATGGCTTTCCCCAACCCTCTTTCATTTGTATCTTTCTTGAAGAAGTTTTCTTGGTCATCTCTATGCAGATGCTTCTCAGATTTACTTTTCTAGCCCTAGCTAGTGGACATCTTGAACAGGATATCCTATAGACATCTTAAATTCATTATGTCAAAAACTGAACTCATTATTTCTTCCACAAACCCTCTCCTCTTCCTAATTTCTCTGTTACTCTTGAGGGCACCAACATCCTCCTAGTCACCTTGGTTAACACCTAGGTTTCATCCTTGCTTTCTCACTTTCTTTTATCCATCTCTATCTATTCTGTTGCCAAGACTTCTTGATTTTTCCCTTTATAACTTCTCTTGTATATGCCCACTTCTGTCTTTGGATGCTGCTGCTCCTTTGGTGAAGGCCCTCATCACCTCACACCTGGATTGCTGCAATAGCCTACTGTTTGGTTCCCCTACCCAGTCTCTCTCCATTGCAGTCCATTCTCCGTTCAATTGCCAAAGTGATCTTCCTAAAGCCCAAGCCTGACTATGTCACCCCCCTACTTAATAAACTGAAGCAGTTTGCTGTCACCTCAAGGGTAAAATGCCAAGTCTTCTGTTTGGCATTAAAAACCTTTAAATACCCTCTCTCTACCTTTCTAGCACTCTTACACCTTACACACACACACACACACACACACACACACACACACACACACACACACACACACCATGTACTCTGTGATCCAGTCACTAGACTCCTTGCTGTTCCTTACAAAAGAAGCTAATCTACTGGCATTGGGCATAGTCCCTGCTTGTCTCCCGTGCCTGAAGTTCACTCTTCATCTCTGTCTTTTGATCTTCTGACTCCTGTCAAGTTGCAGCTAAAATCCCTTCTATAGAAAGCTTTCCTGATCCCCCTTAATTCTTCTACCATCTATCTATTATTTCCAGTTTCTTCAGTCTACAGTTTATTTGTGCAGAGTTTTTTTTTTCCATATTCTCTCCCCTATTAAACTGTTTGTGTCTTTCTTTGTATCCCCAGCATTTATCCCAATGCCTGACATGTAGTTGGTCTTAATAAATGTTTATAGATTGGTTGAAAGTAGAGTTTTCAATAATAGATTTGTCAATTTTTCAATTTGTTTGTTTAGATACAGAAAATTCGAGGAAATTCTTTCAACTTGGTAATTGATCCTCCTGGTAAGCATTCTTTAAAAATAAGAGCTACAGTGCATTTCAGTTGTAGAAAAAATGGACTTTGGAGTGAATGGAGTCAAACTATTTATGTTGGTAAGCATAAGTGATTTCTGTTCTTATTCCTGGATGTAATTGTAAATTTTTATAACTCTAAAAACTCTTCCAGGGTTAGTACAAGATTGGTCTTAACTTCACCTGATTTCAAATTTCATCTGGACTGATTTTCTAATGGCCTGCTACCTTAGACAGTTGGTATTTGAAATTGGATGTCCTGTAGCATCTTAAATTCTGCATATCCAGAGCACAATTCTTATCTTTCTCCCTAAATTTACCCCCTTCCTAACTTCCCTCCACCTACTCACTGAAGTTCACAACTTTAGTGTTGTGATTTCTCACATTCCCCTCATGTCCCAAATCATGCCATTTTTACCTCCATGGCATCTTTCAAATCTCTCCCTGCCCCTTTTTCTCCTTAAAAGATTGCCAGTCAAGAAGGCAAAGACTGACTTGGTCATTTATATATGGAAAGTTCCAAACTTGACTATGGCCCATCTTTCTGACAGGGTAACAGTCTTGGCACTTAGTTACCCTAGGAAATAAATGGAGTGAAGATGGGACATAAGGATCAGACACACTACCATTCTTCCTTTGAAGCAAATAGCACCTTGTAACTTGAAAATGTGGCCATGCCTTCTTGAAATGGACTAGAATACTAGTCTAGTCCAAGACTTTGTATTGGTCAGCTCAGTGTCAGGGTTTCTGCTGAGCCTGGGTGATGGGGCAATGGTTTCAGGCCCTTGTAAGCTCTCTCTTGAACTATTGCAATATTCTCCTGTTTAGTCCCCCTACCTTGAGCCTCTTCCCTCTCTAAACTATCATCTACAACTTCCAAAATGTAGATTTTATGAAACATAAGCATTTTCATGACATTATCCTTTTCCACAAACTCCCATTGCCTCAAAGATCAAATATAAACTCTCTGACAATTTAAAGTCACTCACAACCAGGCTCCAAGCTACCTTTCTATTCTATTACATATACACTATTCCTCTCTACACATTCTACAATCCAACCAAAATGGCCCTCTTGTGTCTCATGTGACATTCACTTGGCCATCTCTGACTTCTCATGGGCTGTCCTACTTGCCTGAAATCTAGTCTATGCTCACCCTGCCCTTTAGAATATCTTATTTTCTTCAAAACTTAGCTCAAGCACTATGTTCTACATGACATTTTTCTTGATCCCTTTTTTTTTTCACATTATTCACTCACAAATTACCATGTATTTATTTGGTATATATTTTGTGTCGACTTATAGAAGTACTGTTGCCCCCAACAGAATGTGAGCTCCTTGAGGACAGGAACTGCTTCATTTTTCTCTTTGCATCCCCAGGGGGTAGAAAAGTACCTGTGCTTAATAAATGCTTATTAATTAATTCTATGGATTGATTATCATCAAGAAGTAGAGGCAAGCATTGGCTTAGTCACTTATATATGACTTCAAAAAAGTCCCAGACTTCACCATGACCCAGCTTTCTGATGGGCTAATTATCTCAGAATAGGTCATTCTGCTTTGTTTAGGGAGTGGGGAGTTGTGATGGAGAAAGATTTAGAGTATGATGCATCATCCTGGGAAGGCAAACTGGTGCCATGTTGGGGACCCAGAATGAGGGCACTGCAGGGAAGAAGGAATGAATAAGATAGGAGTCAAAAAGTCCGGAAGTCTAACCAAGCCTGCTTCACCCACACCATTTTGATCACAATCAGTCCTGCCCCTTTTGCACACTCAGCTTGTCCTAGCCTATCCTCACATCAAGATAGGGCTAGCAAATGGATTGTTACTTTCATCGGTATCAGGAATTTTCTGCAACTTATATTCATAGAGAGAGTAGCACGGTCCCTGGCATAATAAGTGCCTGGTAATCAGAACTTAATAAATATTAATTGACTCACTGATTTTAGAGAGTTGTCTACGGTAGTGAGAGTGGCTTGCTCAAGGTCACATAGCCGATTTGTGTCAGAGCCCAGATGAACCTAAGAAAAAGAGAAAGAGGTAAGAGGTGTGTGTGTGGCGGGGGGGTGGCATAGGAGGAGAAGAACTCATAGCTAGACACTGCTCTTTCTAATACTGTTTGTTCATTTTAAGGTACCTTATGCAATTCCTAAAAGACATGTACATTTTGGTCTGATTCTTTTGATTACTTGATTTCCCCCCCCCAACATTTTACATTTTATAACCCGGACTACAGGGATATTACTAGAGTGGCCAAAGATCCCTAAACACGTCAGCAGGGGAGCCAGAAACCAAACTGAATCTTCTTTGAATGAAAGTTACAAGTTCCTATGTGGAAAGTGAAGCGCTTTTAACTCAAGACTTGGGGGGAAATAACTGTGAATTAAGACTTAGGAGACCTCGATTCTAGACCCCCCTCTGTCTGGGCCTCAGCTCCTTTCTCTTTGAAATGAAGGAGTTGGGAGAGATGATCTCTCAGGCCCTCCCAGATTTAACATTCTCTAATTCTGTGCTCTGCATCACCCTGGCCCAGCTGTGCAGAGAGTAAAATTGTTATTTGGGATGAGATTTTATTTTGAGTCTCCCTGAATTTATTATTCACTTCCTGCCTTGGATATTTTCTTATCATTATTGTTTCCTAAACAGCAGCTTCCTCCTTTGAAAGGAGGCTCATTATCATTTCCCTCCAGGTGTACTTCAAGGCGGTTATCTATAGTAAATCCTATCTCATTTATTTCCACGGGGTTCAGAGAAGATGAGCTGATTAATATTCCTACTTGCCTTATAAATCCATCCTTTCTGGAATTTACTCTCCTGCTCAGTTTAGGATCATTAGTGAATTTAATCAATGCAGGCTTTCCATTTTCATCAAGATGATTAATAAACATAATAGGAAGTCCAGGCCCCTCTGGGACATTGTGCATGACTGTTCCTTAACCCTTGAGGGGACAATAATAATTATACTCTGCTTGAGGCCAATCAGGAACTTTTTTTTTTTACCTTCTCAGTCTTCCCTTCTAAACCACCCTCTCCTCCTCCCCCACCTTGGCTCTTAATTGGCATCCTATAGCTGACCATCTGGGTATGAGTTGACAATAGTATTACATGAGATAAAGCTTGAGATCTTCCAAACAGTCTCATGTAGGCCTCAGTCACCCTAACAGCTTTTCCTTACCTAATCCTTAGTGAATTCTTCCTAAGTGAAATGTTATCAACCAATTTCAAATACCTTATTTGACTTGACCCTCACAGCAACTCTTTGTAAGGTTCACACCTGTGCTATCCTGGGGGAAAAAGGGTGTGCCTCAGTGAGATGTTCAACCAACCATGAGAAGATGGAGGCGTGTGTAGTTATTCACTAAAGTAACAAAACAGTATACTTCAATGTGCATTCTGGTTTCAGTAGTTTTTTCTCTGGAAGTGGATAACATTTTTAATCATAGTTCCTTTAGAATTGTTGGATCTTTGTGTTGCTGAAAATAGTTGTCATTCACAATTCTTCATCATACAATATATCTGTTAATGTGCACAATGTTTTCCTGGTTCTGCTTACTTCACTCTGCATCAGTTCATGTAAGCCTTTCCAGTTTTTTTCTGAAAGTATTTTGTTCATCATTTCTTATGGAACAATAGTATTCCATTACATCCATATACCACCACTTGTTCAGCCTTTCTTCAATTGATGGGCATCCCCTCAATTTCCAATTCTTTGCCACCACAGAAAGAGCTGCTATAAATATTTTTTGCATGCATAGGTGTGTTCCTTTCCTTTCCTTTTTTTTTAATCTCTCTGGGACACAGGTCTAGTAGTGGTATTGCTGGGTCAAAGGGTATAGTCCTTTGTAGCCATTCACTATTACATCACAGGTGAATTGTCCTGTTTTTGCCAGCCTAGATAGACTGGGTATGGCAGAGGCAGCCTGCAGCTGCTACTCCCCTGGAATGGATTTCGAATAACAAGAAGCCCCTGGGTATTCCATCAAACCAACCAAAACCATTCCAAAGACTTTGTAAACAACTTCCTCTCAGATGGGAAAACACAGGCTACCCAACACATCATGCCTAGAGGAAGCTCATTGTCTCATTTTGGCTTAAACCATTTGGAAATGAAAACAAGATGAAAATCTCTGCTCTGCTGCTATGGAGAGAGAGGGGAAACTATCACCCTCTGTTGCTGGGTCTCCTGTTTTATAGTCAGTAATCAGTGCCTCCATTTCCCCCACTCCAGGAGTGCAACCTCTAGTCAAGATTCTTAATCTGAGTTCAGTTTACATGTCCAGAGTTTCAAGGCTGTTAATGGCTCATGTAGTAAGTTATCTAAGTCTCACTACTCTCATTTTACCGATGAGAAGATTGAGCGTCAGCATGATTTGTTGACATATCTACTGATTGGCAGAGGGCCCCCTATAATAGGTGTGTGCCTTCAACTTCTAACATACAACCTTGCATTTCCTCATCAATGGCAAATTCTTTGAGGATGGATTTGATTTGGGGCAGTAGACAAGGAGCACTCAAAGCCAAATCTAATGTATACAGTAAATGTTCTAAAGATCAAAGATCCCAGCCTTGGGTTGAGTCCCAATGCTTGGATCTCTGCATTTCATGTTTTTTTCATATGTAAATTGACAAGTTTGGGCTAGATGACCTATAAGGTACTTTTCAACTATAAGATCCTAGGAGCCTATGATTTATCAAATTAGCTTAATCTCTGTGAATAAAGTGTTGATTCTGGATTCAGGAAGACTCATCTTCCTGAGTTCAAATCAGAAACTTACTAGCTGCGTGACCCTGGACAAGTCACTTAACCCTGTTTGTTTCAGTTTCTTCATCTATAAAATGAGCTGGAGAGGGAATAGCAAAGCACTCTAGTATCTTTGCCAAGAATACCCCAAATGGGGTCAGAAAGAGTGTGTCACAGCTAAAAGAAATGGCTGAAACAACTAAAAAAATCTCTGGCTTTGGAATCAGCAAATCACTTAACTTCTCTAGGACTCAGTTTTCTCATTTGTAAAAGGCCATTAGACTAGATAGTCTCCGAGGTCCCTTCCAACTCCACCCCTTTGATCATAATATTGTTTTGATAAAAAAAAAAGTAACAGTTACTGTGAAATGATTGGGATGGAGTGGAAAGACCAATTAATATATTTGGAGTTAGAAGACCGGCTCTTGAATTCTTTTAATTCCTGGGTGACTTTAAGGAAGTTATTTCACCTCTATGGGCTTCAGGGTTGCTGTTGTTTCCTTCTTTAAAAATAGGAAGTGGAATGAAATGATTCTAGGTCAGTGGTTCTCAACCTTCCTAATGCCACAGCCCTTTAATACAGTTCCTCATGTTGTGGTGACCCCCCAACCATAAAATTATTTTCGTTGCTACTTCATGACTGTAGTTTTGCTACTATTATGAAGCTATCTGATATGCAGGATGTATTTTCATTGTTACAAATTGAATATAACCCACAGGTTGAGAACCGCTGCTCTACAGGTATCTCACCCTGCCCCCATCCTAGATCCAGTGAAGTGAGAGGAAAAGATCCAAATTCAATGCACTAGTTGTAGAATTGTAGTAGTCCAGCTAATCTCAAAGTATGGTCAGTATACCACCGACTGTTCACGAAACCCTTTAATGGGGTCTGTGAGGGCAAAGCTGTTTTTATGATAATACCAAGACATTTTAATTTCTAACATCGATGGATGCAGCCCCCATAAACAACAACTCTTTGAAGGGAAGGGGGGTAGTCCTCAATAATTTTTAAGAGTATAAAGAGATTCTGAGACCAAAAGCATAAGAATCTGTGCTATAGGCTGTAGCTTTGTACTCAGTTTCTGATAAGCATTTGAGCTATACTTGCCTGCTGTAGGAAATGGGAATTACTGTTAGACAGTCAGTCAACAAGCATTACTGGCTGTGCACTATTTATTGGCTATTGTTGTCATTGAGTTGTTTCAGTCTTGTGCTGCTCTTCCATGACCCCATTTGGGGTTTCCTGGCAAACATATTGGAATGGTTTGCTATTTCCTTCTCTAGCTCATTTGACAGATAATTGAAACTGAAGCAGAGTTAAGTGATTTGCACAGGGTCACACAGCTAGTAAGTGTCTGAGGTCACATTAGAACTCAGGAAGATGAATCTTCCTGATTCCAAGCCAGTGCTCTGTCCACTGTGCTACCTAGCTGCCCATTGGCCCCCCTATTGGCCAAGCACTGTGCTAAATGCCTGAGGCACAGAGGAAGATAAAAAGGGCCCTAGTCTTCAAGGAGTTCACTTTTTAATGGGGAAGAAAGACGTGGACATAACTAGGTTCATATGAGATGTAGAGAGGCAGCCTAATATTAGCCAGACAACTAGACCTGACAGAGCCTACATTCTAATTACAAGTGAGAGAATGCTCTCTACCAAGGCTGCTCAGCTTCTGCTGTGTGTCTTCCAGTCTTGGACATTCCTGGTGCACTGAGAAGTTAAAAGACTCCGTCTGGGTCCTACAGGTAGCACGTGTCAGGGGTGGGTCTTGAACCCAGATCTTATTGAGACTAAGCTCTCAATTCATTAAAGCAAGCTGGATAAAGGGGTTGTTTTTTAGGAGAAATAACATTGGACCTTTAGGTCAGATTGGTTTACTGATTAACTTTTCCACTCTCCAGTATCACCTGGCACAGAACAGGGCCCAGAAGGAATCCTTCTGGACTGAAGGGTGAGGATGAAGGACGGAAAGAGCCTGGGGAGACCCTGTGCATCTAGAAGGCACTACCAGATAACCAGAGTTGGGGTGCAAATAACCCACCTCCCTATTTTGCTAGGCCCAGCCCTTCTATACTCCAATACTTCCTGTTTGCCAAACATTTTACTCCCCAGTGGAAGGAGCGGTTTTATTTTTATCACTATTCAGTATCACCATCTCTTCCTCCACTATGCTGTCTTATCTTTAGGGCTAACTTCCTATTTTCTCATTTTTTTTCATTTTAAAACTTTCTTAACTTCTGCATGTTGTATTTTTTTTTACTATCTCTTGTTTACCAAAATTATTTATTTATTTTCAGGATGCTCATGTTTGAGTCTAATGGTGAGATTTTAGTTTTCTGACTCATCTGTCTTGCTCCCCACTTCTGCCCCAATATCCTTAATGAGACCCAAATACCCTATGTAAGAAGAGCAATTTTGAAAACAAGAAAGAAAAGTTCCCATGGTAATGGATTGGCAGAGCAAAGTTTGTGTCTAAGCCAATGCCTTGACAAACTTTCTTCTAGAGAAAGAATCTTTGAGCTTGTTTCTAATTGACTCCCTCAGACAGTTTTGGTTTTCCTGATCCCAATCTACTATTAATCTTTTCTGTCAGTCACCAGTCACAACAGTATCCTTACAAACTAAAAATTGGCTGGAGACTTTAATGCACAAGTTTTAATGCACTAAGGGAAATTCTGAGAGCCTAAGGGAGTAAATTAATGGTTGACTCAGGTTTAAAACATGATTTTTAATCATCTAATTTTATTCAAGATGTTGTGTTCATGATTTGGCACTCAAAGACGCATTTGTATTAAGGGAGGAAAACACATTAAAAAAAATCCATCACGATGTAAAAACAAAGGTCTTAGACTCATTCAACTGTGGTTTCATAACTATGATTCATTGCTGACTGCCAGGGAATTTCCCGTAAAATTATTGCTAGTAACATGCCTCTCTTCACCAAGAAGCCCAGGTCCTCCACTCTGTCATGGTGTACATTCCCCAAGGGTGTGCCACAGTCAGCCAAAGTATGGCACTCCCCAGTGGCAGAGGAATCTGTGAAAATGAGCACCTGCTCCCACAACCAAGGACTGAAGATTAAGGGTGGGTCTCATGGAACTCAAGCTACGAGTTGGAGGGTATAACTCTAGCTAGCTTATTAGGATTATTTTTAATATTCACCACATTCCCTCCTATGTCTTATTGGCTCATGAGACTATGTCTGTGGGAAAACTTCACCACTAGTCAAGAGACTAACAAGGTTTTAAGTTAGAATGGGTCTTAAAATATTTGCAGATCCTATACATGATTGCATGCCACCATGAAGGGGGGGAAGGGAGGGAAGAAAATCTGAAACTCAAATGAATGTGGGACTGAATCTTGTAAATTAAAAGTAAATAAGTAAATAAAAAAATTAAAAAAAAAAAGAATGGGTCTTAAAAGAATATCTAGTCCAGGGGTGGGGAACCTGTGGCCTCGGGGCCACAGTTTAACCCTCTAATTTCACCTATAACAAAACTGAGGCCCAAATTGGTAAGGCTAGCCTCATACCAGTTAGGAGCAGAGCTGCGGCTGGAAACTCAATTTCCATCCAGCCTGAAAGATGGATTGACTGGTTTCCTTGCTTAATGGCTTCTTGGACCAGTGGTTAAGTCAGTTCTTATAAGGCTCATTCCAAGGAATGACTTCTTTCCTAGCTTCTATACTAAGACAGAGACCTACATACTTTCATTGGGCTCAGCAGTAGTTTCCTTGTGTTGTCTTTTCATTCCAGCATCTCAGTATCCTTTTTATTGCTGCTTCTGTTGTTGTTTGAACCTTTGTTCTGGGTTCGGACTTTGGTTTGGAACTCTGGCTTTGTCTCAGAATTCTGACCTGGTCTGGTATCTTTTCACTGACTTTTCTTCTAGTGATAGGATTGCCATTCATATGTCTTTTGCTTTATACCTAGCCAGTGCCCTGGACCTGATTCTGTTAGAGCCTTGCATTTAGCTGCCCCTTTCTATCTTGATTTTGGATATTAATTCCATTAATAAGGGTAATTTATCCCATTAATAAACAGAAAGATCAGTAAAGTGTAAGAAGATAAGTGTGTTGGCAATTGGGAGGCTTAGATATTAGTTCCAGCTCTGCCAAAAACTAGCCATATGACTTTATTTGGGTCTCCAATTGAATTTCTATAATAAAAGGGAATTGGATTAGGTGATTTTTTAGGTTAATTCAGTGAGGATTTATTGAGCTTATACTGTATGTAGAGAGAACAGGTACTAGGGAAGATACAAAGTTTAAACAAGACTTGGAATTTGCAAGTAGCTACCGGTTTTAGCATTCTGTATGTAGGTAACTACTTATGTGATATAGTTTAATGAGTGCTTAAGGGCCTACCTTCCTTCAAATATCTCCCTGGGGACCGCTATGGTGCCTGGAATTCTTTGCATAAGAGAATTTTTCCATTTGTATTAAAATATTGCCTTTGTAAGACCCTTCCTATAATGGACATGTTACCTTGCAGGGCTAATTTGAAACCCATTAACAACAAGCTCAGGGGCCAGAATTACCATTCTTAGCTTGGAGGCCATAACAAAAACAGGTGGTGAGCTGTATTTAGCCCTGTGGGTCATAGTTTACCGACCCCTCAGCTAGATGAATGTGTCATTAACTAGCCTCGGGGAGCAGTACACTATGAGGCATTTGATGCTGGTGTTGACGGAGGGAAGACATATTTGACAGAACACTGATTGTGCGTAGATGTGATAATCAGCAAAGTTACTTCAGTCAGCTACATCCCCAGCAATGAAAGGTATGCTACGAGTTTCAAATGGTCATTATCCCTTACTAGGGAAAACCGGGATATGCACATGCAGGTCATAAGTTTAATTGGCCCTTACTAACCCGGGATCACCTGGGGGAAGCAGGTCTGGGACCTAGATGTTTTATTCCACTTGCAGTCCCTTTGGGTTTGTTGTATGACCAGAATAGATTCGTTTGGTTCTTAGGTAAATATATTTCTGAAAGATCAGCAAGTGCATGCATCTTTTTGGTCATTCATGAATTTAGGACCAGTTATTCAGTAATGTTAATGTGCTTACAGTACCCTCCAGGAATAAGCACAAAGAACAGGATTTTTGTGTAGGCCATTTAATGCTGAAATTCTCCCTCATCTTGGTAGCCAGGTGGGGTAATGGAGAGAGTATTGGGCTTGGAGTCAGGAAGACACAAGTTCAAATCCCTGAAGGTACTTTACATGTCAGCACTATATAAATTCTTGTTGAGTTGTTTGACTGTGGGCAAGTCAATTAAGCTCTTAGCCTTAATTTCTCATCTATATAAAAGGGATGATAAGAGCAACTACTTCTCAGGGTTGTTGTGAGGATCAAGGAAGATAATATATTATCATTTACCCTCGAGGTCTATTTTTAGATCAGAAACCTAGTCCATGATCAAGATGGAAGCATTGAAAGACCATACTTCCGTGGGCAGCCCAAGGTGGGTTGGCCCACTCACTTCCACAGTCTGTGTGGTCTGAGTTAACTAACTTGGTTCTTGGAGTCCAGGCACTCTTTGGAGCTATCATTGCTCTTCATGCATTGAAACCATAGCATAGTATGTAAAGCAGAGGGCCCTGAATTTCTCATCATTCCATATTTTCCAAATGTGTTTAATTGTGATAGTATAGATATTAGGAAAATAAAGTCAAATCCTGTGAATATTATTAATTTTTTTTTTCTTTCTTGGTTCTGGCAACAATAGCAGATGTTTAAATAGCATTTTAAGGACTGGAAAGTACTATGCATACATAATTTCATTTGGTCCTCAAAACAACCTCCATGAGGTCAGTATTGTAGGGATTATGATCTCCGTTTTGTGGGTAAGGAAATAGACTCAGAGAGGTTATGATTGATGGTTGGTTACACTGTTAGTAAAGGTCAGAAGCAGGATTTGGGTGAGGTGTTTCCTGATTCTATGCCCAATGTCTTTACAATGCAGTGACTGGCCTTATTCCTCACATGCAAGGTGCTCCATTTCCCAACTTGGAATATTTTTGCTGGCTATGTCCTCCATACCTGGAATGTTCTCCCTCCTCATCTCTGCCTACTGGCTTCATTGGCTTCCTTCAACTCTCAGCCAAAGTCCTAGCTTCTAGAGGAAAAAGCCTTTCCCAATTCCTTTTAATGCTAATACTGTGGATATTCCTGAGTATGGGTTAGAGATGCAGAAGAGTTTCCAGACCAGGAATGCCTAAAATGGGGTCCATGCAGACTTTTAAAAAATATTTTGTAATTGTATTTCAATGTCATTTGATTCCTTTGTAGTTCTATGTGTTTTATTTTATCCATTTAAAAACATTATTCTGAAGAGTCCAAAGGCCATTTCAGCAGATGGTCAAAGGGGTCCATGACACACAAAAAGTTAAGAACTCATGTTTTAAAACCAACAACCTATTCGCTTCCCAAGACCTTATTTCATGTAACCATGGTTTCCATGTCTTTACTAGCTAGCACAAATCATTTCCACTTTCTTTGATTATCTATTCTTCCTCAATCTATACTAGTACAAAGAGATGATTGGAGATAGCTGAGACAGGATCTATTGTTGGTCAGACCCTCTACTGAAGAGACCAAAGCTTGTGCTAAGTTTTTTCTGATCTTCCTTTATCAAGTATATTGGGAAGTGATATGGTACAAGGGAAAAAGAACAAGAGATTTAGAGTCAAAGGATGTGGGTTTGAATCTTGCCTCTGCCACTCACTTCCTGGGTAAACTTGGCTTGGATGACTGACATGTAATCTCTTCCTTGGACTGTCTTTTTTAGCTTAGTAGAACCTTGCATTCCTCTGGTCTAACCTTTAAGAACATCGTATCACCACATTACCCTTGCTGAGACATCTGAGTACCCTGCCTCAGTTTCCTCTTTTGTAAATTGGAGGATGGGACTTTATGACTTCTTAGGTATCTTTCAGCTCTGTATCTGTGATCCTATCACCTGTGTGACTTTCGGAAAATCACTTTACTTCTCTGTCCTCAGTTCTCTTATCTATATTATAAGAGGATTCGATAAGATGACCTATTAAGGCCCTTTTAGCACTAACCCTATGAAGGATTGTAGGCTTCTACTTTGACCATGACAAAGCAAGCATTCTCCCTTGGTTTATCAAGGGGATAGTTGGGCTGAATAACCAGAGAGTGGTTTAACTGAAAAGATTTTTGTAATCATGGTTAGAAGCAAACAGCATTGTTATCATGATTTGGCATGGCTCTGGGGTGTATGGGATTGCTCAATTTGAGATGTAAACACAAGTGGGTGTGTGGTTTTGATAATATTTGTGAGGATCTCTAGGTTTTGCTACTGGGCCAAATTCTTTCTCTTTCCAACTCTGAGGAAAAAATGTTTTACAATGATAGGTTAATTTTTGTGGTTTAAAGTTTTTCCCTTTCTAATAAATATGAATGATAGATTTAAAAAACCAATATCCTCATTTTTTTAAGCAAGGAAAGGCAGGTAGCAGACTGTTCAATGGACCACCAGCAAACATTTATTAAATGCCTGCTATGAATAAAAAAAAAGGCGATCATCAATAGAAACACTAGGCATTTTTCACTTTTCCCCCCTAAAGTCCCACTCTGATACCTCCCATTAGATTATAAACTCTATGAGATAGTAAGCTCCTTGAGGGCAAGGTCTGTCTTTTACCTCTTTTTGTTTAGCATGGTACCTGGCACATAGCAGGCATTTAATTGATTAATTGATTGAGAATTGAATCCAATCGAGCTTGTATTCTGGAGGGCCAAAGCCATGTAATACAACCTCTGGCAGTTCCTACTGGGTATGGTCCCAGAAATTTAGATGAAACCAATAAACATTTATTAAGCATCTGTCTTGTGCCAAGCATTGTGCTAAGCAGTGGGGATACAAAGAAAGGCAAAAACATGGTTTCTACTCTCAGGTAGATCACATGTTAATAGAAATACTTGTTAAATTTTAGAAGGTTCATCACTAGGTTGACTACAAAAATTATTGAATTTTTCAGCCAAAGAAATGTACAAAAAAATTCTACTAAATTGTCTAGAGATGGCGATCTATGTTGGTTGAGATTGGACCAACAATGAAGAAATCAATTAAATCTTTTTTTAATGTGCCTACTATATACCAGCTGTTGGAGATGTAAAGAGCTTGTATTCTATAAGGGGAGACAGTATGCACATATATAATGACATAAGATGTGCAAAAAAGAAACCCAAGGTAATTTTGTAAGTCAAGTCACTAGTACCTGGACCTGGAAAGGCTCCATGTGGAAGGTACCTGCAGTTGAGCTTTGAAGGAGACCAGAGATTCTAAGAGTCAGGGCCAAGAAGGGAAGCATCAATACTTGACATAAGCAGCAAACATCTCTAATCTGACCAGGCTAGAGAGGATACTACCAAAGAACATGAATTCTGTTGGAGCCTCAGTTTCCCCATTGGTTAAAAATAGCAAATACTTGTTATAAGCCTGTATTCAGAGAACACAGTGTTAGGTCCTGGTGGAGATACATTTAGATAAGACGGCATTCATGGGTCTCATAGTCATGTAGTGGAACATTGTACATGTGAATTCATCTGTTTTTCTCAAGTTACTGTCATCTATCTATCATCTGTCTATCTAGATATTTTTCTAATAATAATAGCTAGTGTGTATAAAGTGCTTTAAAGCTTGCAAAATACTTTTAAAAATATTTCATTTTATCCTCCTAACAGCACTGGTGCTTTTATCATCTTCATTTTCAGATAAGGTAGAGATCAAGTAACTTACCCAGGGTTACATAACTAATAAGTTCCCAAGGACAGATCTGAACTCAGATCTTTATTCCAGGGACACACTTCTATCCACTGAATCACCAAGTTGCCTCTATTATACATCTCCATCTATTGTAATTCACGTGTTATATAGTTCAGTGCATTCAGGGAGTCAAGGGAAAATGTGCGTGGTTCAAGGGCAGATAAGTTGTGGAAATCAGGGAAGACTTCATGAAGTGAACTGTCTTTGAGCTGGGCTTTAAAGGACAGGTGAAAATACAACAGATGAAGTGGGAATCCAAGAACTTGAAAGAGTGAATGCACTCCTTCGTGAATTTCTGGAGTAACCTACACACTGTGGTGGTCTAGAAAGAAATTTGAACCGTGTCAGCATTCTGATGAAATGCTGTGGAAGCAGTCCGAGTGATGGATACAACAGTGAACTACAGGTTAGGTGATCTGGAGGTTTGACTCTCCAATTAGCTGTATGATAAGGGTCAACACCCCCCCCCCCACACACACACCCCTGTCTCTGAATCTCAGTCTCTTCACCTGCAAAACAAAAGCCTTGAACCAAATGACCTCAGTACCTTTCTAGCTCTAATAATTTACAAATCTAAAAGACCCCTTGCTTTCTATTCCTTTCGAAATGTATTATGTTAAATATTTGCTTCCTCAAGTGTTAATTTCAATGGATATGATAATCTTGGTATTTCTATACTGAGCAAAAAGGAAGTCTGCAAAAACTATTGAGCTGAATTTCCATTTTGGGGAATTCTGGTGTTCTTAGGACTACTCACTGGGTGAGCTGCCTCCAGCCTCCACCCCCTAGGCTCCAACCCCTCTGAAAGCTGTGTTAGGCTTGCTTTTTGGAGCTCTTCCAAGCTAAGGTTATTCACTTATTTATTGTTTTAAAGATGATTTTAAGTGGTTCTTGGCTTAACCTGCCCAATGTAATAATGTTGTTTTTTTTTCTCTTGTACAGGAGAGGATGAACCAACCCACCTGACAGAATGGCTTTTGTCTGTGCTCATGGCTACTGCCTGCTTTCTTCTGATGAGTCTCTTCTTCATATGTCGAATGTAGGTATCTTCTAAGCCTTGCTCTTGAGGCACCCAGTAGAGCCAACAAATCTGGCTCTTTGCCTGCCCATCACTTATCACTCCCATCCTCTAGCGAAACAATTGCGTGCACAGAAAGGCAAGGCATTGAAACTGGTCATCTGTGGGTCTTTTCTGGGCCTGTTCTCTGAGATTATTGTTGTACAAACAAGAGGGGCTGATCTACGGAGATACAAGCTCCAGGAAGCTGCTGGGCGCCAGTGAAATTCTACCCTTGACTTTGCTAATAGTGTGGTCATTTTTGTGAAGGCCTGTGAATTATTCAGGCAGCTCTTTCATTTCTTTGCTGACTTCCCTTACGTCTTTTGTTGCCTTTTGGGGAGGGCCAGCATGGGCCTTTTTACATGGCAGGTGTTCCTTCTAGTACAGTCGGCTCTCCCCACTGTGAGCTGAAATAACAACCAAACCCCCCTGCCAGGGCCATGTGATTACTTTGTACTTGGGTAGGCATTTGCTGGCTCCCGGGTCCTCCTGTCCCCAAGTGGCTAATTGCACTTGAACCAAACAATGATTCCTGTGATGACTTGCACGTATATGAAGAGAATCTAGATGTCAGGGGAAACTGTGTTGTTTTTTCCCCCCTTTACTCAAGTAACTTCAAATAGCCCTGCTTCCAGGTCCAGAAACTGGGGTTCACTAACATGTGTCGTTCAGCGTATCTAAGAACGTTCTCCCTTTTAGCCCTCATGTGATTTAGGAGAATGCCATTCTCAGAGATGATTATGTTTCTGAACAATTTCACTGTTGTTAATTAGAAAGTTCTTGTGTTATGTCCACAGGGAAGGCACAGTTCTGAATGGGCTGTTATAATTTATCTGATATAGGTATTATCAGAGGCTTTCCATATATGATTTTCAAGGATTTAGGAGGCAATAAAATATATTCACGTGAAAACAATTCTGAATATAATTCAACTTTTCCTGTGTGGTTCAGGACATTGTGATATTTATGGGTCAGCACTAGGGACATCAGTTATCACTGTTCATGTGCTGGTAACTGCTGTGTATTGCCTTTAGAGTTGGCTAACCTGGGTATTATCTCTCAGTTATCAGCTGTGTGACCATGGGCAAGTAGCTCAAACTCTCTGAGCCCCAGTCAATAATACATGGTAATTTAAATTGGTAGAGCAAGTGTCCTATAATCGTGAAGCCATTGGTCTGGTTCGAACAGCAATGCCCTACTTCATAGCACTGTTGTGAGGATCACAATGAGATAAGGCATATAAAAGGACAGGAATCAGGCCTATAGGGAACTCCCAAATGAGGAAATTCACTCTACCAATGGAGATTGGCTCTTTTCTGCAACTCATGGTCTTAGAAAGTTGTCTAGAGCACTAAGAGGTTAATTGACTTGCCCAAGGTCACATGGTCCTTATGTGTCAAGGTCAGGACTTGAACCCAGGTTTCCCCAGTTCCTGGGCTAGCTCACTTTCCACTTTTCCCACACTGCCTGTAAGTGCCTGCATTGTAATGTATGTGTCACCTGTTTGTGGCATTCCTTGTCAATAAGAATTCTGAGTAGATAGAACACCAGTGTGTTTACTTTAGCATGTATCTTTTTTCTCAAAAAATTTAATACATTTTTTTACATAACAATTATATTAAATATATTTCCACAATAGTCCTATTGTGAAAGAAGAATCAGAACAAAAGAGAAAAACCACAAGAAAGAAAAAAACAACAAAAAAGTGAAAATAGTTTACTTTGATCTGCATTCAGCTTCCTTAGTTCTTTCTCTGGATGTGAATAGCATTTTCCATCATGAATTCTTAGAAATTGTCTTAGATCATTGCATTGCTGAGAAGAGCTAAGTCTATTAAAGTTGGTCATTGCACAATGTTGCTGTTACTGTGTACAGTGTTCTCCTGGTTCTGCTCACTTCACTCAGCATCAGTTCATGCAAGTCTTTTTAGGTTTTTCTGCAATCTGCCTGCTGATTACTTCTTATAGCATAGTAGTATTCTGTTGCATTCATATACCACAACTTGTTCAGCTGCTCCCCGATTGATGGGCATCCCCTCATTTTTCAGTTCTTTGCCACCACAAAAAGAACTGTTATAAATAGTTTTGCACATGTACGTCCGTTCCCAATTTTATGATCCCTTTAGGATACAGACCTAGTAGTGCTATTGCTGGATCAAAAGGTATGCACAGTTTTACAGCCCTTTGGAATTGTTGAATCAGTTCACAAGTCCACCATTAGTGTCCTCATTTTCTCACATCTTCTCCAACATTTATCATTTTCCTTTTCTGTCATTTTTAGTGAATCTGCTGGATGTGAGGTGGTACCTGAGAGTTGTTTTAATTTGCATTTCTTTTATTTATTGATTTTTAGTTTTCAACATTCATTTCTGCAAGATTTTGAGTTACCATTTTTTTCTTTCCCTGTCTTTCCCCTACCACCACCCCAAACTAGCAAGCCCACTGAATACTCCTTCCCCCAATCTGTTCTCTCTTATATCCTCCTGCTTCACCCCCCCTAATTTTCTAGTAGGGCAAGATAGGTTTCTATACCCCATACCTGTATATCTTATTTCCCAGTTGCACATAAAAAAATTTTTTTTTAAACATTTGTTTTTGAAATTTTGAGTTCCAGATTTTTTTCCCATCTTCCTTCTTCACCCACCCCCACTGGGAAGATAAGCAATTCAATATAGGTTGTACATGTGTAGCTAGGCAAAACATTTCCATAGTAGATATATTGTGAAAGACTTAACTGTATTTCCCTCTATCCTATCCCACCCCCTACTTATTCTATTTTCTCCTTTGACCCTATCCCTTTTCAAAAA
>CM053583.1:387740047-387767502 GCA_028627135.1 Pseudochirops cupreus
AGATACCCAATTGAGTGTGTATGTTATTCCCTCCTTAGGCCAAATTCAATGAGAATCAGGTTGTCCCATTCCCTTTCACCTTCCTTCTCTTCCCCTCCATTGTAACAGTTTTCTCCTGCCTCTTTTATATGAGATAATTTACCCTAGTCTATCTCTCCCTTTCTTCTCCCAATAAATTCCTCTCTCACTTCTTAATTTTATTTTTTAGATATCATCCCTTCATATTCAACTCATCCTGTGCCCTCTGTCTATGTATACATGAACATACAAATGCTCACACTCACATATATATTTATATACACATATACCTCCTATACATACATACATAAGTATGTGTATATATGTATACATATATACATTATATATATGTATACACACACACACATATTCCCTTCAGCTATCCTCATACTGAGAAAATCCTTATGAGTTACAATGACCTTTTTTCCATGTAGGAATGTATAGTTCAACTTTAATAAGTTCCTTATGATTTCTTCTTCCTATTTACCATGCTTCTCTTGCTTCTTGTATTTGAAACTCAAATTTTCTGTTCAGCTCAGGTTTTTTCATCAAGAATGCTTGAAAGTCCTCTATTTCATTGAGTGACTATATTTTCCCTGGTAGCATACTCAGTTTTGCTGGGTAGGTGATTCTTGGTTTTAGTCCTAGCTCCTTTGACCTCCAGAATATCATATTCCAAGCCCTTTGATCCCTTAATGTAGAAGCTGCTAGGTCTTGTGTTATCCTGATTATGTTTCCACAATACTCAAATTGTTTCTTCCTGACTCTTTGCAGTATTTTTTCCTTGACCTGTGAACTCTGGAATTTTGCTATAATATTCCTAGGAGTTTTCTTTTCAGGAACTTTTTCTAGAGGCAATCAGCGAATTCTTTCAATTTCTATTTTGCCTTCTGGTTCTAGAATATCAGGGCAGTTTTGCTTGATAATTTCTTGCAAGATGGTATCTAGGCTCTTTTTTTGATCATGGCTTTCTGGTAGTCCAATAATTTTTAAGTTATCTCTCCTGGATCTATTTTCCAGGTCAGTGGTTTTTCCAATGAGATATTTCACACTGCCTTCTATTTTTTTCATTTGTTTGGATCTGTTTTATAGTATCTTGATTTCTCATAAAGTCATTAGCTTCCAATTGCTCCAATCCAATCTAATTACTCCTTAGTAGTTCTCTTCAATGAGTTTTTGAAATTTCTTTTCCATTTGGCAAATTTGGCTTTTTAAAGCACTCTTCTCCTCATTGGCTTTCTAGGTCTCTTTTGCCATTTGAGTTAGTCTATTTTTTAAGGTGTTATTTTCTTCATTGTATTTTTGGATCTCCTTTAGCAGGCTGTTGACTTATTTTTCATGATTTTCTTGCATCATTCTCATTTCTCCTCCCAATTTTTCCTCCACTTTTCTTACTTGAGTTTTAGAATTCTTCTTGAGCTCCTCCATGGTCTGTACCCAGTTCAAATTTTTCTTGGAGGCTTTTGATGCAGGAGTTCTGACTGTATTGTCTTCCTCCCACTCCATGCCTTGATCTTTTTTTGTCCCCCAAAAAAGGATTCTATCATCTGTTTGTGCTTCCATTGCTTGCTTATATTGGCAGCTAATTACTTGACTTTTGAGCTCTTTGCCACAGTAGAACTCTGATTCCAGAATGAAGAGAGCTATGTCCCAAATTGCTGGGGTTTTTGCAGCTGCTGGAGCTATTAGATAGGTGCCTGAGATAAGCCCCCACACACTCTGGTTCACTGGTCACACACCCCAGGACTACCACCCAAGACTGTGAACCAGATCCAAGCAGGTCAAAGCAAGAGTGATTACCCTCTGAAAGGTCACTTGGTCCCCCTACAATTTGCAAGTGAAGAGCTCTGGAAGCAGCCACATGGCCACAGCTGTAGTCACTGAGCCTCACTGCGTCTCACCCCGGGGTCCAGCAGCCAGACCATGCTCTTGTGTGCCCCCCTCCCCCCCATTCCAATAAAGTTCCACACTGACCTATTACTTTGTCTTTGGCATTTATGGATTGAGAAGTCTGGAAACTACAGCTGCTGGTGATTTACTCTCTTGAAGTCTGCTCCAGCCACTGCTAGTTGGGGCCACCCTGGGCCTAAAATTGCGGCTCAGGTGGGACTGTGCTCAGCTCCCAGTGCGCTGCAATGGACCCTTCCTGCCGGCCTGCCAGGCTTCCTTCAGTGGGAGATTTGTTTCTCTCTGTCAATTTGTGGGTTCCGTAGCTCTAAAGTTTGTTTAGAGTCATTTTTAACATGTTTTGGAGGAGGTGGAAGCTGGAGCCACACAGAAGTCCTGTTTCTACTCCATCATCTAGGCTCCGCCTAATTTCCATTTCTCTGATCAATAGTGATTTAGAACATTTTTCATATGACTATAGATAGCTTAAATTTCTTCATCTGAAAACTGCCTGTTCATATCCTTTGACCATTTATCAGTTGGAGAATGACTTGTATTCTTATAAAGTTGACTTAGTTCTCTATATATATTTTATAAATGAGGCCTTTATCAGAAACACTGTTTGAAAAAATTGCTTCCCAGCTTTCTGCTTTCCTTCTAATTTTGGTTGTGCTGAATTTGTGCAAATCCTTTTAAATTTAATGTAATCAAAGTTGTATATTTTGTATTTCATAATGTTCTCTATCTCTTATTTTCTCATAAATTCTTCCATTCTCCATCTTTCTGACAGGTAAACTATTCCTTGCTTGCCTAATTTGCTTATGGTATCACCTTTTATGTCGTGTACCCATTTTGACCTTATCTTGGTGTATGGTGTGAGATGTTGATCTGTGCCTGGTTTCTGCCATACTGTTTTCCAGTTTTCCCGGCAGTTTTTGTCAAATAGTGAGTTCTTATCCCAGAAACTGGAATCCTTAGGTTTATCAAACAGTAGATTACTGTAGTGCTTTATTAATGTGTCTTTTGTACTTAGCCTGTCTCACTGATATACCACTCTGTTTCCTAGCCAGTACCAAATAGTTTTGATGATTGCTGCTTTATAATGTAATTTTAGGTCTGGTGTGGCTGGGTCCCCTTCCTTTGCATTTTTTTTTCATTAATTGCCTTGCTATCCTTGACCTTTTGGTCCAGATAAATTGTGTTATTATTTTTTCTCGCTCTATAAAATAGTTTTTTGGTAATCTGACTGGTATGATACTGAATAAGCAAATTAATTTAGGTAGAATTGCCATTTTTATTCTATTAACTGAGCCTACCCATGAGCAATTGATATTTTTTCCAATTGTTTAGATCTGACTTCATTTATGAGAAGCGTTTTGTAATTGTGTTCACATAGTTTCTGGGTTTGTCTTGGCAGGCAGACTCCCTAATATTTTATATTGTCTATAATTATTTTAAATGGCATTTCTTTTTCTATCTCTTGCTGCTGGGATTTGTTGGTAAGATACAGAAATTTGATGATTTATGGGGTTTATTTTATATTCTGCAACTTTGCTAAAGTAGCTAATTGCCTTGAGTAATTTTTTAGTTGATTCTCTAGAATTCTCTAAGTAGACTATCATATCATCTCCAAAGAGTGATAGTTTTGTTTCCTTATTGCCTACTCTAACTCCTTCAATTTTGTTTTCTTCTCGTTGCTAAAGTTAACATTTCTAGTACAATATTGAACAATAGTGGTGATAATGGTCATCCTTATTTCACCCGTGATCTTATTGGGAAAACGAATAACTTATCCCTTTATAAATAATGCTTGCTGTTGGTTTTGGATATATACTACTTATCATTTTAAGGAAAACTTCATTTATTCGTATGCTCTCTAGTGTTTTTAACAGTAATGGGTGCTGTATTTTGTCAAAGGCTTTTTCTGTATTTGTAGAGATAATCATATTATTTGTTAGTTTTATTATTGACATGGCCAATTATGCTGATAGTTTTCCTAATACTGAACCAAACCTTCATTCTTGGTATAAATCCCACCTCGTCATAGTGTATTATTCTCATGATAAGTTGCTGTAATCTCTTTGCCAATATTTTATTAAAATTTTTTTTGCATCAATATTCATTGGTCTATAATTTTCTTTCTCTTTTTTGGTTCTACCTGGTTTAGGTATCAGCACCATATGTGTATCATAAAAAGAATTTGGTAGGCTTCCTTCTTCACTTATTTTTCTGAATAGTTTATATGGTATTGGAATTAATTGTTCTTTAAATGTTTGATTTTACTTGTTATTACTTGTAATTCACTTGTATCTGACCCTGGAGATTTTATTTCTTTTTCTAAAATAGGATTATTTAAATATTTTATTTCCTCTTCTGTTGATCTGGGTAATGTATATTTTTGTAAATATTCATCCATTTCTCTTAGATTGTCAGTTTACTGGCATACTGTTGGGCAAAATAGCTTCTAATTATTGTTTTTATTTCCTCTCTGTTGGTGGTGAATTCACCCTTTTCATTTTTGATACGGATAATTTGGTTTTCTTCTTTTTTAAAAAATCAAATTAATCAAATGTTTATCTATTTTGTTGTTATTTTTTATAAAACAGGCTTAGTTTTATTTATTACATCAATAGTTTTCTTATTATCAATTTTATTGATCTCTCATCTGATTTTCAGAATTTCTAGTTTGATATTAAATTGGGGATTTTTAATTTGTTCTTTTTCTAGCTTTTTTAGTTACATGACCAATTCATTGATCTGCTCTTTCTCCATTTTATTCATGGAAGCATTTAGAGACATAAAATTTCCCTTAAGTATTGTGTTGGCTACATCCCATAAATTTTGGTATGTTATCTCATTATTATTGTACCCTTTGATGAAATTATTGATTGTTTCTGTGATTTGTTGTTTGACTGACTCATTCTTTAGGATTAGATTAGTTTTTAGCCTATCTTTCCATGGCCCTTTATTACATGTAATTTTTATTGCATCATGATCTGGAAAGGATGCATTTAATATTTATGCTTTTCTGCATTTGCTTATGAAGTTTTTAATGCCCCAATATATGACCAAGTTTTTGTGTAGGTGCCGTATACCTCAGAGAAAAAGGCATATTCCTTTCTATCCCCATTCAGTTTTTTCTGAGGTCTATCATATCTAACTTTTCTAAAATTCTATTCACCTCCTTTACTTCTTTCTTGTTTATTTTGTGGTTAGATTTATCTAGTTCTGAGAGGGAGAAGGGGAGGTCCCTCACTAGTATAGTTTTGCTGTCTATTTCTTCCTGTAACTCTTAACTTCTCTTCTAAGAATTTGGATGCTATACCATTGACCAATTCATATTCCCCTTTGAGGTTTCACATGTAGGCATTTTGACATTGTTGTCTTCTTCTGAGTTTGTGTTTTGATCTTCCCTGTTGCCATAGTAGCTTTCTATGGTTAGGGATCTTTCCTATTTCTTGTTCCTTTTTTAGCTTATTTTGTGGCTTTTAAAGTTGAACTCTGCTTCTGGGGCATAGAGAGCACTGTCCCAAGCTTCTTGTGCTGAGGGCCAAGGGCTTGGCCACTGACTTTCTGCTCTGGTGCCTCAGGTGCTGGTGGCTTGCCCACTGTACTGGGATGGCCCAGCCTAGTTGTGCCTGTTATACCCTGAGTTCTGGGGCTGGCAATCTGCCTTCCGCACTCTTGCTAGAGGTCTCACAGATGGCCTGCTGTGTCACTGGCCTGCTAAGCCAAGACCGTGGGGCCTTGCTTGCTGATCTGTGCTGTGGCTTAGAGCCTCCACTGGCTTGCCTGGACACCCTCTGTACTGGGCAATGTTCCCCTTCTACCCAAATGAGACAGACCTTTCCTGAAGTCCTGAGTTATCTGAAGCTGGAAAACCATTTTGCTGTCTTTTTGAGGATTCTATTGCTCCAGAATCTATTTAGAGGTTTGACTTAATATCGTTTCTGAGGGAAACTGGGGAGAGCTAAGGCAACTTCCTGGCTTCTCTCCACCACCTAGTGTGTATCTTTTAAGGGCTATTTCTAGAGCAAAACTCTATGACCAGGGAACAAGAGGCCTTGTTTAAAATCTCTCCTTTACTTCTTTTTCAGCTGCCAGCTATGGACCAAATTGTTTCCTCCCATTCCAGCACCAAACAGGAAAGTTAAGGATCTCTCCTTAAATAACATCTATGAGGTAATTTCTGAAGAGTCTGGATATCTAACTTGCTCAGGAATACTTGTATAGTGTGCTGAAATTGGTACATCGAGTTTTTATGTAATGAAAGGATTTCGTCGCTGCAGACACCTATGTGCTATTCTCTGTCTCTCTGTCTCATATACGTACAAAGACAGACACATATGCGTACACACACACACACACACACACACACACACTCACACACACTTCTACCCCTTTGGTCAAGAATATTTTAATGGAATCATATGGTCTTTTCAGTTAAATAACTTGCTGAATTGCTTTCTTCTTCCCCATTCCTAGACTGTCTCTTTAGTTGTATCTCAGAAGCACAGATTTTGGGTTTTCTAGTTTATCTCATTTTGTAGATGATAGACTAGCGGAAGCAGAGGTTAAGTGACTTGTACAGGGTCACTCAGCTAGTAAGTGTCTAGAATAGGGTTCAAATCCAGTCCTTTCTGACTGTAAAGTCTGGCCCTCTCTCCACTTTACCACATAGCACCCCATAACTGTGGCTGTGCAGGCAGCGTTCACTGACTTTCACATCTTCTGCTCCATTCACTACTATGGAAAGGCAGCATAAGCCCTTTCTCCAGCATGATCAGCCCGGGTGCAATGCATTCATCACAGATCTTTATAGAGTACTTTTGTGGCACAAGGTCAGCCTGGAGGTGATCACCTCTTTGGCAGGGCCTGGTATGTTTGAACTCTCCTACCCAGACCTGAAATAAACACCAGGGGTGGCTGAGCCCAGGTGAACAGAGACCAGAGGCAATGTCCTGGACAAGTCAGGTCAAAGACCATGCATGCTTATCCCTGCTTCGTCCATTCCTTGGCTCCCCTTTGTTCTGGAAGTATTAGGTTAGCTTAGATAAAACCGTGGCCAGCATTTTGGAAGGGGAAGCCCGGTGACTAACAGTTCCCCGCCAAGCAGATGTTTGACCTCCCTTTCAATGTGTGTTTGAAATTCCTCTTGGATCTGACCTGCATTCTCCTAAGAACCACAGGTGATGTGAGCAGCAGACTTAAGTCCTTTGTCTGAGCCTCTTAATGGGTCATTTTAATGCTTGTATCTGATTTCCCCACAGAAAACAAGCGGTTCCTATTGATAGCAAAAGGAGTAGGCTTAAAAGCTTATTTCATAAGCTCATGGTTTGTTTTTAATTAAAAGTAAAAGCATCTGTTCAAAATAACCTGACCTGGGGAGGAACAAGCGGATTTCACTATAAGCTAATAGCAAATATTAATGTTAGAGCCAAGCCCAACCTGGCTTCCCAGGGCCTCTTATCCTGTTGCCATGTTGTTGTTTCCCATTAAACAACCTCAGCAATTAAAGAGAGAAAAAAAAAAAGAAAAAGTAAAACGAGAGAATTGAATGCTGCAGTGTGCCCAAAGGACCAAAATTCTCCAGTCACCGGAAAAATGGTAGAACCAATTCCAGCTTCCCCATATGTGGTCTTCCCCTCCTCTACTCTCCCCAACTGCTTCCACCATCACACAAAGCAATCACCTCCAAGGGCCCTGGTCCAACTTGGTTTGGCTCCGTTGCTAATAGAGGCAATAAGGGGCCCAGTCAGTGCCAGTGGTGGCAACAGCTTTGACAGTACAGGCACCGGCCCAGTAGGAATCCATTAGAACGTGTTGGGAAGGAGAGGAAATGGAGGAGGGGTGCTGATCATTTCTAATTACAGCTGGCATCCCAGGAGTAGTGCTGGAGGCAGTCTTGGGCTTTGGGGATCTCTGCCTTCCAAGAGCTCTCTCAGAGTAAGGGTTTGTCAAGTAAGTTTTTGCCTGTTCAGATCCCAGTAAAAAACCATTCTGACTGTGGTGTCAACAGGTAGTCTGTTTTGCATCATTCAAGTGAAAGACCAAAGAGCTCCATTCCGGACTGCTGTTTACTGTGTGATCTTGGACGACTTACTTACCTTCTCTGGTTCTCAATATCCCCTTTGGAAAAATGAAGGTCATGGACTAAATGATCCTCACCAGCTTTAAAACCTATGATTCTACGAATCTTTCATCTCTAGTCAGTGAATTAACAAGCATTTCTTAAGTGCTGTGTGTGCTCTAAGTGCTAGAGGTACAAAGAAAAGCAAAAATTCTGTCTTTGTCTTCCCTCAATGAGTTTACATTCTAATAGGGGAGAGAATATGTAAATAAGGAGATATATTCGGAGTAGATAGAATCTTAGAGGGATGGCTGGGGAGAGAGGATGAGGAGAGGCTGGGGAAAGATCTCCTGCAGACTACTAGATTTGAGCTGAGGAAGCCAGAGGAGCCTAGAGGGATGCCTCCTCCCTCCCCAATATCTTGGCTTTAATTATTACAGGAATGGCTTTTTCTCAATGTTAAAGAAAGTTTTAAATCAGATTTGAAACGTTGATGTTTCCTCCCAAATGCAGGGAGGCAGCGTAGTGCTATGAACAGATTGCTGGTGTGTGTCAAAGGCATTGGGGTCAGATCCTGCCCTGTTGCTCACAATCGGTGTGACTTTGGGCAAGGCCTCTCTGGGCCTCAGTTCCCATCTTTCAAATGAGATGTTCAGTCTAGATGATATACAAGGCCCTTCTGGCTCTAAGTCTCTGATCTTATGACTTGTATGACCTTGGAGAAGTCACTTCACTTTCCAAGGGCCTCTGTTTTCCAATGGGCAAAATGAGAGGGCTGTATGACCATCAGGGTCCCTTCCAGCTCTAGTCTTATCCTAATTCAAGGGTTTTGTTATTTATAGAGTTGTGCTTGGAAAAGTTCAACATATTTAATTAGAATATGGGAGGTAAAATTGCATATACTTCATTATTTGTAATTGTTTTTCTTAAAGAATACATAGCAATACCCCTGGAACCAAGCTGTGTGACCAGCCTTGTAGACAACTAGGATATCTTTAGAGACTTTCTTTCAAGGGGCTGATGTCAAAGCAAGTGTTTATATTTCCTAATATTTGTTTTCCAGAAAACCAGATTCAGTGAAACAGAAGTTGAAATCATAAGTTATGTGGAAGACCTTGGACTGGACAATTTGGAGGATTCTGTATTTTGATATTCACTGATCTAGTCCAAGGAAAAGTTCTGGCCAACACCAGGAGAGCCAAAAATAGATGGGCCATTCCTTTGTTACTCAGCCTTCCTTCAGGCATCTTGGCGTTCAGATTTCAAGTGGCATCCCATTGAACTATAACACCATCCACTCACCCATATTTTTCTATTTGTTGTTGAAGTGGGGCTTGTCAGTCTCTCTCTGATCAATCATAGCAAAGGGACTGAAGATGCCCAGGTCTAAATCAGGTGCTTTCAGTCTTTTGATGAGCAGGTTTCTAATGCAAATGGAACTTTTTGTTGTTCACATCAGCACCAATCCAGGCATTCTCATTGGCAGGATTCAGCCAGAGGACTCAGAAGGAAACTGTATGCTAGTTTTGCTGTTGTAAATATGGCTATTGGGCTGCTTACGAAAAATGAGGTCAACGAGTTCAATAGTTCTTTATGTCACAGAGTCATGGGAACAATTTTCTTGTGTGTATACACATATATGTTTTATAAATAAAGAATGGTCAGGGTGTATGTGTGGGGGGGAGAAAGTAAAGAAGTAAAGGCAGGGATTGTCTGAGTTCTCCCAAATTCCCCTCCTCACAACATTAAAATAATGCCTCAAAATAAATTCTTAAGTGGCATAACCAGTAAAAGGATGGGGTGAAACAATATTCTAGCTCAAGACAACTTAAAAGGTTGTCAGAAAAGGTCTGTTTCACTGGAGTGAGAGTGGAGTACAGTCTAGTGCAAGCTGTGACAGGGTAGGCTGGGCCCTGTCAAGCTAGCAGCAGGCCATGGGGGGCAACTGATTCAGTGGCAGCAGGTTCCTCATAGATCAGCAGTTCTCAACCTGTGGGTTGCGACCCCTTTGGGGGTCAAACGTCCCTTTCACAGGGGTCACAGGGGTTGCCTAAGACCATCAGAAAACACATATTTCCAATGGTCTTAGGAACTGAGACACCGCTCCTCTATCCATATACTCCCACATATGAGTATTAAAGGGTTGCGGCATTAGGAAGGTTGAGAACCACTGCCACAGATGATATGGGGGGGTGTCAACCTGGCCAAAAGACTATAGGGGACTTTTTGCTGCTATTGGGATCAAACATTGCCCATATATGGTTCTAGGTCACAGACCCAGGGCAAGTGGAGCACTAGCCAAGAGGGAACCCTGGTCACATTTCCAGAGTTGAAAAGAGTGCTTGTAGTCACTCACAAACCAGAGCACAGATCAGGAAAGCAATGCTTTCACCTCTCCTTAAATCATACCACCTGGGAAGAACTGAAAACTTACAACTCTGAAAAGAGCAGCACAAAAGGAAAAAAAAAGACCTGAGGCTTGGGAGAGTACCCACTCCAACCCAGGAACAGAGCTCAATTTTAATATAAAGTTAAAAGTCAAGAAATAGACTAGAAAAATGAGCCAATGATGACAAAAAGAAACTGTCCATATAAAATTACTATGGTGACTGGAAAATCAAGAGATAGACTCAAGAGGAGATAATGATATTAAAATAGCTACATGAAAAGGCTCAAAGAAAGGTGTGAATTAGTCTGAGACCCAAAAAATAATTCCTGGAGAGCAAAAGAAGAATTTTCAAAATCAAATAAGAGAGGTAGAGGAATAATTGGGGAAATAAGTGAGAATGATTGTGAGAAAATAATGAAAAAAAGAATCAACACTTGATAATGCAGACAGAAGAAAATATTGAAGAAAACAACACCTTAAAAATAGAATAGATCAAATGGTAAAAGAGACACAGAAGTTCACTGAAAAGAAGAACTCCTTGAAAAGCAGAATTGACCAAATGGAAAAAAACATGTACAAAAATTCACTGAAGAAAATAATTAATTAAAAAATTAGAACTGGGCAAGTGGAAACTAATGACTCCACAAGACATCAAGAAACAATAAAACAAAATCAAAGGAATGAAAAATAGGAGAAAATATGAAATATCTCATCAGAAAAGAAAACTGACCTAAGAAATACATTGAGTAGAGTTAATTTAAGAATTATTGGGCTACCTGAAATCCATGATGGAAAAAAAGAGCCTAGACATCACATTTGAAGAAACTAGCAAAGAAAACTCCTGCAATATCCTAGAACCATAGGGTGAAATAAAAATTAATAGAATTCTCTGATCATCTCCTGAAAGAGTTCCCCAAATGAAAACTCCCAGGAATATTATAGTCAAATTCCAGAGCTCCCTGGTCAAGGAGAAAATATTGCAAGCAATCGGAAAGAAATCATTCAAATTTCACAGAGCCATAGTCAGGATAACACAAAATTGAGCAGCTTCTACATTAAAAAAATAGTTTGGAATATGATATTCTGGAGGACAAAGAAGCTAGAATTACAACCAAGGATCATCTGTCCAGCAAAACTGAGTATAATTCTTCAGAGAGGAAAGAAAAAGGATATTTAATGAATAGAGAATGTTCAAGCATTCCTGATGAAAAGACCAAAGCCGAATAGAAAATGTGACTTTCAAATACAAGACTCAATAGAAGCTTAAAAAGATAAACAGGAAAGAGGAATCATAAGGGAATCAATAAGGTTAGACTATTTACATTCCTACAGGGGAAGATGATACTTGTAACTTCTAAGAACTTTATCATTATTAGGGTAGTTAGGAGTATACATAGAAGGTATGAGTGTGAGTTGATTCTGATGGGAAGCTATCCCAAAAAATGAATTTAAGAGATGAGAAAGAGGGATAATCTGGGAGGAGGGAGAAAGGAGAAATAGAATGAGGTAAATTATCCCACACAAAAGAGGCACAAATGAACTTTTATAGTGGAGAGGAAAATTGAGGGGGGGCAATACTTGAACCTCACTTTCATTGGAATTGGGTAAAAGAGGGAATGACATACACTCTCAGTTGGGCACAGAAATCTGTTTATCTTATCCTAAGGGAAGTAGAAGGGTAAGGAGACAAAAGAAAGAGTGAGACACTGAGAGAAGGGAGTTTGGATTGGGGGAAGCAGTTGTCAGAAACAAAACACTTTTGAGGAGGAAAAGGATGAAAGTAGAAAGAGGATAAATGGAGGAGGGAGTAGGATAGAGGGAAATACACAATAATCATGACTGTGAATATGGACAGGATGAACTCCTTCATGAAACAAAAGTAGATAGCAGAGTGGATTATATGATTTAGACATAAATGGTGATACTATAAACAAATTATGGGAGCATGGAAGGGATTAGTTGTCAGATTTATGGATAAGAGAAGAATTTATGACCAAACAAGTGTTAGAGACCATTACAAGATATAAAATGGGTAATTTTGCTTACCTTAAATTAAAAAGTTTTTGCACAAACAAAACCAATAGTCAAGATTAGAAATAAAGAAGAAAACTGGGGAAAAATTATAACAAGTTTCTCTGATAAAAGCCTCATTTTTTCGACTATATAAAGAACTGAGTCAAATTTGTGAGAATACAAGTTATTCCCCAATTGATAAATAGTCAAAGGATATGACCAGGCAGTTTTCAGAGGAAAAATATCAAAGGTATCAATAGTTACATAAAAATGCTCTAAATCACTATTGATTAGAAAAATGCAAATTAAAACAACTCAGAGGTACCACCTTTAAGATTGTTTAATATGACAGAAAAGGAAAAGTGCAAATGTTGAAAACTTGGGACACTAATGCACTGCTGGTGGAGTTGTGAACTGATCTAACCATTCTGGAGAGCAATTTGGAAATATGCCCAAAGGAGTATAAAACTGTGCATACCCTTTGATCCAGCAATACTACTAACAGGTCTTTACCCCAAAAAGCTTTGTTGTTGTTGTTTTTAAAAGAAAAGGATCCAATTGTGCAAAAATCTTTATAGCAGATCTTTTTGTGATGGCAAAGAACTGGAAAATTTAAGGGATTCCCATCTGTTGGGGAATGGATGGACAAGTTGTGATATATGATTGTGATGGAATGCAGTAGTGGTCTAAGAAATGACGATCAGTATGCTTTCAGGAAAACCTGGAAAGGCTCACATGAACTCATGCAAAGTGAAGTGAGCAGAACCAGGAGACTGTACACAGTAACAAGAAATTTATACAATGATCATCTGTAAATAACTTAGCTATTCTCAGCAATCTAAGAATTCCAAAGGACTTATGATGAAAAATGTTATCCATCTCCAGAGGAAGAACTGATGCAGTCTGAATGCAGATGGAAGCATACTTTTTTAAAACTTTATTTTTCTTGTTTTGTTTTTTTTTTGGTCTGTTTCCTTAAGCAACATGACTAATATGGAAATATAGTTTAGATAACTGCACATGTGTAACCTATAATGAATTGATTGCCTTCTCAATGAGGGAGGGAGGGGAAGAAGGGAGACAGAGAATTTGGAAGTCAAAATCTTAAAAACAATGTAAAAATTGTTTTTACATGTAGTTGGAAAAAATAAATATTAAAAAATTAAAAACATAGGACAGTCTTTTGGATAGCAGGAATGAACCAGGTGACTTCATTAGAGGCTAATGTATTAAAGTATATATGTGTGTGTGTGTGTGTGTGTGTGTGTGTGTATGTGTATGAGAATGTATATGTTCTGAGGAAATCACCCTGTATCAAGTAGAGTAAAAGAGTTTTCTTTGAAGTTTGTATTATGTCAATAAAGCTGCTAGGAATAACATCAGCTTTCAGTTAGGTTCATTCAGACAGGAAAGGAAGAAAGAGGAATATAAGGAAGAGGAATCAGGGTCCAGACAGAAATTCACTCTTCCATGCAATGTGAAAGTCACTTTCCCTGTATTTCTTATATTTTGCCTGACTGAATTTTGAGGAAGAACAATGCCCAAATCAGAGACTGTTATGACATGGCAACAACTCCTAGTCAAAACAAGGAGAAAAGGAGTGTAGAGTGGAAAATCCATAACCTAGATTTACTTCTCACTCTCTGTGTGACCTTGGACAAGTAACCTGACCATTTTTGGTCTCAGTTTCCTCATCTGTATAATCGATTAGTCAAACTCTAAATTCAAAATGATCTTACAAATTCTCTTAGGAACAGGTGGGAAATGGGAATTTGTTGGGTCCTAGTTCCCACTTTGACCTTGGCAGGGCTTTTGAGGAAGGGTTCAACATTGGTTAGTCCCTAAGGTAGTTATTTTTAGGAATACCAAAAGGGCCTTCTGCATCCCAAATATTTCACCTGCCAATCTAACAATGATGCTGGAAATTTCTGCCATTGCCTTTTGGAGACAGGTGCCTTTTAGTTAGAATAAGGCATGATGCAAAAGCGTCTTTCCTAGAGTGACAGTGTGATGTCACTCACCTGCTCAATAAACTCTAATGGCTCCCTATTACTCCTAGGATCAAATAAAAACTCCTTCATTTGGCCTTTCAAACCCTAGTGACGACCTAGTGGTGACCTAGTACCAAACTAGGGCCAGTCAAACTTTTTTTTCCCTTCCAACCATGCCTTATATAGGGAATTGCATTTTCCACCTTCATTCCTTTGTCCTGGTTGTCCCCCATGCCTGGAATGTATTTACCTGGGAGCTCAGCAACTTAAAATGTCTTGTTTCCTTTATGATTCAGCTTCAGTTTTACTTTTTACATGAACCCTTTGCTGATCCCCTGTTTCCAATATCTTTCCCTGCCACTCCCACCAATGATCATGTATTGATTTTGTACATCTGTTTGCATTGACCTATATTTGTCTATGTCTCCCTGAGCTAGACTGTAAGCTCCTTGAGAGCAGGGACTCTTTCACTTTTGTTTTTATCTGCAGGCCCAGCACAATGTCTAAAAAAACACACAGACTGTGCTTAAGAAACGCTTGCTAATTGATTGATTTTCTGAGAGGGATGACAGATAATTTAGCATTTTATCAGGGATTAGTGTATTTATCTCTTTGTCACATAGAGCAGAGAGTAGAGCCTTAGGAGATAGGACGCAGCAGTTAAGTTTGGACTGGATCCATTGGAGGAGAGTATGGGAAAGTTAAGTGTATGCCTATGTCAGACAGGATGCACTATCGAGTCCCTGGGCATCAGGGGATAATGAGGAAACAGCAGGCACTGGGGAGGGAACAGAAAAGAAAAAAGGTCCTAAAAACCCCAAGAATCTTGACAAAAATCCACCCTAAATACTCCCTGCTTGGTGTCTGCCATCCTTGGGCTGGGAAGTCTGGAATCTCAGATTTTATCTTTCCTTAATATGTCATAATTGGTAAACACAAGCAGCTCAAGCAGAGGGCAAGTCCTTTTTTTTCTTTCTTAATTTTTATTTGTCTTTTTTATTATGAACCTAACTAAAAATGTGATATTTAAATAATAGCTGGCGTAGTTAGGAGGACCTGAGTTCAAATCTAGCCTTAGACACTTACTAGCTGTGTAATACTGGGCACGTCACTTAAACCTGTTTGCCTCAGTTTCCTTATCTGTAAAACGCACTGGAGAAGTGTTATGGGAATCTGAAGATTTTCCCTGCCTCAGGCCCTTTGCTTAAGTGGCTTAAGTGGCTCGGAGAACCTTCCCTGATTTGAAAGTGTACTCTGTCCCCTAATAGGCTGAATGTGGTCACACGGAGCCTGTGGCAGGAGGCTTGTTCTTCAGGAATGCCCACACCTTATTACTTTGTGATTGGGCAGTGGGTCAAGAGGGCTGTGACATTCTCTGAGCCAGGAGAAGGCTATATATACTGCTGATGTGAGGTTTTGCTTTGGAGCTCACTTTGGAAAGAGTTGTATGATTTGACCATAAGAGATTCTGGGAAGCTGTTGAGCCCCCCAGCTTTGAAAAACCCGGATGTTGGTGCTTCCCTCTCTGGTAACTGAATAGGTAACTGATGTAATGGTCAGACAGTTGGAAGCCAGTCTGCTGATGTGTTTCTTTGACTGCTTGTAACTTCTGTTTGCATTCTCTGAAGTTCAGGGTGCTGACTTTTTCCCCTGAACTAGGTAAATGATATATATTTGATTGATTAAAGTAAGATTGTTAACTCATTTTGAGTTGCTTTCCTTTAGAAAAGCATATCTAAGAACCTGTGCTAGCAGCCATCCTGGGTGTGCTAGGGTGCTTGCTGATACAAGAAGAAAATGGAAAACCACTTTACTGTCTTTGCCAAGAAAACCCCAAATGGGATCATGAAGAGTTGGATATTACAGAAATGACTGAACAAAAAAAAAGCATTTATACAGTACTTAAAAAATTTAAGACTTCTCTACATGTTTATCTTAGTTCTCACAAAAATCCTGAAGACAGGTGCTATTATCTCATACAGATGAGGAAATTAAGACTAAGAGAGAGATTGAGTGACTTGCCCAGAGGCACACAGCTAGTAAGTGTTTGATGTGGGATTTGAACTCAGGTCTTCCTGATTTCAGGTCCAAGACTCTCTCCATTGTGCCACCTAGCTGCCTGTTCAACACTGAAAGAAACACAGAAAGGAAAAAAAAAAGATTATATCTGAAATGATGAACTTAGTTATTTTGTTAAATTCAGCCATATAGTTACAAAATCACATTGCATGTTGGGGTTTCCTTCTCAGCATCCTTCTCTTCCCTTCTGTATATGTTTTAAAATGTTCATTCACACACACACACACACACATACATATAAGAATATATATTCTTTCACAATGCACTCCTCCCATTCATTTCCATCCCCCCAAGATAAAGCTTTCTTTGTAATAAAAGTATAATCAAACAAAAATCAGCACATTGACTACATGGTAAGGATTTTTCCTGATGAAAAAATTTTCCAGTCTTCATGTGAGATCAGTCATTTTAAATGAAGCCTTTCCACAATAATCATTCCCTTTATAGAATACTGAACCATTGTCCCTCTGTCTCATTTGATTCTTGTCATATGGTACCTCATCTTGTTATTTTCTCATTGTTCATATATTACATCTCCCATTAGAGAGAGCTCCTTGAGGGCAGAGACGTGTCTTATACGTATTACCCCTCTCCCTTATCTCCTACCCATGCCTCACATATAACATGTACTCAATACCTGTTTATCAAACACGATACTGCAAGGAAGCACTTTGGTCTACAATTAGATTGTGCCCAAAAGCTTTTGGAAGCAACCAGGACACCCTCAAAGGACACCTTTAGGAGGAAGGTGTCCTGGAATATACTATTTTCCCCCAGTATCTACCTTGCTGATCCAAATACCTTGAGCAAAACTTTTATACTATTGTGGACCCATTGCCAAGGCTAGGCCTCAACCATGTGAATGGAGTGAAGGTCTTTAAAAAGAAAGGCCAAGCCTTCATTTTTCAATATCCTCTTTTTGTCCTAAAGCTTTTACAGCTATAAGAAGAAAAAATGTAACACTTTGCTGAGGGCAACACATCTGGGCTTTCTGAAAATGTATTGTTTCAGAGCTTAGCATTTCTTCTTGACTTCAGTATGACTAAGAGCCTTGTTCTTACCAACAATAGGACTCTGTTTAGGTATTAAGACTGAAAAGTCCAATGGCTACTCATTCATTTGGGGAAATAACCCCTACATAGGGAAAGAAAATCTTGATTAAAATCCAAATTTTAAGTAAGATACTTTTCGAGTAAGATGCCTGCCTACATACCAGGACCATCTGTTTGTTGGCAGAATTAAAATAAGAAAGCAAAATCTAGACAAAAATCAGGTGCCAATTTGTTAAAGAAAAGGTAGAGACGTCTGGAAATGAGAAGAGAGAACTGAAAACCATATTTGATGACATGGTAAAAGTGAAAAGGGGCCTAAGTAGAAAAGGACTGTGTTAATTTGAGAGGGGTGGCTCTTGATGCCAATATCTCTGTGGTTTTCATAGCACGACCAAGTACTGAATAGCTGGGTTCTGCCTGGATGATGGTTTTGGAAAGCTACCACACACTTTGAAACTTATTATTAATTTTATTTGTGCCTCCACAGAGAGAGTGGTAGCGTAAGTTACATGACACATTTTTTGGATTAAGATGCTTGAGCCACTTACACTCCAAGGGCATCCTCACCTTTAAAAGAAAATTTGTAAAACACGATTTCACCTCCAGTCTGAGGGATTGAATCCCTTGCTAATCCCATAAGGTAGCATACTCACCTCATGCTCATTTCCTTTCCCCTTCCCAAAAGAGAAAAAATTCATGTGATCTATTAAAAATGTTTTGTTCATTCTATCAATACCTGGTATCAGGCAAAATGGTGTGACCAGGGACAATGTAGCGCTATAAATGTTATGAATTGTTTGGCTATGAATTAGGTTTGCATTGGGGTGGGGAATCTGTGGCCTGGAGGCTACATGTGGCCCTTTGACTAAATCTAAACTTCACAGAACAAATCCCCTTAATGAAAGATTTGTTCTGTTATACTGGAACTCAGTCAAAAGGCTATACCCAAGGACCTAGAATGCCACAGGTTGCTCACCCCTGGGTTTGGCTATAAGGCAACAGTGATGGTGTTTTTGGAATAAAGTTAAGGCAGCTAGGTGGTGAAGTGGCTAGAGCAATGACCTTGGAGTCAGGAGGACCTGAGTTCAAATGTGACCTTAGACATTTGACACTTACTAGCTATGTGACCTCTGATTGCTTCCAAAAAAAGAAATAAAGTTAAGATTAAATTGAGCTCTTCTGGACACACTAGTACACTATGGCAGAGGTAAAAATTAGTTCAGTCACTCTGTAGCTCAGCTTGCAATTATGCAATAAGACTGAGTCATTGCATTGCTAGGGATGTATGTGTGCATATGTGTGCAGGTAGGTAGCAGGTAAGGACAGAGAGGAGGAAGTATAGTAGTAGAAAGAGGACTTTACTTGTACTCATGGGGCCTGAGATCAAACCTAGTTACTACTTGTGTGACCTTATCCATGTCATTTAACTTTTCTGGACCTTGGTTTCCTCCTCTATAAAACGCAAGGTTTGGACCAGAATTCACTAAAATTTCATTTCAGGTCTAGGTCTACAATCCTATGACAAACATCAAATATATACCCAACTCTTAATAGAAGCATGTTTTGTGATAGCACTAAACGAGAAACAACATGGATGCTTATTGATTGGGGAATTGCTGGACAAGTGGTACTATATACATGTAATAGAATAATATTATTCAATAAGAAATGACAGATGAGGAATTCAGAGAAACGTGAAGATTTATATGAACTGATGCAAAGTGAAGTGAATAGAGCCAAAAAGAAAATACATGCAATCATTATGAAAATATAAATGAAAAAGAGAACTGAACACTCAGCAACTGAAAAACCATTCATGGTCCCAGAGAGCATATAATGAGACACACTACTCTCCTCTGTAGAGAGGTAGGGGGCAACTACGGGAGAATGTTGCATAAATTGTCAAATGCGGTCCCCACATGAGGAGCTTTTGTTTAACGGCTTTCTTTGTTCATTCCTGAGCAGATGCTGTGGTGGTTTGTATTTCCAGGAATGACTGATATATAAATGAATTATATTAATAAAACCTTTTCTTTAAAAAAGAAAAAATTGAGAGCCTGTGAGACTATATTCTATTTAAGCTCTTAATGAGCTAAAAACTCAAGTCAGTAATCTTATTAAAACCTCTTTAGTTGGAAGACTGGCAGAGGTAAGGTTTGATCAGTGATAGAGCAGCTAGGTGGAGCCATGGGGCATAGAGTGCTGGGCTTAGAGTCAGGAAGACTCATCTTCATGAGTTCAAATCTGGCCTCAAACACTTAGCTGAGTGACCCTGGGCATGTCACTTAACCTTGCTTGCCTCAGTTTCCTCATCTGTAAAATAAGCTGGAGAAGGAAATGGCAAGCCACTCCAGTATCTCTACCAAGAAAACCCCAAATGGGGTCACAAAGAGTCAGGCATGTCTGAAAAATGACTGAATAACAACAATAAAGCTTAACTACTCAAGCTTTGATAAAAATACACATGCCTTTAAAAACTGCAGGAAACAAATCAAGAGTGACAACTCTTTTAAACTGCTGAAGTCTGGGATCAGTGGGACATGAACATCTTGACTATGTTTCCATATACAAACCAACTTGAGGGTGAAAAAAGTAAATTCAGTCAAAAAAAAAGCCAATCTATATGTTGATGTATAAGCAAACAGCCTTATTTAGCCAGCCAGTCAATCTAAGAAGGATTCAGGCAGATCATATATATTTTACATTCTCTCACATACATTTTTGTTCTTATCACAGGGGTTCTTAACTCTTTTTACATCATGGGCCCCTTTGGCAGTCTGGTGAAGTCTCTGGACCCCTTCTTAGAATAATGTTTTTAAATTTATAAAAGAAAATACATAGGATTTCCAAGAGAACCAATTATAATAAAATAGTAATATATATACATATATATGTATATATATATATATATATATATTTTTTTTTTAATTCAAATAAGTTCACAGATTCAAGGGCAACAACTATAGTCATCTGTTGAAATACTGAACTGTGTTAACACATTATCCTGTGTTTCTGAAAAGACTAACATGCATGATTAATGTTTGGTTGTTCTCTCCCTGTATTGATCACTTCTTTTTTTTTTTGCTTTTTGGAGAGGGAAAGGTAGGACAATTGGGGTTAAGTGACTTGCCCAAGGTCACACGGCAAGTCTTGTGTTAAGTGTCTGAGGTCACATTTGAACTCAGGTCCTCCTGACTCCTGGGCTGGTGCTCTATTCACTGCACCACCTAGCTGCCCCAGTACTTATCACTTCTGAGCATCTCAGTAATAAAACAAACATCTCTGCTGCCTTGTAAGAACCCTGGGAATTTGTCATGCCTCTTTTCAATTTCCCCCTTAGCAATATAAGAAAGGAAGGAATGCCTGGGCTGGAATCTGAACTTAGTTATGTGACGTAGGCAAGTCACATCACCTATCTTGGCAACAGTTTCCTCAATCTGTCAAAGGAAGATAATGTGACGTGCCCTTACTCAGCTCACAGTGGGGTTGAGATGGGCAAATACCCGTGGAAGTGCTTTGGAGACTGATTTAATGAACACATGCTGCATTTATTGTTTTTCTTTCAAACCTAAGAACAATGGGATGATGAGGCTTCCTGGTGCACTCTGTGACAATCATGCAATTGTGAGATTACTTTTAGGACATTATGCATTGTAATGGTAACAGAATTTGAAGATTCCCCCTGTATTGGCTTGGTTTTTGGGTTGAGTGTTAAAACCCAGAGCTTGTCAATCCCACTTGTGGGATGGACTTGTTGATGTGAAGACAGAGGGCTGAACTGGGAGGAGCTGTGGATTTAGAGAGAAGGCCCAAGCAGAGGAGGCCAGAGTTGCTGAGAGAAAGACTGCTGAGGGCCAGTTGGAGCTGCCCAGGACTTTTGAGAACTGCCACCTGGAGCTGCCAAGAACTGAGGAGGCATGGATGTGATGCCGGAATTTTGTCTGTCTGTTTTGATGTTGTTTTGCCAGATTCACCTGCTGGTGAAGGACAGTGCTGCTGTTATAGAGGTCCTGGAGCTTTGCTGTTGGTTCAGAAGCCCGGAAGGAGGATTTTCTTGTTGTATGTTTACAGAAATCCTGGAACAGGGCCTTGCTGATGTTTTCAGGGGTTCTGGGACTGTTCTTCAGGCAGAGAATGAATTGATGAGGACACTGGCAATGGCTTTGTTGAGCCTTGTCTCCCCAGGAACAGGAATTGCTGAGTACAGGCATCATGTCAAGATGAAGACAGGACCTCTCCTTGGGCATTGAATGCTGTGATGATATTTTAACCTTTTTGTAGCTTAAGGGTGGATGGCCTTTTGTGCTCTCCTGCCCCTTTTGAGAAAGTGCTTGGAGTTAATGGATAGTATTGTAATTCAGTTGTGATCCAGGTGTGGGAAACCTTTGACATTTTTGTGCCCTGTGATTGACCAAATGAATGTACTTTGTTTATGATTGGACATTAATCTCCATTTGAGAAGAGGGACTTTGACTGACAAAATAAATGTATTGCCCAAGAATGGGCTACTTTGACTAATGTACTGGCTAGGGGTGGGATACTTGGACCTTGGTAATTTGCAATTGAATTGAGAACGTATTTGCTAAATGAATGAGTTACATTGTATTTTGATTTTCTCTGTTCTGTGAATGTTTTGCCTTAATCTGTCACTAAATAAATGGAGTTTGCAATGCTGGTAACCCAAACCTTGGAAGTTGCCTTTGCTTGGCATTATATGCATCTAAGGTTCCTAATTCCGGAGAGCTATGTGTGGAAGGCAGTGTGCTTCAGTGGCAAGAACTGTTCTGGAGAGAGAGAGGATCTGAGTTCAAGTTCTGCCTGTGTCATTTGTACCTGTACAATTAGGGCACTTCAATTTTCTGCACATTGGTTTCATCATCAGACAAGGATATAGTTGAACGAGATGATCTCTGAGGTCCCTCCCAGTCCTAAACCTATGATAACTTGAGCTATATTTTTAGATTTAAGTGTTAAAATTTTCAACAGACGCCTATGTATATAATCTTCTTATACAGATAGTTTCCAACACTTTGGGGGGGGTCTGCTGGCATTCAACTGCAAATCAACCTGTTTGTTTTTGTCTTAAAAACCAAAGAAACAAAACCCAATATCTTTTGCCATTTCAGTCTTCAAAGAAGCAAACTTACACTAAAGATCATGATTCTCATTGGCCATTAGAGGCAGAGGAGGCTTGTGTCCAAATGTCGAATCCTGCTGAATGTGGGGGCTTTACATTTGAATCATGGAAGGGGAAAATTTAATCTTCTTGGTCCATTAAGAATAAGGAGGAGCAAGGCTTCCTTGGAAATGGATGGCATTCCTGGTATATTGTAATCACTCTTTGACAGGCTGGGAGAATCAGTGTCCAATATAATAGTCTGGTGTCTGCCTCCCTAAAACTTTGTTAGAAAGCACAACGGGGGGATACGGTTTTTGGACTAAGGAAATTGATTTTACCTTACTTAATATAACTGTAACCTGATGTTAAAAAAGTTTTAGCTGCCAAAGCAAAAGTTTTGCATTGGTTGATGGGTCAGCATAGCCAAATTGTGTTCTCTTTCAAGTTTCACCTCCACCAAGAGATCCTTGAGTATCACAAGGATCGCTTCCTTCTCTGAATTCCTCTCCATGGCACTTCTGGTTTGTACCAGTCATTTCAGATTTCTTATATATTGACTTTTTCCTTATAAATTCTCTCATACTGTATGAATCAGTGTGGGTGTTAGGGCATATGGGGCAGGGAAGCAAGAGAAGCATGAATCAGAGGAGGAAAACATGATGGAATATACTTGGATGAGGAAGAACAGAAGGAAAAGAAGTGATATTATTGGTGGGTCTGTGTGATAACTTTACCTGAAAGAGGTCAAATCAATATAAGAGTTTGGGAATTGGAAGCAAAATGTGGCATAGAAACATGATATATGTATGTATATACATAAATATATATATACATATATGTGTGTGTATCTTTCTATCTGTCTGTCTATCTATCTATCTATCTATCTATCTAGCTAGCTAGCTATCTGTCCATCTGTCCATCTGTCCATCTATCTATCTATCTATCTATCTATCTATCTATCTATCTATCTATCTGTCCATCTATCTATCTATCTAATTATATTTCAATCTAATTGACTTCTTTTATAATCCTATGTATATTATGCATTTTAAAACATTATTCTGAGAAGGGGTACATAGGTTTAACCAGACTGTCCTTAAAGCAAACAAAACTAAGAACTTCTGCCTGGAATGATAATTTCATTTTTCAAAAGGCAAAAGAAATGATAAAAAGGGCTACTATGTTCTAACCAATTAGAGGGAATTGTTGACAAAGAAATAATAATAGGAAGGGGAGGAAGTGATCCCTCCATTGTAGATTTCATAATAGATTCAGTGAGGAAAGTCAGGCATTGTATGATGCACATTTGAATTATTGGAGAGAAGATTAAAAAAAAAAAGATCAGAAATAAGTTATGTAGGGTTCCATGGCCTAAACAGCTCAGAGGAAGTTGGCCAAGTAGGATGAGAAGTTTTTAGGATGAAATGCTGATGATGCAAATATAAATTGTTATAATGTGGGGAAAAAAGAGGGAGGGAGCTAAAGATTTAAAGTGGGAAAGGAACTTAGAGGCTATGGAATCCAGCTACCTAATTTTACAGAGGAGGAAACTGAGGCAGAGAGAGACCAAATGATAGGTAATGTGATAGATTAAGTGCTGGACTTTGAGTGAGGAAGACCTTAAATTCAAGCACCTACCTGAGTCATCTACCTTATAGGATTATTGTAAGGACCAAATAGGATAATGTATATAAAATGCTTTGCAAATCTTAAAGTGCTGTATAAATGCTAGTGATGATGATGATGATGATGCTGCTGCTGCTGATGACAATGATGATGATGATGTCCCAAGGCCACACTGCTAGTACACATCTGAGATTAGATCTAAGCCACCGTCTTCCCTATTCCAGGTCTAATGCTCTAGCCAGGACAGTAGACAGCTTTATTGTAGATGACTGTGGATGCTCAGGTCACTTACAACATTAGGTTTTAAAAAGACATGTAGGAGATGTCAAGGAAGTCATGATGAATATGAATGAGTGTTAGAATCCTTTAAGATTAAGAGCAGCAAGAGTACTAAAGTGCCCAACAAACTACATCTGGTGATGAAGAGGAAGGAGAGGGAAAGAGAAGGGGCAAGGGAAGGGAAGTGAAGGGAAAGGAATAGAAGGAAAATGAATGGAAGAGAGGAAGGGAATTGAAGAGGAAGAGGAAGAAAAGAGAAAGGAAGGGAAAGAGGAGGAGAAGAAAAAGGGGAAGGGAAAGGAATAGAAGAGAGGAGGGAAAGGGAAGAGGAAGAGGAAGAAAAGAGAAAAAAGCAAAGGGAGAGGAGAAGGGGAAGAAAAGGGGAGGAGGAGGGAAGGGAAGGGAAAGGAAGGAAATCAGCATTTATACTACGTGCAGGCATTGTGCTAAGCATTACTTACAAATAGTCTCATTCAGTCCTCACAATAAATAAGCCCGTGAGGCAGGTGCTATTATTATCCCCATTTTACAGTTGAAGAAACCGAGGCAGACAAGTTAAGCGACTTGGCGGAGATGACTGAGCTGTAAGTGTCTGAGACCAGATTTGAACTCACATCATCTTGACACAGGCTCAATGCCACCTACAATTGTGGAGAATACCATTCAGATCAGAGAAGGGATAAGATTGCTATTTGGGATATATATGGAACAATGATAACAGATGATAGAAAAATGGTGACAGAGAAAAATCTGTTTTCTCTACTATAATCTTTGATATGGAAGTATAAAACATGGATTGTGAGCCTTGTGAGCAGAGAATTGAAAACCAAGATAAATAAGATGGCAAGAGATCTTGGTCAAGACGGGAGACCTCAATTTTTAAAAAACATAGAAGACATAATTTTCAAATTTGAGGATCACAGAGGATATTACACATAGAGCAAGAAAGCCTCTTAGACGTGACCTACTCTGACCCCATTGTTTTGCGCAGAAGAGGGAATTGAGACGATTAAATTTAAGTGATTTGTAGCAAGTCACAGATTGAGCTGCTCTGAACTTGAAGCCCAGGTCCTCTGACACTCAATTCCATTCTTCTTCAACTCCACTGTGAATAATTGTTAGCATAGTAGCTGACAGAATGAGGGTTTCCAAAGACAGGCCAGAATGATGCTCTGAATCCTACAAGATGACATTTAGGTACTTGCAATTCTCCTGGTTAAAAACAAACCAACAAATGTGAAAACACAGGATGAGAGAGAGAATGTCAGAATATAATTCATCGGGAAACAATCTGGAGTTTGGAGCAGACTGCAAGTTTACTATGAATTAACTTCCATGGGGCAGCCAAAACTAGTGTGATCCTCAAGGGACATGAATAGATGGTTAATGGTGAGAAGAAGGAATAAGGACTCATTGTATTTGGCTCTGCTCAGACTACACATTTGTAGTGATTTGTTCAGTTCTGGGCATCACAATTTAGGAAAGATGTTGATGACATGGGCTGGATTCCAAAGAATACAACTAGGATTGACTGAAGGAACCTCCAGAGAATGTAAGTTCTCTGAGGGCAGCAACTGTTTTGATTTTGCCTTTGTAACCTCAGAAGCTAGCATAGGATTTTCATAAGTGTTGAATTAGAGAAATGATGGGATCTTTGATCTGGAGAAGACTTAATGGGAAAATGGTATAATAACTATCTTTAAGAATTAAAGGACTATAATTCAATCATAGGAACCCAGATATAGAACTGGAAGGGACCTTAGAGGCCATCACAGTCAGTGCCCTCATCTTACAGGTGAGGAAACTGAGGCCCAGAGAGGTAAAATGACTTGGCCAAGGTAATACAGCTAGTAAGGCTCTGAGTCAGGATTTGAATGCAGGTGCTCCTGAGTCCAGATCCAGTGCTCTAGACACTACTTGATGCTGTCACACAAAGGAAGTGTTAGATTTGTTTTATGGACTCCAGAAGGTAGGTGTAGTAACAGTAGTATAAAGAGGCAGGCTTTGGCTTGATATGAGAAAAAAACCCAACAACTTCGTGATAATTACAGCTGTTTGAAAGTGGAATGGGCCACATTGGTACATAATGAGTTTCCTTCCCTGGTCATCTTAGAATAATTAGGTAATTATTTCTTAGGGATTTTATAGTCCTGGTATAGGCTGAACTAGACAGCTAGGAGTGTCTGCCTTGGAGTCAGGAGGATCTGAGTTCAAATCCAGCCTCAGATACTTACTACCTATATGGAAATCAGGCAAGTCACTTAACCACCTTTGCCCCAATTCCTCATCTATAAAATGAGCCAGAGGAGGAAATGGCAAACCACTCTAATAATTTGCCAAGAAAACCCTAAATGGGATCACAACAGCTAAAAGGCTGAACTGACTGGTCACTGATATTCCTTCCAACTGTGAACTTCTGTAATTAAGAGAGTATGGCACAGTGGGATGAGCACTGACTCTGAAGGCAAAGGACGTGGGTTTAAATTCTGCTTCTGATACTCTATACTTGTGTGACCAGGGGCAAAGTATTTAACTTTCCTAGCAATCATCTCTTCATATGTCAAAAGAGGAGTGTGTGTGTGTGTGTGTATGTGTGTGTGTGTGTGTGTGTGCGCGCGCATGTGTGTGTGTTTCCATGTATGGTGGTTAGCCTAGATGGTGGCTAAGGACCTTCTGACCTTAAATCTATGATCGTATTGTTTGTGAAAGCCAAATGACTACTGCATTTCCAGTGGACTCCAGTGGGTTGGGCAGGCTTTGTTAGAAAAGAATGACTTTAGCTGGGCCTTGAGGGATAGGAGAGGATAGATATTTAAATAGATAGATAGATAGATAGATAGATAGATAGATAGATAGATAAAGATGATAGGTAGATAGATAAATAGACAGACAGATAGATGATAGATAAATAGATAGATAGATGATAGGTAGA
>CM053583.1:387768002-387788029 GCA_028627135.1 Pseudochirops cupreus
GATTAGTTATAGATAGATGATAGATAGATAGGACCATCATAGACATTTCTGATCAGAGATTCAATGTGAACAAAGCAAAGAATGGGAATGTATGAGGTATGTTGATAAGGTAGTGAGTAGACTTGTATGGTTAGGGCAGGTTTATGTAACAGAAGAGAAAAAGAAAAGACTGGAAAGGTGCTGACTGGGGTCAGATTGCTTAGGGCTTTGAATGCCAAGCTAAGGTGTTTGAATCTGGTTTTGAAGGCGTTGCAAAAAGTTTTACAAAAACAGATACCTTTAGTTAAATGAACAATGAGAATTTGTCTTATTTAGCTAATAAAGAGGCCTCCAGGGCATAGTTAATAGAAAGCTGGTCTCAGCCACAAATCTTTCCTGTGATATATACCTGATGTGTGACCCCAAGGCAAGTCACTTTACCCTCTCTTTGCTCTAGGCAACTTTCTATGACTCTAGAGAAGGCACTGACCTGAACTACAAAGGAAGTTTGCTCATCTGAATGAAAGGAAATCACATGTCCTGTCCATATCAATAACTAACAATGAAAAAACCTTATGTTCCATGTAACATCTTCAGAACATGTATTTCTTTATTTAGAATTTATGCCCCCCTCGCTTAAAATAAAAGTGATGTCTTCAGAATATCACTTCAAAAGGGTCATCAGGACTTTGGGTTGGGACAACTGGATATAGGGGTAGCTCAGTGGCACAGTGGAGATAGTGCCAGACCTGGAATCAGGAAGACTCATCTTCCTGAGTTCAAATCTGACCTCATACACTTACTAGTTGGTGACCCTGGGAAAGTCACTTAACCCTGTTTGCCTCAGTTTCCTCATCTGTAAAATGAGTTGGAGAAGGAAATAACAAACCACTCCAGTATCTCTGCCAAGAAAATCCCAAATGGGGTCACAAAGAGTCAAATGTGACTGAAAAAGACCTGAACAACAACAAACTAGATATCGTGAATGATGGCATGGGTAGAGATTTATGAGTCACTCCATAATCTCAAACGAGAACGCTATGTTGAAACAACTCAACAACAGCAACAAAATCCTGACCAGTGGGTTCAAGAAGGCAAGAAGAATGCTCCCAGAAGACAAAGATCTTTACAAATGACAGCATATTTATTAACAATACCTTTAAAAAAAGATTACATCTGCTAGGTCACTGATAAATGTCATTTACACCGGGGATGGAAACTACACGGGGCGTCCTATTTTTTCATTTATTTTGCTGTTTTTGTTTTTTTGGTTTTTTGCACGATTTTTGTATTTTTTTGTATTTTTGTTTTTTGTACTTTTTTTTGTTTTTGTTTTTACATAGAAGTAACCATATTAAACTAAGAAAGGAACACAGCGTGAAATACTGACAATATTTTTTTTTTCTGGTTAACACCCTTGACTTTTACACAAGTGGAATCCTGATTATGACTTTACTGAATAAATATATTTAGAAGGTTTAAAAGTTAACTTGTATTATTTGTAAGCAAAAATCTGACAAGTTACAGGCAAATTCAAGCTCTCAGGAGAGGAAAGAAAAAAAAATGGTGGCAGCGCATTTAAAGGTGAAAATTTGTCTAGAAAATTTTATCGCTTTAGTTATGTTGATAGCTCTGTCAAAGTCAGCTTACAAAATTCCCTATAATAACAAACAGTCCTTTCCTGAATAATATGGTTTGTTTGATATTGTCACTTTCCAACGCAATTTTTAGACTAAGAATGTAAAAGTTTATAAAGCAACTAGGCTGCCTACATAAAATTCGCGATTCATTAAGAGAACATACAATCATATCAAGGATCTTTCTGAAGATTCATATGAAAAAAATGTACTTGCAACAATTGCTTGCCAAAACAGGAGAAATCAGTCAAGTTCCGTACATTATCTTAATTCAAATGATGGGATTTTTTTTAAAGAGCTACGTAGATATCATATATAAGAAATTTTGTAAATAAATTATGAAACCATCAACATAGAATTACCTTTTAAAATGTACATTCAAAACAGATACATTTCAAGATAGGAAAATTACCTCTTCTCTTCAAAGACTCGGTTGACTATAGTAACTTGATCTATGTTACTACAGGGTATGTAATGTTGGTTTCCATGTCTAAGATAATGCTGCTACAAAGACAATAGAAACTGAATTGAGCATAAAGAAACTTTACAGTGCGATGCAATGAGAATGTCATGGATGGGAATATTGCACAAAGTGCCCCTCAGGCGGTGTGTTTATGCTTTTTAAATTGCAGCCATTCCTGAAAATTGTTTTGTAGGTTACAAAATCCATAGGATGATGGGAGTGGGGATTGGGAGAGGAAGAAAGTGAGGATCGAGCGAATTTTACATGTCAGAAGTACTTGATCCAATGCATTAACCACCATCATAATTGCCATTTAAATCTAGTAGCCTTGAGTGACAAACCAAGCCTCCAGTAGTTCTACCCGGGGATGCCCTGTAAAACTGTATAGTCAAGTTGCAGTTGATTCACTGAGACAAGTTTTGAACACTCCGTTCTTAAAGGAAACATTTTCAAATCATAATTTTATGATAGTGTCACCCATAGCATTTTACGGCAAGAGGAAAAAAAATCAATATCTACATCATATGTTAACTTTAAAAAATTCTATAAAACACTAAATATATAATAAAAATATGCATATAAGGACATATGTAAACTGCTTTGGTAACATCATATTACAGATGTTTTCAGTGCATTGCAGAGTTTCCAAAGAAACTTCAGACAAAGCTATATTTGCTTTGAGGAAGTACTGTATAATGCCATTTCTAAAGAAGCATAAAACATTTTTTTTTCCAGTAATAAGATGTACTTGAACAACAATATTACTTAGTACTGGGTGTCTTCAAAACAACTAGCTAAATGTTGCTTATAATTTCATCAGCAAGTCCTTGAGATAATTTTTGTCATAAACTGGACCTCGCTGTGAGGGAGATCATTATGGTACTGATGGCTGACAGTGTACAGGCATTCGAAGTTGAAGCGCCTGATCCTCTTGCATACGCACCTGAAAAGAGAAGAAAGGCAATTTGTTGTAACAGATAGAATGATTGGGCTGAATGTTCAATGGACAACTGAGGCTAGGGAGAGCTGAACATCCTTCATTAGATGAGATAGACTGTCTGGAAACAGCAGGCACCTCTAGACATATTCTCCTTTGGGCCAGATATTGGTGGGGAGAAGATGGAGAGGGTGATGTTAGTAATGCATACATATAGCATTTCTAAATTCAAGACAGTGTAGCAAGGTGGTCTGGGGTCAGGGAGATTCATCTTCCTGAGTTTAAATCTGACCTTAGACACTTACTAGCTATGTGACCTTGAGCAATCTTTTAACCCTGTTTGCCTCAGTTTCTTCATCTGAAAAATGAGTCGGAAAAGAAAATGACACTCCAATATCTTTGCCAAGAAAATCTCAAATGGGGTCATGAAGAGTCAGACATGACAGAGAATGACCAAAGAATAACAGAAAGTTAAGGTAGCCCTGTGAAGTAGATAGTTTATAGATTATGGCTCCCACTTTACAGATGAGGGGCATAGGCTCAGTAAGGTTAAATAACTTGCTTAAACTTCAAACAACTGGTAAACAACAGAACCAGAAAAGGAGCTTTAGTCTTTGAGTATCAGTTACAATCAATCTTTTCCACCCTATCATAGCAAATTCTCAAAGCAATCAGCTCTTCAGGACATATCTGCTTCAAACTGATCAGTTGCTTTAATCAAAGTGATACCATTTCAGCTCAAATGGGAATCTCCATGTGAACAGAACAAAGCAGAAATGGTGCAGATTCTTTCAAAATTATGTGTGTTCTCTCTTCTAAGTGAGACACCAACTTCACTACCAGAAGGTTTACAAAGTACTGTACACATATGATCTCAAGTCCTGAAAGAATAAGCTTTCTCCCCACAATGTATTGTTCCTATTGGGCTGGCAACTGGATTTTACCTAAAAGGAATATGGGGCCTCTTCTAAGGAGACCTGATTCTATGAATCACAAGTCAAACCAAAAGAAAATAAAATCTTTGCAGCTGCAACTCCATTTCACTTAAGGTGAGATAAATGAGCCTCAGTCTTCTGCACACTGAAGATAGCTTCCATATCTCTCCATGGGTTTGGCTTCATGTCAAGATTAGAAGTGAAGGTTCTTATTATCTTGCTCAGAATTGGAGAGAATTTGGCCCGCTTCTGAAAAGTGAAGGAACTCAGATCTGTGGGTTTGTGTAGGTGGTACAAACATATACCTTTGAATCATTCCTAGGGTCTGTTATGATAAAGTACCCCCTGTACTTGAAGAGATGTGCTGTTCAGCATCCTCAACAGATAGTTCTAGAACCCTTCATGTGAGATATTTCCAAAGAGAGATGCTTTTACAAGTGAGTATACACTCAAGGATTTGGTTTGGAGCATCCAAGTACTAAGAAAAATTCAGTTCTACATACCGTACATTCACTCATGGGCATACTACCGAAACCCAACCTTTACACCATGTAGTACGTGCTTTTTTAGATGGAAAATTCATCTCATTTTGCTGTCTACAGTATCAATAATCAATCAATAAGCATTTGGTAAGCACTTTCTCTATGCCAGGCACTGTGCTAAATGCCAGGGATACAAAAAGAGGCAAAGGATAGCTCTTGTCCTAACAAAAATGAAGATCATGCACAAAATATTTTCAATGAAATATAGTCAGAGGCAGTATAGTGTAGCAAATGAGGAGCTGGTATCAGTCAGTCAGTTATTAAGCATTTATTTAACAACTGCTTTATGCTAGGCACTGTGCTAAGCAGTGGACAGGCAAAGAAAAGCAAAAAGATAGTTCAAACCCTCAGGGAGCTCAGGGTCTAATGGAGAAGACAGGTATGTTCAAATAAGCTATATAAATTGGAGATAATCAATGGAGGGGGGACATTAGAATGAAGGAGGGTCAGGAAAGGCTTACTGTAGAAAGCAGAATTTTAGCTGAGACCTGAAGGAAGCCAGAGAAATCACGAGGCAGAAATGAAGAGGAAGAGCATTCCTGGTAGGGGGGACAGTCATTGAGAATGCAGAGACTAGAGAGATGGAGTGTCTTATGCAACAAACGGCAAGGAGGCCAGTGTCACTTGATCACAGAGTACGTGGAGAGGACAAAGGTATAAGAAGACCAAAAGGTAGAAAAGGGCTTGAAAAGCCAAATGGAAGATGTAAGTTTTACCCTGGAGGTGATAGGGAGCCAATGGAGTCTGAGTAGGTGGGATGACATGATCAAACCTGTAGTCTAGGGAGGTCATTTTGACAGCTGAATGGAGGAAGGGCTGATGTGAGGAGAGACGGGAACGAGGAAGACCAACTGGCAAGCTATTTTAACAGTCTTAGTATGAAGTGATAAGGACCTGGATAATGGAAGTGGAAGCATCAGAAAAGAGAGGAGGGTACACAGGAGAGATGCTATGAAGTTAGGCAACAAATTGGGCATAGGGGGTTTTAAAAAACTAAGGAGTGGAAGACCACACTTAGGTTGTGGGCCTGGTTGACTGCATGAGCCAGCGATGCTATTCTTAACAGAAATACAGGAATTTGGAAGAGGGGAAGATTGGGGTGGGGTCAGGAGACACTGAATTCAGTTTTTGACCTATTGAGTTTAAGATGTCTTCAGGATATCCAGTCTGAGGTGTCCAGTAGGCACTTGGAAATTCGAGGTAGGAGAGTGGTTAGTGTTGGATAATTAGATATAAGAAGACAGAAAAACCTGGATTCAGGTCTTGTGTCTGACGCATACTGGCTGTTTGACTTTGGGTAAGTCATTTGGTCTATCACTGCTCTAGAGAACTCTCTGAGATTACAAGGTGGTAAGAAGATTTCAGCTCCTATGCAACAGAGGTTTCCAATTCATTTTGAAGAGTGAATTCCCCATATCAATAAAATCATAGTTCCAGTTCCTATCCTGGTAATCACTGTATTCATTCTTTGATATATTCAATTGAATTAGCTTTTACTTAACACTATTTTAAGCCTCTAATATGCTTACAATCAATCAATAAATGTTTATTAGGTGCTTACTATGTGCTAGGCACCATACTAATTGCTGAGGATACAAAAAGAAGTAAAAGATAATTCTTGACCTCAAGGAACTTACAATCTTAGTGAATATACATACATTAAAGATTTATGACTCTATACACATACGAAAGACCTGGTGTATATGATGCTATGTTTCCATGTGGTATGAAACCTGAAGGATAATTCTGTTAAATCCTTCTCAGGAGTAAATTGGTCAAATGGGCTGAGTGTTGGGAATGTTTGACTGAGTCTAGTCACATGACAGTACATAGGCATAAATGTTAAGTCTTATGCTTAGGTTCAAAAAAATCAATGTCACAAGCTGAAAGGGGAAATAACACTGGGTTGGAGTTAGAAAATCTGATGAAAATCCAAGTACTGTCATTTACTACCATGGGGGAGGCATTCAGTTTCCTCATCTGTACAATAAGAGGGTTCTACTAGATCGGCGCTTCCTAAACTTTTTCCATTCGGGATCCCTTTTCACATTTAGGCACCGTTGGTTGGCATTGCTTGACCCCTGAAGGCCTGCCTAGTACAAAATGTACATGCTTCATGTTCATAACCAAGGCAGCAGTGAAGTTGCCTGACAGAGCACGGGCAAGTGCTGCCAGAAATACCTCGGATTCATCACGTGTTTGATTTTTAATTAATTTTTGGTCATTGTGTATTCAGAAAGCTTTTACTGTTGCCAAATTTTTCATAACCGCATGTGGGATCCCATCGTATAAGAAGTGCTGGACTAGATGGCCTCTCTTCTGGCTCCTGATCTATGATCACATGCAGGCATATACATACGTATACCTATGGATACGTAATACACAACTGGCCGAAATATGCTGATTTGAGAGGTGGTCGCTTCTCTTCAAGCCTTCAAGAAGAGGCTTATTATATTAAAGAAGGGATTCTGGCTCAGTTACAACTTGGAATGTAAACTCTTTTAGAGTAGGGGCTGTTCTTCTTTGGTCTTTATATTTCTGGGGCCCGACACAGCTTTGTACATAGTGGGTGTTCAATAAATGTTCTTTGGATTAAATGGGATCCCAATTGACTCAGAGATTCTGCAGCTCTATGTAGAGACCTTTCCTCCTGCTTATACTAATTGACAGGTTTTTTTTCCCTTTGATTTTTCACTCCTTCCTTTTGTTTGATGCTGCCTGAGGCTGTGTCAGCACGCACAAATTGGTCCGGCTGTTTAATTGACTGATAAACTGTTAAGTCAGTCATAACTGATTTGTACATTTAGAAACAGTCTGAGATCAGTGAGCATCAGTCCCCTGAAGAAACTGAGTTATACTGAGTTCTCTTTTATTAGATTTCTCCCTTGTCATACCTAATTGCTACTAGGTCTTGGTCCAGTGGTCCTGCGCTCATTTGCATGACTTGGCTACATGACATCTCCCTGCTCCCTTATATAACATCTGTCAAACCAGGAAACACTGAAAAATGCCATTCTTACTTGATATCTTTGGAATTCGAATTTGTTCACTGCTACTGCCATCTCCTCCATCACTAAATGGCCTAATTTCTATTATGTAGTCTTCATCAAAAGGCAAAGAAAGCTCCACGGATGTCTTGTTTGTTTCAATTACAGAAGCGCTGTTTTGTCTGTTCCATCTGTATAAAACCTATAATACAAAAAAAAAAAAAAGGTGTCTGTTGCTGCCCTCAGAAAAGATCCCGAGATTCCCAAATGCTAACCACTTACTGCTTTTAACCATCCCACCCCAGCAGGATGAAATGAAACCATGACCAGAGGGGCTGGCCTCACCCTAACCCCTATCCCAATTTGGAAACAATAGTCTAAAGACCCTAACACAATGAAGAGCTAGCTCTGTAGTTCACAAAGATGCTTTCACAACCAGAATCATCTTAAGTCATTATGCTAGCTGAAAAATAGTTCAGCAAAATGAATTGATACATCCACTTGATCAATTGGAGCTGAGCCATCTAGTCCATTCCCCTCATTCTATAGATGAAGAAACTGAGGCACAGGGAGGTTAATTGATTTTGCCTAGAGTCACACAGGCAGCAAGTAGATAAGCCAGAATTTGGCTTTTCACTCCCTGGCATCTGAGATTCCATCTGTGAATGTTGTCACCTTCATTTTATAGATGAGGTTTCATCTGAGTTTTAGGGAGGCTAGCTATATTATGAATACTTTCTGCTATATTGCCATACCTTCCCATGGCTATCCCCCCTCTCCTCCCAGTAGAACCCTCCATCATCAATTAAGCAAAACAAACCAACGTGTCAACTGCGTCTACCAAAGCATGAATACTCCACAACCACTGCCACTGCCATAGCCTGCTGCCTTCCTGCTGAGAGGTGGAGGGCAAGCCTTCCGATGTCAAGAATGGTCACTGAATTGATTGGGGTTCTGATGTCTTTCCGCTCTGTTTTTCTTTATGTTATTGTCTTCATTCTTTAAATTGTTCTCTTCACTCTATTTACTTTTTTTAAAATAAAATCTTATTTTATCATTATCTTTTATTTTTTTTTAATCACTCAACACTTTTGATATTTCTCCCATCACTCCTACCCACTGAGGCATCATTAGAAAATAGTACGGTGCAGTAGAAAATCATGCTGGAACTGGAGACCTGCTTTTGGATGCTTCATTATGTATGTGACCTTGGGTGAGTTTGGCCCTCAGTTTCTTTATCCATACAGGGGGAATTGGACTAATTAACCTCTGAGATGCTTTCCTGCCCTAAATCTATGATCCTATGATCTTTATAACAAAAATTAAAAAAAGAAGAAAAATAGTTCAGCAAAATGAATCAATACATTCACTTGATCAATTAGAGCTGAGTCATCTAATCCATTCTCCTCATTCTACAGATGAGCCAACTGAGGCACAGGGAGGTTAGTTAAATGATTTACCTAGAATCACATAGGTAGAAAGTAATTGAGTCAGAGTTTGATTATTCACTTCCTGGAGTCTCAGATTCCTCATCTGCAAAACAGAATAGTGACCTTCTTCTCTCTTAAATCCAAGGCTGGCTACCTGGCCCCTTCATCACACAGGGTCCTTGCATTTCTCTGGCAAAGTGTCAAGCTTCCACATATCCCCTGGTATCCCAAGTCTCTAATTTATGTCCTACTGCCACAAGGCACTGAATAACATTTCCTTAAGTTAGAAAGACTCATTGGCATCATTCCTCCACCCGAGGCACCTCAGATAACTACCTTAGTGTCCCCTTAGTCCTTACTAATGATTGCGCACCAATAAATTCCCTGGTTTATTTAGAGGTGTCAAAATTTCTCATTCCAGGGCTCTGGGAGAACAAGTTGGTTTATCAGATGCAGAATCACATCCCAACTTCCTGGAATAAATTGCTTCTTTGATTTATCTCCCATCCTTTCCAGGTATCAGGAAATTCAAGTAATTTAAAGTATAAATCCTATTCCCAAAAGAAAGATTTCCTGGGGAAAAAATAAGAGACAGCATACCCAGTCTGCAAATTCATTTGCACCTTGTGATGAATCTAGCTTCTCTAGCAGAAGACTGGCATCTGAGTCTCCTCTCTCCCAGAGGTGACATGGCCTAGGGACAGATGGACCCTGCCCAGACCCCTGGCCTCATGCTCAAAGCTTGGGTACTCAACAGATTCCTCCTACTCAAGCCTTATGCTCTGTATTTTCACTCTCTCATAACAAACCAATACAACAAGCATTTCTTAGGCACCTACTAGGTGCCAGCCACTGAACCAGGTATCGGGGATACAAAGCCACAAACTAAACAATGTTTGTCAGCCTAGGAGACAGCTAAGTGTCAATGGACAGAGCATTAAACCTAGAATCAGAAAGTCCTGAGTTCAAGTCCAGTCTCATGTACTAGCTGTCATATAATCTCTGCCTACCTTAGTTTCTTCAGCAGTAAAATGTGGAAAATAATAGCACCCAAGTTGTGAGGTTCAAATAAGATAACATTTGATCACACTGTGTGCTTAGTACAATGCCTATAACAGTGGTTCTCAACCTGTGGGTTGAGACCCCTTGGGGGTTGAATGACCCTTTCACAGGGGTCACAGGGGTTACCTAAGACCATCGGAAAACACATATTTCCAATGGTCTTAGCAACGGAGACACCACTCCTCTATCTGTCTCCAGGCAGGTCCGCCCACATGCAGATACGCCCACATATGAATATTAAAGGATTGCGTCATTAGGAAGGTTGAGAACCACTGTCCTAGAATATAGTAGATGTGTGTTTCCTTCCTTCCTGGATACTCCCTGCTCCCTGCTCCCTGCTCATTGGCAGAGCTGGAATAACAGCCAGTCACTGGGGCCAGTTTCACACCTTCTCATGGCCCTGGTGCCTACTCTAGCCACTTGATTTGTAAAGAGAGGTATCATTACATTGTGGGTAGAGTCAGCCTTGGAATCAGGAAGGGCTGGGTTTCAGTCCTGATTCTCACATATTGCCTGGTTGACGTGAGGCAAGTCATGTAACCTCTTGGAGTTCTAGACAATTGGCCAAAACAATAAGTCACAGAGAAGGTACCCAGCCTCACTGGTACGGTCTCCTCAGTGGGACTTCCCCACAGCGATGAAATCGAGAGGTCCAGCCCAGGGTTGCAATGAAGAAATGAAAAACAAAACTACTGTACATAGACAGAAAAAATAACAGCCCATCTCTGTGGAGGTGCTTTAAGAAATGCAAAGAGCTCTACATATACATGCTCTCATTTGATCCTCCTGTGTGGTGGACACGATGGGTATCATGAGGTACAATTTGTAGTTGAAGAATCTGAGGCTTAGAGAAAGTGAAACCACTGGGCTTTGGTCACATGGCTCATAAACAGCAGAAGCAGGATCCAAACCCAGGTCTTTGTGATGCCAAGTCCACATTTCCATGATGGACTTTGGGAGGCTTTTTTCTACCAGTAAGGCAGGGTACATGGTACTGACTTCACATTAATCAGTGATCACAATGACATCTCAAAGAAAGTTTTGGTCAGGTTTACAGGAAGCTGGAGCAAATCACCTACATCTAATTCAGTGCAAGATGGCATTACATCTATGGAAAGGAGGGTAGGATAGAAGTGGGGGCAAGCATGGTGGAATGGCTATTTTCTGTTGCCTCTGCATTGAGTACCAATAGCATCCTGGAAGATGGAATACTTCCAATCCCAAATCTTAAAAAGTTAACCTGTGCCTTTCAACCTATCCAGATCACTAACACACAATACAGAACAGGTCAAACAATCCGGGAAATCCACGTAAAACATTTTCTATACTAAAAAGGGGGAGTTGGTGAATATAAGGGGAACTGGTACTATCTATACTAACTTTGACTTAGTGAAGTCAGAGGTGATGTATATTTGGTAGATCTCTGATTTTGGACCCAAAGAATATAGTGCTCTCTCCTTCCTCAATTTTTCTTGTAATTACTCATGTGTAAATGTTTTGCCTCTACTCCACACACTCCTTACCCGTAGTAGACTACAAGATCCACGAAGGCCGTGACTTTTTTTTCTGTCTTGCATCCCCTGTCTCTGACAGACAGTGAAGTAGGCCAGAGAGAGAGCTGGCCTTATAATCAGAGGTTTGAGTCCCACCTTGGACACAAATTATCTTCCAGGCATCTCTTTAGAACTCTAAGCTGTCAAGAAGGTGCCAATCTACACTGGCCAATTTCCAAATTTCCACATCAATGAAACCAAAGGACCAGTGCTTACCCCTATTTCCAGTGCCTAGCACAAAGTAGATGCCCATGTTTGTGGCAGGTGTAAATATTTGCTAAATGAATGACACCATCTGGTCCTCTTTTCACTACATAAATATACTTCAGAGGGGAAGAAAAATAGCTTGCTTAAAAAAAGTAGTAGCCGGTAATCATTAACCCTGTTTTGTTTTTTCTCATAAAAGAAAATCATGTAATTTTCTAAAGCCAGTTCACTCAAAAAAATTTCCACTTCACATTTTCATCACTGCAATTTTCCAAGTCTGAAAGCCCTAACAAATAATTTAGTAGCTCATTAGGCTTCAGATCTTCTCTCATCACTCCCCTTGAAAAAGTCCTCAGATTTTATTTTCTACTAAAGATTCCCTGGCTGAACACTTACTATTTTCCATGGACTTCTGAAGCTTTCTGCAGTGTGCTTCTTACCTTTCTTAACTAGAGAAATGGGAGTTTGGGGGCAATAATTTATTTTTCCCTTGGTTTTGTAACGTTGCTATTAGTCCTGGTTACTTCGTTTCCAGCAATTTCATATTTGCATTCCAATCTCTTTATTCTCAAAGGTGGCAGTGCCTCAGTTAAGTTGGGAAGTAGGAAATGTTTGTCTTCTTTTGCACCCTTTGTACTCTTTGGTGTTCTTTTTCATATCCCTTGTACCAACTCTACTTCCTTTTACTACCGCAAATTGAGAAATACATGATAAGCTAGTTCACACTGCAGTATTAGCAACTCAGAGAATCACAGAATTTTAGAGTGAGGAAAGGGCTTAGGGATCATCCAATCCAAACTGTTTCATTTCAGAAGAGGAAAGGATCAGTAGATATGGTTTCTGAGCCACTGTCAATGATCTTAGAAAGATCACGGAGAGCAGGAGTTGATGCAGTGAATAAAACATTGGACCTGGAGTCAAGATGACCTGAGTTGAAATCTGAACTCCAACACTTCCTTGTTGTAAACCAGTGTGAGTCACTTTACAAATTCCTCATCTGTAAAACAGGGAGTCTTAATAGCATCTACCTTGCAGGGTTGTTGTGAACATCAAGTGGCATAAGATTTGTCAAGTACCTGGCACAGGTCAGCCACTTAATAAATGCCTTTTTACTTTTCCTGAAGGGCAAAATCACAATTTTTGAAAAAAGGAAAGAGAAGTGGACCTGCAAACTATAGAGCTATGTGCTCTACTTTGCTTTCTGACCAACATAGAGAGCATATTAATAAAGGGATGATTTGTGAACATTTAGAAGAGGAAGTAGTAGTCACAAAAAGAAGGGCAGCTAGTTGATGCCAAAGGGCATAGAGTGCCAGGCTTAGAGTCAGGAAAGACTCATCTTCTTGAGTTCAAATAAGGCCTTAGACATTTACTAGCTGTGTGACCCTGTACAAGTCACTTGACCCTGTTTGCCTCAGTTTTCACACCTGTAAATGAGCTGGAGAAGAAAACAGCAAACCATTCCAATATCTTTGCCAAGAAAACCCCAAATGGGGTTGCAAAGAGTCAGACACCACTGAAAAGACTGATCAACAGGAATTACAAAGAGTTACATGGTTTCATCAAGAATAGGTCATACTGGATTCAACTCATTTCTTTTTTTGATGGTATTACTAGATTAGTATAGGAAGGGGATGCTATAGATATATGCAGTTCACTTACAGGTCAGAAAAACACTTGATAGTTTCTTATGTTGACCTTGTAGAGAGATGAAGAAATATGGTCTACATGACATTACAATTAGGTGAATTTAGGAACTGCCTGAACAAACAGAGCCAAAGAATCATTATTAATAATGGCTTGATGTCAGTTTTGTGGGAGGTCACTAGTAAGGTGCCCCAGGGATTCATCCCTAGCCTTGTGCTATTAAAACTTTTGTCTGTGACTTAGGTGAAGATGTAGTTCTCAAATTTGTAAATGACACAAAGATTCAGGGAATGGGGGTGGGTGGGTTGTGGTCAGGGTGGGGAGTTGCCAACATGCTGGATGACAGAGACAGTATCCAAGATCATGACAGTATTGTACAATGGGATGAACTTAATAGGGATAAATGTCACATCCTACACTGGGAGTAAAGATCAACTTTGCAAATCCAATATGGGGGAGCTATAGCAAAATGGCATTTCCATTGAAAAACGATCTGGGTTAACGTAATTCCAAGAGCAAAAGGGCTAATTTGATTTTAGGTTGCATTGAAAGAGGCGTAGAGACCAGGAACAGGAAAATGATGGATTGGTCTCATCTGGGTGATTGTAATCAGTTCCGTGCACTTCTTTTTGTGAAAGATACCTACAAATTGGAGAACATACAGAGGATGCTGCTGCTTGTCCTGAGGCCAAAACTAGACCAATGAGTAAAACTTTCAGAAAGAAGGAGCCTATCGTCAAATAAGGCTCAAGTAAAATGTCCCACTAATTAGAGATACGTCCAAGGGGAATCAGCTGCTTCAGGAGGCAGTGGTTTCCCTTCATGCACAGTTTTTACAGTAAGATCAGATGACCACTTAGAGCAGACGGCCACTGAATGGGAGATTGGCCAGGCACTGTGTTGTACTAGACCTCTTTTGAAATCCCTTTCAACACTATGATTTTATGGCTGTGACACTCAGCTCAGTAGAAGTTCTATGACTTGCTCAGTATCACATGATTGGTTAGTGGCAGAGGCAGGATTAGACCAGAATAAATAAATAATAATAATAATAATAATAAGTGACATTTACATAGCACTTTAAGATATGCAAAGAACTTACGTATGTCATATCATTTGATCCTCATAACTGTCCTTTAGGGTAAGCACTGTTATTATTTCCACTTTATAGATGAGGAAACTGAGTCTCAGACAAATGAAGGGCCTCCCTTTGTCACATAGGTGGAAACGGGATTTGAACCCAGACCATCCCTGAATTCTCATCTCGTTCTTTCCTTCCTGTTTATGACTCTAGAGTTTTCCGTTTCTAGCTATGTGTTCTTTTTATAATATCATCCTGCCAGGAATATTTGCATTTTGACAGAACTACAAATGAAAAGAGGATAATGTTTAATCAAGTGGAATGAATATCTAACGGTGTACATTTAGACACTAAGGCACCTGAATGAGGTTGATACTCCGAGGTAGACAGACCTTCTTGGTACCTCTCGGTCACACTCAGTAAGCTCCTGTTTATACTACTCACACTTGAGAATAATTTGGCTTTAACAATTACTACATTACTTAACAACCCCCTTGTTCTTCAGATGCTAACTAAAATCATCAGACAATATCTTACTCTGGAAATTTCTGTTTCATATCCATTTTAGAAAGATGGGCCATTCTTCATAGGCTCTAAAATTTTTGGCTATCTTTCCTACTTGGACAAATAAGAGTTCTGGGTAACTGATTTATCTTCTCTCTTACGATATCTTACAGAACAGTTTAGCAAACAGGTTCATTGATTCATTGGCTTAGCAATCCAAGGGACCTCAGGGGTCATAGAGTCTGACTCTAATTTTGTAAATGAAGAATCAGGTCCGTACAGCTTAAATGACTTACCCAGGATCCCTGGGCAGATGGTGGCAGAGCCAGACCCAAAACTCAGGTCTTCTGACTCTAAATGCCATATTCTTTCTGATGTGCCACTTCAAATTTACATTCTTATTTTTGGGAAGAATAATACAAAGCTATTGAAAACCGCTATTAATGTCAACATAGCATAACGGCTGTAGTTTTCAATGGTTCTATTTTGTTCCTTCCAGTTCCTTAAAGATAGAACACCGCCTGAGTGATCAAGTGAATGATTGCTTGCCTTTCCACATACAAATCTCCCACTATCTGAGTAGACATGCCAACAAAAATGATCAACCACTAGTAATATTTGGAACTGCATTACTATTCATGGAAAATAAAAATAATTTCTCAGGGAATAAACAATGAGTGTAAAATTTTGAAAGAGAGACTCTATGCCTTGTTTGGGAACCCATAAAAGGACTCTCAGACTATTTTGATCTGGTCTGCTTAAATTGGGGCATTCGATTTTCCTTCACCTAGTGCCCAGCACAATGGCCCATTTGGCCGAGATCCAGCTTTGTGCAGAGAGCCACATTTGGTCCTTGAAGTACAGAAGAACAAGTTCTGGAACGTTCCCCACACACTTCATCTATATCAAAGGAAAGGCAACGGTCCTGAGAAAACAGCCTCATTATTGGTCTCGTGAATTAGTTACCCACTTTGTATCCTTTTACTTCAGATTCATTGTCCAAGGCTTTGACTTGATCCCAATTCAGAATAATTTTGGAGTCAGATGAATTCCATATGATGTTTCCAGGGGGTTGGCTTGGTGCTGAAAATTAAGATAGACGAAGTCACAGATTATTAAGTTTCAGTGTTTTTTGATGGATGTGTTCCTCACTAGAATCCTAAAGTGGAGGCAATTTAATGGGCAATTGCACTAATATGTATCTCCAAGGTCACTAGAAGTCTGACATGACACAGTATTGCAAATGGAAAAGGATTCAGTTGGCTGCCCAACATCTACAGCTAGAAGAGGTAGCCCTTGTTGGTGAGATAAAGGAAACCTAGGCCTGTCTGCGAGCGACAAGAGCACCGCGGTGTTACCAAAGCATCAGACGGCAGCATAGAAATCCACACGAGTGCGTGTATTTGTGGACATGTAAACCCAAGTGACCACACGGGACCAACTCTCACAAAAGAAGAAACGCGGTGGCCTTGCTGCCAAGCAACGTGGACTCACGTGGCTTTTTTGTTGTCACGTTGACAGTGACGCTGTACGGCCCCGTCCCGGCACTGTTGTAGGCCTTGACAGCCAGATGATACAAAGCACTGCCTTTCAAATTAGTTATTCTTGCTGATGTTTGGTTTCCAATAGTTCTCATTTTTCTAGCATTCTCCTCTTTATCGTCATGACTCCAGTATTTGACCTGGGGAAAAATAAGGGAACAGCTTAGGAATTCAAGCCCACTATAAACGTCCCCAATGGTGTCCTTGAGGTAGTTCTGTTGATCGGTTAAGCTGGAAGTGGTCCTGAACCCCATTTTCTAAAGGGGCTCTCTAAGGGTGTGGCTTTGGCTGCTCCAATAAATCACATTTCTCCCTTGATTCATCTATAATAAGGAAGACCCACTTGTGCTTATTTCCCCATAGTTGCATTGTATTCTGAGATGGGAAATTGGATACTGTAAAATCAGACTCATTAAATACTTTGCTTCTAAGTTGTCTTCATGCAACATGGACATTCTCATGCCATTTTGCCAATGCCATATATCTTGCCAATACTCATATTTGTACATATGCACATATAGGTATATAATGCATAAACAAGCTACTGAAAACTAACATTAATGTCAATGTTGCATAATGGTTTTCAGTGCTTCTTCCTCTCAGTTCCTTAAAGACAGAATACTGTGTGAATGATCTAGTGAATAAATGCTTTGTATACATAGGTGTATATCAGTATATTAAAAGCAACTCCAGTGAAAAATGAAGCTTTCTCTCCCACCTCCATTTCCACATCTCATGCCTTTAGTTTATTCTCAGTTAGTAGCTGGGTCTTTAAAATATGTATTCTTAAGTGGCTAGCCATGCCCTCTCACTAGATGTCATGTACATTTCTCAATTAAAATGACCTATTCACCAGAGTCAAAGTGAATGTATTTTCCTTTTTTATTTTTATTTTTTTGCCTTTTGGAGGAGGGAAGGGAGGGCAGTTGGAGTTAAGTGTCTTGCCCAAGGTCACACGGCCAGTAAGTGTTAAGTGTCTGAGGTCTGATTTGAACTCAGGTCCTCTTGACTCCAGGGCCAGTGCTTTATTCACTGCACCACCTAGCCACTCTGAATGTGTTTTTCTTACCTCATAACCCTGTATCCGTCCTTTACTAAATGACTCTAGGGGAGAGGACCAGAAAACTTCGATGTCTGTAGCAGAAAGGCTTCTGGCAAAGATGCTGGGTGGTGGTTTAGTGGGTTCTGTGGAAAGACATAAAAAAAAGTTTTAATCTTCACAGAAATGATTATTTCTCTTATATTAGTAACTAATTAATATCAGGGATCTAGGTTTTTTCCTTCCTATTTCCTCATTCAAAGTCCAGTCTCTCAAGAACATTTCCGAGCTTGTCGCAAAATTTACCCCACCTAGATGATCTTTCTAGGAGGATTTTTTTATCCCAACTGGCTCAATGCAACTGATTATATATATGACTCTGACCTGGCATTGACATCAAGATAGGGGAACATTTTCACCTTACTCTACAGTTATGTCCCCCTTCTTTTATGGCAAATTTCTATAACCATGTTAGGTGGCCAGTATAAATATAATATTAGATCTTTTTAGACTAATACTGGAGGACATCTCAGTCACTATGGTAAGATGTAAGTATAAGATTTGAGTTATTTTGCTTAGAATTTTGGTCCTTTCTATATTGTGATCTACTAAGTAAATAGACATTTAGCCATGTCATCTGTCTGTTACCAGCTATATATTCCTGTGTAAGATAAGGTCCTTTAATTTCTTACAGTGGTATGGGGATAATTAGGCAATGATGTAAAGACTTGTGAAACCAAGACATAATTCTGTTATTCAGTGAGGTTTATATCATAACTGTCTCAGTTCTGTGTTAATGAAAAAGATTTCAGCACAATTAGTTATCTCAAAAGAAGACTGGTTGTGGTCTAGCTTAAAAATGCCTTAAAGAGACATCCACTTAAAGAGAGATACACTTTCACAATAGGGGTTATTCATTTGAACATGGCTAGAAGCTGAAAATGTTTATTATAAACAATTTATTTAATAAGTACTGTTCTTAAATTATGCATTCATACATTCCATTCCAACATCTTTTGTTACAATTGTAATAAATATGGCAACTTTTGAGAGAGTTCATTAGAGCCTGTCTTCTCATAAAGTGCTCTGTTATTAGTTCATTCGTGAAATCTCATCCTCCTAATGGGAGAATGAACAATGCCAAGTATAAAAATTGAGTTCTAATTTTTGGTTTGTATTTGAGTTTCTTAGATATATCAATATAACAACTGGATAACCTAAAAATGCAAATTCTCTGGTCTAAAAGGTTTCAAATTTAATTTTCTAATAGTAGAGACATAAGGTTGGAGCTAACTCTTACTAATTGACTTGGATTATTGGCAAAGTAAATTTAAAATTGTGTTAAGACCAATTCTGTAAGAGATTTTTAGCAAAAAAAGGGGATCTCTACAAGTGACCTGAACAATGATCCTATTATGTTTAACTAGATCTCAGGTCTTTAAACATAGTGCTCATTACTTTATACTAAATGATAGGGATAAGGACTGGTTTTGTGATTCAATTAGCATAGGGAAGTCCCAGGTAAGGAAACTCCCTCTACCAATATAGGTCAGCACCTCTTCAATTTATAGTCTTAGAAAGCTGCCCAAAGAACTGAAAGATTTAGTGGCTTCTCCAGGGTAACATATCCACTATGTGTCATAGTCAAGACTAGAAGTCAGGTCTTCATAACTTCAGGATCAGGTATATATACTCTTTCCATTATACCATGTTTCTCTTATGTTACATGAATCTAAGTTAAATTCATTTGAAGCTATCAATTATATTCTCATGTATACTAAGTAAAATCATGTAATTTTGGTGACTATCATGGGATTTAATTACTTCCATCTTTTTAACTTAAGCTTGCAATGCAAAATCTTTCATTGGCTTCGAAGAGCAAAAATCAGGATCATCCATCAATCATCAAACATTAAGATAGTGACCAGAGAAGAAGAAAACATGGCCACACTAAAGCTCATACCTTCTTCTGCAGAATACACCACTGTGACTGGACTGAAAGAGCCTTCTCCTTTGTTGTTGTAGACTCCCACTTTCACTTCATAGGGGGAAAATGGAGGCAGGCTCTCATTCCTGAACACATATCTGGAGGCATCTGCAGAAGCCAACACCGTCTGCATCCAGCTCACTTTGCCAAAGGGTCGAAATGCTACCACATACCCAAAACCTCCTCCATTTTGCAATTCTTCAGGGACAGTCTGGTAAAGAATAAAGTGGGTATTCAGAATTATCAAGGAACTTCTGGCATGCTAAATCATTTTCTCCTTTTCTGCATACTTTTTTAGGGAGAAAGGCAGAGATTCCCCACTTTTTTAATGTTACTATTACTACTGCTATTAGTACCTATATTATCACTATTGGTAATATAAAGTGATATATTGCTAATATGATATAAATTACTTAATGTCTGTTAAGAACTAATAATAGTAACATATGGTATGTGTTGGCATATAATTATATTTGTATCATGCATAATTTACAAT
>CM053583.1:387788529-387810831 GCA_028627135.1 Pseudochirops cupreus
CTATATCACTATTAGCATTATCATCAATAATATATTACTATATGCTATTAACAGTAATAATATACTTTAATATATTACTATTATCAATACCTAATAGACATATAGCAATTTAAGATTTAGAAAGTATTTTTCTCACAATTCTGGTTAGAGACTTTGTGGTATAGTGGGAAGAATGATTAAGTTGGAATCAGAGGTCCTGGGTTCAAATCCAACCTTAATCACTTATTATCTGTGTGATTCTGAGCATTTACCCTCTCTGTGTTAAATAGGGCAGATAACTCCTAAGGTCTCTTCCAGTTTTTAAGCCATGAATTACAATTCTATGACCTATGATGTAGGTAGATTATCTCCACTTTGTCACTGCTCTTCCTTGTTCTCAAAGAGGACCAATGATATCAAGGGTGGTGAATTGGATTTAAGTGAGGCAGAACAGCACAAAGTCACCAGATTCTCTCCTCCAGAGTCATTAGAGTTCTGTGGCAGGACATAAGTCAAGATGACTAGTGATGGCCGAGGATGCAGTGGGTGACCTTGACCCTCTAAATTAAGGTCTTTCACAGGTTTCAGTTTATCTGAGGCCAACACTCATTCAATGACTAAGGGTTAGGTAAGAATTGAGATAAAAGATGGCCAAGTTTACATTACAAAAGTATCAATCTGGAAGGGGAAGACTGTCATCATTTCTGGTTAGAGCAGAAAAAAAAATTGCAATTTATATTCATTTTAAACCCTCGAAACCTAAACAACGAGCTACAAAGGCTTGGACTGGGGGTTATTATTGGCATTCAATGGAAACCAGAATGATTTGGGTCTAAAGGCTAGTCAGATAGCTCCATTTGAATCACAATAGAATTTTTAAAGCCTTTCCCCCCCTAGAGCTATATTTCAAAACATCATAAATGAAAACTATAGGACAAAAAGTAAATTGTCCCAGCTTTTAAGAAAAAAAGAAAACCTTTAAAAATTCTAGGCCATAACCGCCCCAAATATCTTACAAACACGAGTGACTAAAAATTATATTCTTATGGCCAGAACACCCACATATGAGTATGGTGCCCCAGGTGGAGAAAGGGACCACACATGGCAAGGGAAGGAGGAGGAAAAGGAGAATAAGGAGGAAGAGAGGAGGAGGAAGAGAAAGAAGAAAGAGAAAAAAGAAAGAGGGGGAGGAAGAAGAGGAGGAGGAGTAAGTGGAGGAGGAGAAAGAGAAGGAAGAGAAGGAGAAGATGAAGAAGGAGACGAAGAAGGAGGAGGAGAAGAAGAAGGCATTTCCCAACTTGAATAGGCAGGTTGGGTTCCCAGAGAGCAGTTACTACTATGCACAGATAACATGGTAAAGGCATTTAATATAAAATGTTCTCCTAGAAACCTGGTTCCTTCCTTCCCACAAACATACACAACATCGATGGGAGGACTAAGCTCAAACTTAGACCCTAATGGCAGAGAGGCATACTACAAAAAGACTTCCAGAAACAGGTGATGTATGAGTTAATCTTTACGTTGCAGATGAGGAAACAAAGGTTCAGGGTGTTCATCATACAATGTATCAGAGCCAGAACTCAAACCAAGGTTTTCTGACAATAAAAAAAATGCCCAATACTACTTTGGTCAGCACAGTCAGTAGGAAAGAAGAGAGAGTTGGCAATGGAAGGAACCTTAGAGACCATCAAGTCATTTTACATATGAGGAAACTGAGACTTCACTTTTATTATTATAGAAAAAAAAAACCAATTTGGACTAGAGATTTCTGGCATCCTTTCTCACTAAATCTATGATCAAGTGCCCCAACGAGTACTGAAGTTTGCATAGAAATTCGGTGACCAAGCCAGAAGTAGAAAATAGTAGACAACACTGGGTATAAATCTGAATGCATATTTTCTTAAGGTCCTTTTTAAGCTCTTGGTACCTTTGGGGCTGACCACCATTTGACCATATAGCACATATCTTCCCTCAGCATGCATTAGATACCAAAAGTCCAGCAGAGTCAGAAAACGCTCTGATAAAGGGAATTTTGACCTATAGTACTCACTGACTGGGGAATCTGACACGTGAAAATTATCTGGGGAGTTTCTGGTGCTTTGATAGGTGGACCAAACCCAGTCACATTCATCTTTTTACCCAAGAGCCTTGGGCTTTGAAAAAGCAAGACAGTGTCCATCCTGCTGTTGCAACTAAAGAACCCCCTGATTCAATGTAAACCAGAAAGTAACTGGCTTCTCAGTTCTTAGGGCTGCTTTTCAACTCAGTAGCTGAAGCATGTTGGCTAGAGGGTGAATGATTTCTGTGGCTGCTAATGGTGCTGTCCCATTGGATAAATGGAGGATTTGAATTTCTGGGGCTGTTGTCTGGAATCCTTCAATGGCATTGAAAACCCTTTAGAAAGCCCCCCTAAAAATCAATTTTTAATAAATTGGTGACTAAACTTCCTCCAGGTTTCTTAAAACATTCCCTCATAACTGATGGCTGGGCAGCATTAAATTTTCCAATAGCAAATGGCGAGGAAATCATGCCAGTATGCCAGATCTATTGCTCACTTTCATTTTAATTCAATCTATCACACAGCAATTCAAGAAGAAAAGAAAAAAAATGATTTTCTCAGCACCAGTCTCCGTTAATATTTTTCACTTGCATTTCACCCCCTTACTTTTGTGGTTGTTTTTTTCATGATGAATAGTATTAAAAGACTTGCTTCGACACTTGCTTGGGCAGGTGCAGCCTTTTTGCACTGACCATTAGCTATATGTCAGGGAAGCTGAGCACCTCAAGTGCCCTTTCAGCTGCCTGGCAGAAAGGCGATGGAAACTTTATGGCAATGCTTTGCAAAGAGAAAAATAATACAAGAGTTCCAATTAATTTATGTTCCCCTTGCCCTGTGATTTATTTACCTCCCAGGTTATGACCAGCTCAGATTTGCTGCCTCCACCTCCACTGACGTTAGCTGGGGTGACTTCAGGGACTGTGCAGAAGACAAAAAACAAGTTAGGTCATGGGGAAAAGACAACTGAGTTCCATGAAGGTCAGCCAGTTTATGTGACTCACTTCAAACAGTTACTATGATGTATAGGGCCAGTGATGGTAACTCCTTGAACTTCTATTTCAGAGACCAGAGACTGAGTCATCAAAGGAGTGGTTTTGGGCCACTATTAGAAAGTGAAATGTGCCAAGGAAATTATTATTCATTACCTGTTTCCAATTTGACAAGGTACAGATGTTTGTTTGATATGTCTGGTTGAAAATTCACTGATGTCTCAAAGGCCTGAGTGGTTCCATGTGATGAGGAAAGGACTGAGATTCAGATTCTAATTAAGTAGTTAAGCATTTATTAAGTACTACTCAGCACTGTGGAGGTTTACAAAAGAAATGGAAAATAGAGGCCCTGCCCTCAAGGAGCTTACACTCTAGATGGGGTGATGGGACATATATAAATACCCGTAACATGAGATCCATCGCAAAACAACACCAATGAGGTCAGAATGCTACAGTACAGACTGAATGTGTAAATGCAGCAGGGTTCCATAGTGCAGGAGTGATCAGAGTTGGGGTGGGGTTAATCAGGGAAGACTTCCCGAAGAACGTGAGTTTTAAGCCAGGTCTTGAAGGATGTGATGGGCAGGGGTTGACCCCTGGCTCACTGGGTTTAATCTCTTTGCACCCCCGTTTTCTCTGTAAAAGAGGGGAGATGATACTGGTTTCCTCTTCCTCAGGATTATTGGGAGGAATCAATAACACTACTAAATAAAAACTCAAAGTCAACACTGTAAACATCCAAAGGAGCCCATAACAAGGAGATGATTATGTTAAGTGAACGAATCAAACCGGCATTTAAGTAAATCCGGTCTCCGCTTTGGTGGGGAAAGCTGTGCATTTCCACCAAGACAATGCTAATGGAAGAGACCTTGGCATGATTCTATAAGCACATATGGAGTCCATGGTCTTGAGTTCTTAGACGGCCTGTTCAGACAGACCCATGCTTGGGCATAGAGCTCAACAAGAAGCTACACATGGAGAAAACTAACAGGACTATAGATAGCCCCGATTCGTTTCTTTTCTGCTCACTGTGTGCTTCCTCGACCTCCCAGGGATGGCCCCATGAACCAAGGCTGCCTCAAGCTGAAAGCTGGATGTGAGCACATGGAGAGCCAGGCTGAACTGCTGACTAATTTGACAGGATGTTTTGATGCCTAGTTCCCTGGGAGTAGCTTATGCACTAAGAAAATGTCAGTGAAAAAAATATCTGTAGAACTGTTATTCTGTGGCATTAGTGATTGTGAGGAGATGACCTTATTTGGGATGGATTTTTTTTTTCACCCTGTTAGAAGGATGTTTGAGTCTGGAATACAGGTGAAGAAAAGAGTCAGCGCTTCTGGGAGGAAGGCCAATTACAATGTCTCTGCAAACGTAGCCATGGGATGGTGTCTAGTGAAGAATGGGGACAGAACACGTGCTTTGAGACCTCATTTGCTCTGCTAAACCGCTTCCAACCAGCTTGCTTTCTGTCCATTATAATCTCTCAAAGGGAAGAGTGAGCTAACACAGCACCTCATTGTAGCCAAAATGTACAGAAAAATAAATACCCGCTCCCTAGAAAACAGTCTAAGAACACTAGAAACACACTAGGTTAGCATTTTGGGGTGCTACTCACGGGCTTCCTCAGTTCTTCGTTTCTCTGACGGTCGGCTTGGTTCCCCAATTCCAATGGTGTTGGCCGCAACGACACGGAATTCATATTCAACCCAAGGGTTCAAGCCCACCACAGTAGCAGTGAATGTCCTCCCATCAATGAGTTCTGGGACTAAAAGAAAGCACAGATGGGTAATTTTTCACTAATTCTTTAGCAATCAAGAGGAATGTTGTGGGCAGGAGTAATGTGGCATGAGAAACAAGGAATTATGCAGAGGAACTGGCATAAAGGATGGTATAAAGGAAACATGAATGGAAAAGGCAGGACTGGTTAGGTGGTGAGAATCAGAGATAATCTGAGACATAACTAGTGTGTCCTACTGGCATTGTCCTAAGGTGAAGAGAATGTGATGCCCCTCAGAAAACCGGATAGACCTTCTCTGTCATGAGCTTATTGGCAGATGTTAGTAAGGGTCGCATCAGTTAGGCAGGAGGGCATGGGTTGGGATCGGCATTGTCAGAGGGAATGCCCTCATTTGTGAGATCACAGTCTTCTAGCAAACATGGTATGAGACAGCACCCACCAAATCTCAACACTAGAATGCTCATTTATCCAGTTTCCAAGTATGTTAATGGGATGGTTACTTTATTCAGGACAGTCAAATGGATTATAGTGGAATGGCATGAAGACAATTTGAGGATGAGTTTTGGTTGTGATACTTATTAGCCATATGACCCCAGGCAAGCCACTCAATTTCTTTTAGCCTCAGTTTCCTCATCTGTAAAATGAGAATAATGATACTTATACACTCTACCTCGGGGTTGTCTATTATGTCCTGGACTTTAAAGTTTGATGGTATGGATCATCACAATGGTCACTGGAAGTAGATTAATAATACTACTTTACTTTTATAGCATTCTGTATTATTAGAAATATTTTCATATACATGAATATGCAGTGTGGTCTAGTGGGATAAAGTGATGGGCTTGGGATCAGGAGGACCAAAGTTCAAATCCTTCCTCTGAGACACCTCATTAATATTCTCCCTCAGTCCCTTTGATTAGAGGGCTAGATTGTGGAGTATAAAAGTCCTTCCAAAGCCTTACTTTAAAGACGGTGCAGAAGTATAGCCAACTCTTCATTATCCACCAGCTGCACTGCCTAGTTTTGACTCCACCATGATCATATCTCTTTACTGAGTACCCTTTGTGCCCTCCCCTCCCTCTTGTCAGCTCCCTTTTGTGTGTTGTCTTCTCTAATTAGATTGTAATAATAATAGTTAATATTATTTAGAGAATGTTTGCTATGTGCTGAGCACTGGGTTCCTGAAGGGCAGGGACTCTCTATCTTTTTTCCTATTTGTCTCCCCAGTACTTTGTACGGTGCCTGACACTTACTAAGGGTTTAATTAGGATTTATTGTTTTTTTTTTATTATTATATTGTATACTATTGTATACTGTGGAATCTAGGGCAAATTCCACAACTTCTCTGTGCCTCGGGTACCTTGAGGACTTGTCTAATAAGTCAGACTGGCTGCAATCTGCATCGCTGGGTAGAATTTTCCACAATAACTAGCTGTGTGTCACATATATTATTTCAGATGAAACTTGTATGTCCTTTGAGGGTGGCAGATCAGGACTTATTCCTCCCATTTCACAAAGGTGGAAACTGATGGACAAACAAATTAGGTGTTTTGTCAAAGATCTTACATCATTAGTGAATGATAAGATCGGGAGTAGAAATTAGTTCTGACTCCTAGTTCTATGATGTTCTCACAATAATAATAAAAAATACTTCATATTTACACAACACTTTAAGGTTTGTAATGCTTACACACAAACAACACTGTGAGGTAGTAGGTATGTGTCGATATCTTGTATTTCCATTTTGGAGACAAGGAGACTAAGGCTGGGAGGAGTTATATGAGCTGCCCAAGATCATCAGTAGGAAATGTCAGAGCAGGACTCATACATCGATTCTCTTGGTTCCATTACACTGTAACTCATTGTCTGTGCTGAACAGTTAATTCTTCCATTAACACACCATTCTAGCAACCAGATATCTGAGAAAAACAGTGTTCAAATAAATTCTTTGAATACACAAGCACCATGAACTCAGGAAAGTCAATGAACCTGGGCCTGGAAGCCACCAAAAGAGCCACTCCAGCTCATCAATTCAGCCAGCGCTATTAGGTGAAAGCCTTAAAAATCACTCTCTTTACTAATTCTTCATAAGAAGGCCAGGGCTCAGATTTAAGTTCCACTGCTTACTATCTTTTGACTGGATAAGTTACTATATCTCTCTGGGCCTGCCTGAATTTTCTCACCTATAAAATAAGAGAGTTGATCTAGATTCTAGATGGACATGAGGGCCCTACCCACCTCTAAATCTATGATACCAATGATTCAACTATTCATTTGTTTGACTTGCTATATTGATTTTGTGTATACAAAGAAACCAGTTAATTCAGCGAAAGAATATGTCAATAAAATCAGGTTTTTGTTTGTTTTGATTTTAAACTGTGGTTCTGTATCAAAATTTATTTACAAAGTGGATCTATATCTATACATACACACACACATATTTACATAGAGGGAGAAATACATGTATTTCCCAATTTGCTCATTTTATAGACATTTTGTCAGAGAATCACAGTTTAAAACCAAACATATATATGTGTATATTTATATATGTTTTGGTTTTTAAGTATATATTAAACATTATCTATATGTATGTGTATAGATGCATGCATGGATATATACATATACACATGTATAAATATATGTGTGTATATCTATATCTATCTATTGATCTATAATTCTAGTTGGAAGAAAAAATTAAAGACCATCAAATCTAAGCTCTGACTTTATCTAATCCCATTTTATAAGGAAGAAAACTTAGAAAAAGACATGGAGTAGGCCTTGTTTTTGGTAATGCAGCTAGCTAGTGAGGGTAAGTGAAAGGCTTCTTGTCCATAGCCCTGGACATCAGACTGGGCTCAGGAGGTCACCTTGTCTAAGGACTGGAATACTGTATCACTTGATTCCCACACACACAGATCACTTCCCAATGCTGCTGAACCAAGTTACCTGTATTGACCGCTTGCCAGCCCACAGAAAATGGAGTTCTGGCCTGGATGACGTACATTGTGACAGGGCTGTGGTTATCTGCTCCTGGCCTCCAGGACAGCTGGGCTGTCGTATCTGTGATTTCATCAATAGTCACAGCCTCGGGTGGGCCTGGTGGACCTGAGAGAAGAGACAGATTAAAGATGACGAAAATCTCTAAATTGAGGTTAGACGGTAAGAGTGTGATACATTAAAAGGCAACCTGAATTAAAAAGGAAGAAAAATTGGCTTATTCATGTGGTCCCCAAGTCAATTCACCCAGTCAGCAACCTCCACACTCCAAAACTAATCAATAAATTTTTTTTTTACATTTACATGTTCTACTTCTTCCTTCCAGTAGTGTGTTAGCTGACAGAGCCTTATTTAATTTTGTCTTTGTATCTCCAGTACTTAAAATTATGTCTTATACTTTTTCTTTTTGGATTAGACTTAGGAGTTGTATAAACTTTCACAAGAAAACTCCCCTGTACTGATTTAATTATCCAGTTACTCTTCAGTGCTTTGTCTTAGAGACTTGCCTGGTGGCAGTAAGAAGATAAGTGACTTGGCCAGGGAGCCACAGACAACATTTATCAAAGATAGGACTTGAACCTAAGTCTTATTGGCATTGAGGATGGTTGATTATTCACTAGGTTACATTGCCTGTATAAACTCTATGTCTTGTACATAGGGCTAGGAATTGGACCTGTGATTTCTTGGGCAATAAGGAACTCCTAGATAAGGGAATTCCTCCTACTCTTATAGGCTGGCACCTTCTCTGCAGCCTAGAAGGAGAGGTGATGTTGAATGACTTTTCCAACGTGTATGAGAGGCAGGATTTGAAATGGCTTCAAGGATGGCCTTCCATCCATGACACCATGCTGCCTTTCTTACCATGCCTTGTACAAGAGTGTTTAATAAACACTAGTTGAATTGGAAACAAAACAAAACAAAGCAGAACCCCAACAGTCATGGAGTATTCTTTGCCTTCTCACTGCATCAATATTACAGAAATAACAGCTACAATTGGTGCGTGTGTGTGTGTGTGTGTGTGTGTGTGTGTGTGTGTGTGTGTATGTGACTGTCTATTCAGTATTCAATAATCTTGAGACTGTCTTATGTCTCCAAAGGCCCTGCTAACAAGATCCTCATTTACACAGTGCCTGCAGGTCAACCTGTTTTTCTAAACTCATCAGCATGGAGTTCATTATTTCTGCCTATACCCTTAGTCCATTTGAAAGAAGAAAATCAGATTCAAACAACAGTCCAGAAGTAATGAAACAAAAGAGAACCTCTGTCCCTGTGGGCAGGCCAACATAAAATAGATCCCAGGCCAGAATCTGAACTAATTTGCAACCTAAGAATCTATTACAGGCAGCAAAAATTATTTCTAATAATCCACAGGTGTCTGCCTCAGGAGGCAACGGATTGTGAGAGGCTCTTATCCAACCATTCTCAAATCCATAATCTCTGAAGGAGGATAAAGGCCTTGCTAGGTCCTTCCTAATCCCTGCACTGCTGAAATGTCACTGGGCTGGGTCATTTGGGCAGGTAAAAATGGATACTTAACAAGGTCACAAAGCGTTTAATGGAGATTTCCCGAAGCTAGACTTTGCCCTGGGATGGACCCTCGCATTCTTTATCTGGTATTCTGGATTTGACTCACTTAAAAATAAAATGAAATGAACCAGAAAGCCATTTGACCAAAGCCCAGGTGAAACACAAATTACTCTCCCCCTTCCTCTGCCCAGTTGGAGTGTCTAACCTCAGGCTGATTCATTTTCCACTATGACATTTGAGAATGTCTTTCTCACATCACTGAGAGGGGACTATGGTCACCTCAGCTTCCAGAGACCCTTATTACAGAGATAAACCCTAGTTGTTGGTGCTTTTCTGTCCTCTGCTCCCCTTCTTTTCTTTACAGATTCGGCTGCAGTGGCCTTTAAAAAGCTGAAAATCACAAATTGAAAATTGCTCTAATCCCAGTTCCTGAAAGGAGTAAATCAATAGAAGCCACAGAAGCATACCAAGGAGATGAAACGCTATCAAGGCACAAGGTCTGAGTTTGCTGTTTAAAGGAGAAGCCCTCCCTACTTCTCCTTGCGTGATAGTGGCTTTGGGTTTTCAAAAAGTGAAGTCTATGTCCTGGCTACTGGTTTGCTAACTTTGTTTTGGGAAGTTACTTCATCTGCGTTCTCATAAGAACCTTCTTTTGAAATTTTGGTTGCACCTGTTTACCTTTCAGACTAAACAATAACTTGGTCTCAGAGTCTTCGAGGGAAGTGTGAACCCTGCCCTCCAAACCATGGCATCCTTGGGAGACATCTTCAGAGTGGAGAGAGCTTGCAAAGTCTACTACTTCCCAAGCCCCCCCCCCCCCAACCATTACAGCTGCCATATGTCATGGCATAGCTATTGGTTTCACTGGAGTGGACCTCAAGGATATAACTGGGGGGGGGGGCCCTTAAATTGTGTGTGTGTGTGACCATTCCTTTGGAAGTCTGGTGAAGCTTGTGGATCTCTTCTCATAGAAATACTTTCAAGTGAATAAAATAAAATAAACAGAATTTAAAAGTTCACAGATCCTAGGGGAAGAAACCCTGGTATGGCCCCCTCTTCAGCAGAAAAGATATGACGACAGAACTATCCAAGGAAGATGAAATGTGAGATAATGGGTGGTTTAAATAAATAAATGCAGGGTAATTTATTGGGCTTATTCACTGATTAAATTTTCTTTTAGACTGGTGCTTGCAAATTCCTCTTGGTATTTAGTGTTATTTTCTGTGAAATGAGGTAGATGATATTATTTAAGAACATCAAGTATTACTAATTTAAAGATTGAATAGTCTAATTTATTGGTGTTTTAGCCGCTGATCTGAACATTATCCTAATTAGAGAGGATTAATTTTTGGTGGCAGGATTCTTTTATCTCTGAGGGGAGAACAGACAAACCTTAGTGGTTTGCTTAAAAACAAATGAGCAGGAATCATTTTCTACATTCAGGCCAAGGACAAATTAGTGACTCTTCCTAGATCACAACATACTCGCCCCTAAATTGTGTGGTGTCAATTTTCTGCTATTAGAAAGGTTTTTATGAATGTAAACCCCTTGAGGGCAGGAGCTTTTTAGTTTTTTGTCTCTATACTCCCAGAACTTAGAACAGGGATGATTGAATCCATTAGTTTGGGGGAATGTGACCTTGTTCAAAATTCTACCTGGTCACATGCCTCTGAGTATAAATATATTACCCCCTGTACTTTCTTAGTGCCCTTCCTCTCTGTCTCTATCTCTGACCACTTCTTGTCCCTTCCTCCCCATCATGTCTATATCATAGACCCTTCTCTTGGTCTCTAAGAAGTAGTTATAGTTTTTGGAGATATGCAGTTAAACTAAAGAAGGTTTCATTCCAGAAGCTGTTTTGATTGGTCTGTTTCTGCTATGATGTGGTTTCACTGTAATTTTGTCTTAAATTTGTTTGACTAAAAGAAAAAAAAATCAGTTTGCATGATTAATTCAGGTTTGGCATTTGCTGTTCATTTTGGTTCAGTTCCTTCCTGGTTGGTTCAGCTGTTACATTCTTCCTAAATTACTGATGCCAAGCTCTACAAGAATTCAGAAAACATCCTGAGGAGAACCTAGAATCATAAACCTTTTTCTTATTGATTTTTCATCTCTTGTTCTCTTATCCAATCCAAGTAAACTAGGTCTTAACCCATCCCAAAGCCATTTTAAGAAAACGAGAGATTCTTATCACCTATGGAAAAAGTGGTGCCTAAGAAGGATAAACCAATTCATTTAACTTCCTCCAAACTAGACACTCTCAATCCAAGGTACTGCTGGGCTAGTGGCCTAAAGCTCTAACTTGTCTGAGCCCAAACAAGATATCCAAGCACACTGTTTGATATCTCAGCATCACTCCATTTGTTTTTGTTAATCCAGAGTTGCCTAGGAAGGTAATATTAACTCCAACAGCTTGATTCAATGTACCCACAGGAACTGTTTTCATTGGGGAGAAAATTTAATGAATGGCTCAGGGCAATTTCTGACAATACCATATCAAGAACAGAAATGGCACCCCCCCTCCAACCCCCCATACATTTTTTGCATGCTGCTACATACTGTTTTAAATCTCTGTTACGTAGGGCTTCCTAGTTTACCATTCACAGTAATTATAAACCATTGGGATTTTAATGGATAGCTATGAAAACCCACACTGGAATTGATATTGTAAAAAAATATATTTTTAGGACATTAAAAATCTAAATACCTCTTACAATCAGGTCTGCTGTTGCTGATATCTTGTCCACACTTGTTTGTACCATGCAGACATATTTCCCAGCATGCTTCAGCTGGATACTTCGGATCATCAAATCACCAGCTGAATCCTGCTGATAAAGTAGAGAAAAGTGGCTACAATTACTTTTTAATGAGCTCTAAATATCATTATCACATGAAGGACACTGTGACTAATGGATTTATTTTACACTGGCTGATGAAAACATTAGTAATGCAAGCTATGGCCTATTAAAAATATGTGAGCCTGCCTGGGAGATAAGAGCACTAACATTTCCAAAATGCAACTTGGAAGGGACCGGAGGAATCTGATTTGGGTCACTTAAACAGTCTGCCATTTGCAAGTGACTCACCTAAACTTATATCAAGGGCAGCTCTGTCTGAGCCTTGTCTATTTCTCTATCCACCCCCACAATTTATAGCCTTCATTGGTATTCTCATGTCTTCCAGGCTATTCACATTTATTTGGAAAAAGGAAACGAACCCAAATTTGGAGACATCAGCATTTTACTGCACAGATTTCTCTTATAGCCAGTGTTTTGATTGCTCACATTTTTGTATTAAAAGATTATGAGAGCCCCTGTTCTCCAAGGAAAATCTTATATTCCCTAATGTGGAATGGGGCTAATTTGTTTTCTGAATGCCAAATGCATGTTTGATTAGCAGATGAATAGACCTAATTACATCACTGCATGTATGTCTATGTAGCTCAGAAATATTTCTATACCACTCACTGGTGATAGGCTCTTAATAAGTTGAAAGGGATGCCTCCTTGGGAGGCTGAGGATTGTGGTGTTTTAATTGAGGAATGCTGTTAAACCTTGAAGTCTGATTTATATTGAATAACTGAATAACTGAAAACATCTGTCATGGACATGAAATACTTAGTACAGATACTGGAGTCATACTTTCTCGTCATCAATCCAAGAGTTAAAAGGCAGGCTCTCAGAATCCCTCTCCCCTGTGATTGAATTTCCATGAATAAGAGAAGGCAGAAGCCTGCAGAGATCTTAGAACTTGCCATCTCATCAGAGTTTTCCAGGAAGACCAGGTCCTCCCTTTCCCCCATCCCTATTGGGAATGGACATGATTCTTTCGCTCTTTTTCTTTCAGTTTGCTTGATCACATTCACCTCTATTAGGAGCAATAAAAAAAGATGAAACCTTCCTCTGTGGTAACCAGGGGCATGATTAAACCCATGCTAAATTACGTCCAAGTGGGCAACTGAAATTATGCAGATTCCAACCCATGGAGAATGGGGCTGAGTTTTCACATGAAAACAACTTTTATGCTTGTACTTGGGGGAAAGGCTTATAGAGATTTCTGTGATAGGCTCCCAGGTCAGAGATTTCTTCTTTTTCCTGGATGTTGGGGCCATAAGTACAGGCTCTGATAGTTGGCTTTAAGTGAAGTGGGAGGGATTGTACCCAGGTCGGGGTTTTTTCTCAATAGCCCTAAGGTAGGGAGACTGCAAGTTATAATGGCTCCAGTTGGTTTTGGAATCAGGAACAGGAGTTCAAATCCTGCTTGTGACACATAAGGCTTCTGTGACTCTTGGAAAGTTACAGCTTCTAGACGTCCCTAGAAGCTCTTTAAGATTATAATTTGCAGATCTGTAGGAGTGTTCTCACGGGCATTTCCTCACCCCAATCAGTCAAATACCAACAGTCCTCCAGTGAAATGCAAACTACATGGAGCTAATGTGTGAACTCATCCTAATAAAACTTAACCCTAATTAAATCAGGTCCTGCCTAGGGAAAAAAAAAGTCCTAAGGAAACTGTGAGCATCAAAATTTTCATTAGATTGACTGTGCTTGATAAGGAACTAGTATGCTCCATGAGAAGGGTAAGAGAGAAACTGATGACCATCAATGGTGAAAGCCATTATCAGGGAGCAGGGCCTCCTAGGGCTGTTTTCCTAGACTAGGAGTGAGTGTTTTAGTCCTAGTCCTATTCAAGGAATGGTCCTCCATTATCATCATTTGGAATTAGATAGAGTTGCCATTGCTGTCCAAGACTAAAATGTCATCTCACGTTCGTTTCGAGTAGAGACAGAGTAGAGGGAGGACCTGGTCCTCCTAGAAAACTTAGATGAGATGTCTTATACCTCGCTAGGAACAGACCATCAGATACAAGGCCTTTTACCTCCATGACCCAATCTAGCACCAGAGCTGCAGGTACCAGGGCCCTCACCTCCATGATCTCACTCAGGACCAGGCCTCTGACACTGGGCCTTATACCCTGTTTGAGTCTATCTAGAACATCAGAACTATGGCCACTAAGACCCCATCTAGGAGTAAGACCCTGGACACTGAACCTAGTCTTTGATCAATCCATATGCATTATTAAATGCTTATTAAATTCCCAACACTGTGATAAGCACTGAGAATATAAAGAAAAACGAAAAAGCAGAACAAGTCTCTGCCCCCAAAGAGTTTACATTATGATAGATAATAAAAATAGGTAACATTTATTTGGCACATTAGCGTTTGTACACCAATATTAACATCAATATTTCTCTGTATATATACATACTCACATATATGCACATATATGTATGTAAAATCGTATTTGATTCAACAACTCGTTAGGTAGGTGCTATTATTTTAACCACTTTATAGATGAAGAAACTGAGGCCAAGAGAGACGAAGTTATTTGCTAAGGGGTCACACAGTTAGTGAATGTCTAGATAGGCTTTGAACTTAATTCTTCCTTTAGTCCAAGCCTAGCACTTTACTACTATGACACCTAACTATTCTATTTTCTGATGTTAGAAATAACTACCATTTGCTATTAAAGGATCCTTGATTATGGGAGACTGGGTCAACTTTCTGCCCTATGGCTAGTAAACTCCCACTTCCTTTTCTCCTAATCCCTTTGATTCGGAAAGATCTTCTTCTGCTACCACTACCCACTGTCCTATCAAATGAGATAATATTTGTAAAAAGTGCTTAACACAGTACCTGGCACATAGTAGGTACTTCATAAATGCTTATCGCGTTTCCCTTCACTTCTCTCAGCCCTACTCCTCTGAAGTCCTTCTCCCTTACTCTGTGCCCTTTGAAATCCTTGATCTATTAATAATAAATCCACTTTTATTTTAGATCTCTTATTCTCACACTCCTTCCGTTTACTTGCTCTCCTAGAAATGGTTCTCTCCACAAGACACTATGTCTTGGACTGATCTCTCTAGTATATTGGATACCCTGGGTTGGAAGAAAGGAAAAGTAGACCTGTCGTTCATCATTTCTGGACCCTCCCTCTGCTGCCTTCCCTGTTCTCCTTTGAGTTTCATTTGATTGAAACTCATCATCTTATGCATGTCGGGTAGCAGTTGCCTATTGTTTTCTGTTTTCTCCAGGAATTCAGCACCTGGCTCAACATCTGTGTCTTCACCCCAACTCCAGTTCTCCTACTTAGAGACCGAAATATGAACCCTCAAACTCATGAGCCTTCCAGTTTACCAGCACACCTAACCCACTGCTTACATTTTAATTGCATCTCAGCCATACACCTGGCTAATTACACTTCTATCACACATAACAGATTTTTTTTTTTTTTAAGAAAAGATGAAATTGCAAAAATGTACTTGGGAAGAAGCTTGGCTATACTCAGAGGAGTGAAGGGAATGGTTCTATTCTTCCCTTATCCAAAACTTCAGCTCCTCTATGTGACTACAAACTCTTGTTCTTCCATCTCTCTCTGGGCCTCATTTCTCCTAATTCTTTGCTGTCACAGGGACCTCTACTCACTCCTCCCATCTCTCCCTTCCTTAGCAATCACTGCTCTGACCTCATTTTTCTTCTTCACAGCCTTGACCCTAGACCCATGTGCAAATATACCATATTTGCTACTTTCAAATCCCTTGCCCCTGTAGCCTATTGACAATCAGGTCTAACCAAACCCTAGCACGGGTGAGGAACTTGTGACCTTGAGGCCATGTATGGCCCTCTAGGTCCTCAAGAGTGACCCTGGATTCAGTCAAAGGGCCACACTTGAGGACCTAGAGAGCCATAAGTGGTCTCAAGGCCTCAGGTTCCCCACCCCTCCCTAGCCCCTTGCTATTCTCACCATGGGCCTGTTGAGCCCAACTAGCGAAAGTTACAAAACTGTGCTACTTAGGTCCACTTAGGATCTGTCAGCTAATAAAAACTATAAGGAGTAATGTTTAGACAGCATTTTAGAGTTTGCAAACGGCATTATGTATATTATCTTCCAATCCTTTTATTTTTCCCCAATTGACCCTATCATATTCCCCACAGCTGTTCTAGATTCCTTCTCTCCTCAAACCTTATACTTCTCTCTCCTCAATTCTACCTCTTAGCATCCTCAGCCTTCTTCAAGGCTCAGCTCCTACAATACCTTTTTCCAGGAAGACTCTCTTGTACCCCCCGGGTGTTAGAGAACTCTCTCCTCTCAAATTGTAAAATTTATATTTTTCTGTTTACATGGTATCTATCTGGTAGAGCTCAAGTTGCCTGAGAGATGAAACTGTTTTCTTTTTGTCTTAATATTCTCAGTACCAAGCACAATGCCTTGCATAATGTAGGTCCTTAGAAAATGCTTACTTGTATTATATTGGATTGGCTATGTTTTAGGAAGGTGGGATTCCACACTAGTATTAAAGGAAAATTAACTATACTAGACAAATTACCATTTTGTTTACCATTTTAATTGTTCCAAAGAAAACTACTATACACAAAGTCTATCTTAATAACACAATAACACAAAATCTATCTTAATAAAAACACTCCACTCTGTGATTTAAATGACAATTCAGTGATTAAAATTTTTGACATTCTTTCTATTGTTATAATCAAAACTTGAAAAAAAAATATTTGAGATTGAGATAGACCATAATAGCAAGAAACAGGAATTACTTATTTTCTCTAAAACACTTCAGGTCAAACTGTCAATGAAATTATCTTTCATTCAGTCTCTCATTTGTTTGTTCCTTTGACAAACATTTATTAGGCATGCTTATGTACAAGGTACCATGACAGTATTTTGAAGGTTACCAAAATAAATAAAAACCCCTGCCCTCAAGGAACTCCTAATCTAGTAAGGAAAAAAAAAGTTATACACAATTGATTATAATGCAAAGCAGAATACTGTATCAGGAGATATGATCAAAGAGATTTAAAAGAGGGAGAGGTCACTTGCAGTTAAAGGAATAAGTGAAAGCTCAAATAAAGATGTACTCCTTGAGTTGAGACTTGAAGAATGGGTATATTTCAATAGGCAAGGATGAGTGTAGGCCATTCCATGAAAAGGGAGTGATGTAAACAAACACATGTGGAGAAAAGATTTGTGATGTTATGGAGGAATGGCAAAATAATCCAGTTGGCTTGGAGACATGTGTGAATAGGGGAGCAGTGTGAGACAAGGCTAGAAAGGTAAGTCTGGGCCATGTTATAGAAATCCTTGACTGCCAGGCTAAAGAGTTTGAAATTTATATTCTGATGGCAATGGGAAAGACAGAGATCACGGAAAGGATTGAGCCAAACAATATCAGTCAGGACTGTAGTTCAGGAAGCTTTCTTTGGCACAGGAATGCATGATGATGTGGAGAAGTGACTGGAGGAGGAGAGTACCCAACTAAGAAATTATTGCCAGCATAGAATTGGACAAAAGTGTTCCTAATTATATCCTTTTCCCCCTTTATTTGATTTCTCTTTTTTGATACTGGCAATTTCTTCTTCTTACAAATTAGCTAATGGTTTTTCCAGGGGAATGCTGGAGCTAGCCTGAACTTGCCCTTGATAGTCAATTGTTAAATTTTCAGTGTATTTCTGAAATCAATAAATGCTCTGAATCAAGGGCTTGATTTCTTGGTTTTTTTTGCATTGCTTAAAATTAAGAAAGTGGTAGAGAAAATGTAAATAATGCAGATTAAACTTTAAAGTGTCACATTATTTTTTCCCCCTTAGAGAGGAAACATTTCAGAGTAAAGGTCACTTTTTTCCCCCTTTCTTCAAAAATCCAGCTCCTGGTTTTATTTGTTCGTTCTATTTTTTTTTTTTTTGGCTTTCAATTTTGTTAATTTCTTCATTGATTTTCAGGATTTCTATTTTGGCTTTTAATTTGGGTTGGGACAATGGGGAATAGAGCTGGGATGAGAATGAAAATTAAGGGGTGGTTCATTAACAGTTTTTTCCCCCCTCCCAATTATAGCCTATATTCCTGTGGGTACTTATCAGTGCTACCTTCCATGATTTTTTTTTTTTGCAAAACACTTTGTAAACCTTAAATTGCTATATACAGGAAGGTTGTTTTTGTTAGACAAAGACAAAGTAAAATTTTCTGCAAAACTGTGACAGGTCTGGCATAACTAGAATTATTTTCAGCACACTGACATAGGAAATAAAAGGTTTTAAAATGAACTTGACTTGAGGGTAATTTTGCCTGCCATTTATACATTTCCTGCAACCCCAGAAACACTGTTTCCTCTGTTGCTAATGTTCTTCTATCCCATACTTTCCAGCCTATTTCTTGAAATTTACATTTTTGCTCAGAAATGCCTGGTTTGTCGACAACTGATGGGGGTAGGGGGCAATGACAATGTCATGTATAGATTACCCCTAAATGAGGTGTAAATGAACGCTCAGCCCTATTAGAAGAGCCTGGCTTGATGCTTAAATTCATCACAATTTATTTTCTTTGGGAGACCATCTTCTATAAAAAACAATCAACTTTTTGAGCATGATTATTGGAAGCCTTGAATAAGGGAAAGACTTGATTATTAGTACATCTGCTTGAAATATATTAAAGTATGAAGAACAATACCTTGATAAATTTATTAATTTCTCTCAATTTACACTTGCCTGCTCTTTCCAACTTTTTCAATCCCCTTTCCTTGCAATTTCTCAAGAAATATTACAGATGTTTCACGGGCAGTCATTTTTTTCATTTTGGAATACTCTCCCATAGAATACAAACTGATACTTTATACTTATAAATTGCTCTACAATTCACTGAGCATTTTCTTCAGAATGATTTCACATTTATTAAGAGGTGCATAGGGTCATTATTGTTCTCTCTTTTTTTATAGATGAGAGAACTGGGGTTAAACATTTGCCCAAGGTGGAAGTCACATGATTAGCATAAGAATGATAAAACAAGATTTGAACCCAGGTTTTGGGGATCCAAAGCCAGGGCTCTTTCTACTAGGCCCCTAATGCACTATGCTGCCATTATAAGCATTGTCTTTAATGACTTCTGGTGGTGCCAATGAACTTACTCAACACACTAAGTACACAGAAGGAAGCTCACCATGGGCAGTTTGCTGAATCTGTTGTTCAATCATTTTTCAGTTGTGTCTGACCCTCTGTGACCCTATTTGGGGTTTTCTTGGCAAGGCTACTAGAGTGGATTATTATTTCCTTCTCTAGCTCTTTTTACAGATGAGGAAACTGAGATAAATAGGGTTAAGTGACTTGCCCAGGCTCATTAAGTTAGTAACTCTCAGAGGCCAAATTTGAACTGAGGAAGATGAGTCTTCCTGACTCCAAGCCCAACGTTTTATCTGTTATGCCACCTAGCAGCCCCAGTGAGAGATTAGCTAATTTGAAAAATTGTAGGCCCCCTAGGATCTTAAAGTTGAAGAGGACCTTAAAGGTCCTTCAAATTTGCCAACTGAATGAGAAATCCTGAAAAATTAAAGGAGAAATTAATAAAACTAGAAGAAAAATCACTATTGAATTAATAAAAATAAGAGTTTTTTTTAAATGCAGTAAAATAAACAAGCTATTAGGTAACTTGATTTAAAAAGAAAAGAAAAAGTTAAATTCACAAAAAATGGAGAAGAAATTAAATTCACAAACAATGGAGAAGAAATAAAACAAATTACTAGGACCTATTTTGCCCAATAAAACTGACAATCTAGATGAAATAGATATTTACAGAAATGGAAAGCGGCCAGATTAATAGAACAGAAAATAGAATAATTAAACTTAATCGGATGCTTAAGAATCTCCTAGAAAAGAGTCTCTGAACAAAAATCTCAAATATACCTTTTTTAAAGAAGCAATAATTTTAACTATCTCTTAAATTGCTTTTAATTAATTTGTGTCACTCTAGGAAATTGGACAGATTTTGGACTGTCATTGGACGTTTAATATTAATACTTACCCCTCCTACTCTCTCAAAATGGTCACCATCTTTATCAAAGTCAATCAGGCGTCCATTAAATGACCAAGTAAACACAATGTCCAGTGAGTGGTCATGTGATACTTGGCAAGGCAGGACAATGCTTTCTCCAACAGTAACATCCATACTGGATGGGGGCACCAGAAGGCGGGTTGGGTCTAGAAACAAACAAAAAAAAACAAAACAGAATGCTGATGAGACTCTGGAGCTCAAGCACTAATGAATATTTCAAGTAAGCCAGGAGATCAGAAAGTGAAAAGCTTGAATTCATTTTAGACAGTCATTTTAAATGTGAAAAAAAATAGTAACGCTTAAGATAAAAACTTATATTTGTGTAGTCCTGTGTAGTCCTAACATTCTTTTGTTCATCATTACTTTTTTTCCACTTACCTTATCTGGGCCTCAATTTCCCCACATGTAAAATGAGGCAATTGGATGATATAGCTTCTGAAATCCCTTACAACTCTAAATCTGTGATCCTACTGGGGGACAGTAGAAAGACCACTGGAACTGAAATCAGAAAACCCAAATTCAAATCCTTTTCTGATGTTCGTTAGCACTAGGATTTTCTGGGCTTCAGTTTCTTCATTTATGAAATGAGAAGGTTGGCTTGATGATGTTCATAACAACCTGGTGAGGTTGGTAGACAGTTATTATCTTCTCCATTTCGAGAGATAAACAAACAGAAGGTCTGAGAATTCCACACTGCCAGCAAATGACAAGAGGTCACACTCACAGGTTTTCCCTAATACAGGTGGGGTAAAATGCCGATTTGGGCTTAATTATAAAAAAAGAAAGAAAGAAAAAAGATTTGTTTATTCATTTACTCAATGCACTTCAACCAATATTCATAAAGTGCAAAGTACTGTGGGTCCAAGGATGCTCCTTACTTTCAAGGATCTTACATTCTTCTTAGAGGTGTGACAAAATACGCCAGCTAGTTAGTCAGCTAGTAAACATGGATTAAACATGCACTATATGACAAGTACAGTGCTAAGCTTTGAGGATACAAAGATAGTTAACAGTCCTGTCCCTGCCTTCAAGGAGTTTCTAGTCTAATGGGTAACACAACTTGTATATAAAAATGTACTAATTCTATACTGAATATCTTGGAGATAATCACCAGAATTGATTGAATACTAGAATTAAGGCAGTATGGTAAAGGCTTTCCATAGAAGGAGGGACTTTAGCTGCAATTTGACAAAAGTCAGGGAAGTCAGAAGATGGGGATGAGGCTGAAGAGAATCCCAGGGACAGCCAGTGAAAAGTCCAGGGCTGAGAGAAGGAATGTCTTGTTTGGGAAATAGTAAGTAGGTTAGTGTCAATGATTGGCAGGTACATAGTTGGGGAGGAAGGTTAAACATATAAAAATATATTGCGTAAAGCAAAGACAAAGTGATTTTTTGTGAGGTGGTATAGCAGCAACCACACTGGCACAGCCAGGATAGCTGCTAGCACAGGTTCTTAGATCTGCTTTACTAGGAAATATAGCTGTTTAAGGGGTCAACAATCTTTTTAAATCACATTCACTAGTTCAGGGGAAAATTCAGCACCCTGAACTTCAGAGAAAATACAAGCAGAGAAATAAAGACCAACAGACAGGGCTCTATCTGCCTGAATCAACTATACACTTTACATACATCCCTGGATGGAGAGAGCCTTTACAGCTGAGCAGTTGGGGAACTCTAAACATATGACCACTAAGAATCTCAACTCACAAGGTTCTTTCTCATAATTGAGCCCCCAAAGCAAAATACCAACTCAGAGAATATATACATTTTCGAAGTCAAAAGGCATCACAATCTTCCTGACTCCGTGCCTAATTAGAAATTAGCAAAAGGTGTGAAAGCCTTCCTACAAGCAAGCCTCCCCTATGCAAGCTTCCCTTAATGGGTTCTACATGAGGCTTATTAATGGGAAGGGAAGATCTTATATACCATTAACCTTACAGGTGGGAAAGAGGAGGGTCTCCAAAACAAAAAATGTATTCAATGCTGGCTAGAGTTAGTTATAGATACTGTGGGGATATTTTTTTTTCATTGACTTGTTTATTTACTTTTAGTTTACAAGATTCAGTTCCACAATCCCTTGAGTTTCAGATTTTCTCCCCTCCCTTCTCCTCCCCCCCCCCC
>CM053583.1:387810931-387823442 GCA_028627135.1 Pseudochirops cupreus
CCCCTGCTGAGAAATTTCCTGCCTCCAATACAGATCTGCAAATATTCCACTATTTAGTCTTAGAGAGTCTTGTCTGGGGTTCACAGCCAGTCTGTGTCAGAGGTCAGACTTAAATCCAGGTCACCCTCTTGTGAGGACTTGACCTATTCTTTAGTTGATTACTTCTTAAGTTGTGAGGGATAACAATGATGAGTAAAGGTTGTCTTTAAAGAGCTTGCAATCTTGTTGTTGTTCATCCTTTGCTTTTCAAGAGGACCAATGATATCATGGGTTCCTGTCTTGACTTGCATGTGAATTAGATTTCAGTGAGGCAGAGTTACACAAAGTCATCAGCCTCACTCTCCCTTCCAGTCACTGATGTCCAATGGCAAGACAAAAATAAAGACAATGGGTAAGGGAATGGGATTCAATGTTGACATCTCTGATGTCTGACCAAGCTCTAAGAGCTCAACCTGGTTTAGCTCATCTACTGACACATTTTACCAGGCTGTGGTTGCTGTGCATGCTACAGCTTCTTGGAGCCACAAGTGAGAGCTGGGTGGCAGGTGAACACCAAAGGAGCAATCCAGAAAAGGGCTTGGTAAGTCCTTGCACCAGAGGTACTAGTCCTCCTTGAATGCCCCATATGACCCTTGCAATCTTATAGAGAACAACCAAATATACTTTGGCTCTTTTGTAAAAATTGAGGTAACTAATGAATAGCCTGAGAATTGAGGTGTAGATGCTTTTAGTTACAATTGGATGAGTCAAATTGAAAATGGGATGCATAGGAAAAAGCAGAAGCAGTCTGCCAGTCTCCCTGCGATAGAGTCATGGTGAGCTGTATTGAAGGTATGACATTTTGAGGCTTAGGATCATAGGATCCAGAGATGGAAGGCACATTAGAGATTGCCTAGCTTTATAGAAATACAGGCTCAAAATTTTAACCAGAAATAAATATAGCCAGGTCATAAGATAACTGATTTAGAGCTGGAAGAGATCTCTGGTCGAAATCTTATTTTAGAGAGGATCCAGAGAGAACATGTCCAAGGTCATACTGGTAATATGTGGCAACATTGGGATTGGAACCCTGGTACTTTGTAGAATATTCTGCCTGAAGAGCCAGTTATCTTTCCATTTTATATTACATACTGCATCATAACACAAATATTTTACTTATGGGGGAAGAAGGTAGTAAAAAAAAATATTGTTCTAAGCAAAATCTTGAAATAAAAATGACATGCTGATTATCCCAATACATGTATGATTTCTCCACTTACTGACCAAACATTTCTCAGGTATTAATGTGGATAATAATGTGCTGGGTTTCAGCAGGATATAAAGGAAGGAAGGGAGAGTGCTTGCCTTCAAAGAGCTTACTATCTAATCAGAAAGCTTAGGTTCAGATGGAGACCACTTCCAAGTTTCTGTATGAGAAAGGAAATAGTCTGGTAGAGAAGAGATAGTGAGGGGAAAGTTGGTTTCAGAGAAAAATTATCATTGAGGTGAAGCTGGTCAGAGACTACTGTAATAGCAATGAAATCACTGTAGCAGACAGTTTGCAAGCAGAGATGATTTCATGCCTATAAAAACCGGCTCTACAGACTTTCAGCTGAAATATAAAAAATTGTGGGTGAAAAGTCAAAAATCCAATGTCAGCTCTTAAAAGAAATGTCTTGCCTCCTTGTATCTGGATGGAGATTGAGGGAGTAATAGGGTGCTAGCATCCCCTTCAAAGCCCAGGGCAATTGGTGTTTGAAGCTTACCTCTGCAGCTGGCTTTTCTTTAGAGAAACGCCATTCATTCCTTTTTTCACTTGTAGGAATGGAGGCTCTGTTCTGACCTTAGCAGAAGGTCAGGAGCCTTTAACAAAAGTGTACCTTGAGGGCAGGGACTATTTACCCTTAGTCTTTATAGTCTCAGTACTCAGTTGCCCGGCATACAGTAATTGCTTAATAATTACTACTAAATAAAAGAAAAGAACATTCTCCAGCACAGGGAGTGTACAGGCTGGAATTGGCTAAGGAATCCCCTAAGACCTTCTTATGAAATGTATATACTTAGTTGTAAAGCAGCATGAACCAATCAACAAACATTTATTAAGCTCTTACCGTGTGCCAGGCAATGTGCTAAGCTCTAGAAATATAAAGATGAAAGTAGAGCTTTAGTCCTTGCCTCTAAAGAGCTCATATTCTATATATTTATATATAGAATATCTATCTATCTATCTATCCATCTATCTATCTATCATCTATCCATCTATCTATCTATCTGTCTATCTATCTATCATCTATCTCTCTATACATCATATATATATGTATATATTATATATATTGTATATACCTATATATATAGGTATGTACAAAATTAATAAAGTGTGACTTTTGGGGAAGGGTAGCACCAGCTATGGAAAGGAGTATAACTATTGTGCAGAAGGAGGTGCCTGATCTGAGTCTTGAAAGAAACTAAGGGTTTAAGAGAGGGAATTGAGGAAGGAATGTAAAGTTATCCCTGCCATGGTTGGGGTGCAGCACCCCTGTGATTGGGAAAATCTGCTTAAATTTTTTTGACCCTCCCTTTGTACCAGAGAAGAAGTCTAATTTATTATTTTATTTTATTTCTTTGTTTCTTTTTTTTTTTTTGGAGGGGGAAGGCAGGGCAATTGGGGTTAAGTGACTTGCCCAAGGTCACATGGTTAGTAAGTGTTAAGTGTCTGAGGCTGAAGTCTAATATATTATGGCATTAAACCATAAAATATGTTGATATTCTACTATATTATACACACATTTTATGCATTTCTGAGTTTCTAAACTTTTTCTGTGTCATCTGTGGCTTTCAGAAAACTCCCACAAAACTCCCATTTAATTTCTTATGCCAACCTGCAATATATCAAACCTGTGATGGGGAATTGTGATGGTGGAAGGGATAACTATATTCCAGGCTTGGGGGATGAAGGGTGAAATACATGGAGAAAGGAGATGGATTGCTGAGTACATGAAGGAGAGTAATATACAATAAGGTTGGAAAAGTAGTTTGGGGCCAGGTTGCAAAGATCCTTGAATGACTAAGAGGAGAGTTTATATTTGATAGTAGGAGCCACTGGTATTTGAGTTGAGGAGAGGGATGGACAGATCATGTTCTAGGGAAATCATTTTGGCAATTACATGGAGGGGTTGGATAGACCAAGTAGATGCAATAATGCAATGATGATGAGGTGATGAGAGAGTAAACAAGTTGAAGGTGTTCTACAGGCACTGGACGGGTCTCTTTGGAATTAGAGGTAATTAAACCAAAGAAGACCCAAACTCTGCCAAGCCATGTGGCTTTCCTCAATTGTGTTTATTCAGCACTCCTGGTTCTAGTGTCAAGAATTTGGATGTTTTTCCATACAAAAGATTTCAATGCAAACATCCATACACAAATAACAAGAGATGGCTTCTTACTGAGACAGAAATTAACTCTTTTTTTCAGCTTTAATTTCTCAGGATTAAAAGGACTTTGTATTTCCTGCCTCTACAATGGTGGGTCACTCCTGCTACTGTTTGGTGCTTGGATTGTCCAAGGCAATTAGAACTCAGGATGTGACGTGGTGCCTGGATTTGGTTGTAGTTCAAGAGCAATGCCGGAGAGGGTAGACTACACTACAAGTTTTCCATTGTGAGGTTGGCTCATCCTACAGAAATTCAGCAATTTTGAGCTTTGGGGTGGGGAACTTGGGTGAATGGAGTTTCTGCTGAGTATTTAACCAAGACCAGAGTTCAATAATAGGTCATGTTATTTTATTTTGTTTTTGTAGTACAGTCTTCCATAAGATTAACAGAAGGCAGATGTTAATTGTTTTTGTTTTTGACTCATCAATCATGTCAATTCAGGAAAGGAGTTAATTACAAACAAACTATTAACCCTCAGATCAATTACATGGATTCTGATTATTAAGGCAGAGAGAGCCCTGAATCTGGAGCCAAGGTACTTGGGTTTAAATCTTGCCTTTGGCCCAGGGCAGTGACGAACTCCTGTAAGCCCTGCTTTTGGAGGAGGCTGTTGGGTGTAGGATTGTAGTTGCATAGATGGAAAGCTGGAAGGGACCTTAGAAGTAATTCAAACTCCCTCATTTTATAAAGTCCCAGAGAAGTGAAATGACTTGCCCAGAAATTAGGTCCTGTGATGTCAAGGTCAATGTTCTTTCTATGGTATTATGTTCCCTCCGTGCAAATATGGGAAAATAATTCCTTTTTCGGTGTCAGGATTCTACGCTCAAAATCTGTATTATTTCTTTGAATCACAGTGTTAGAGATCGAAGGAATCCTAAGGATCATCTAGCCTGACTCCCTCTGGGAAGTATAGGGAATCTGGGAGGGCAAGGGACTTGCCAAGGAAGGAAGACAACACACCTTTATTAAATACCTTCTATGTGCTCAACATTTTACAAATATTTTCCCATTTGATCCCCACAACAATCCTGGGAGGGAAGTGATATCATTATCCCCATTTTACAGTTTAGTAAACCAAGGCAGAGAGAGGTTAAATAATAATAATAAAAACTAACATTTATATGGTGCTTACTGTGTGCCAGACGCTGCACTGAATGCTTTACAATTTCCTTCTCATTTAATACTCACAAAACCCTAGGGAGTAGGTACTTTTATCACCCTCCTTTGTTTTACAAAGGACGAAACTGAGGCAAACAGGTTAAAGGACTTGTCTAGGGTCACACAACCAGTAAGTGTGTGAGGCTAGGTGTGAACTCATGTATTCTTGACTCTAAGCCCAATATTCTAGCTACTGAATCACATTGCTGCCTCTAACATAGGTATTATATAAGGGATTATCAGAGCCCTGATTTAAACCTGACTCTCTGGTTTCCTAGTCTAATGCTTCTTTTACTGTATGGATCTGATTCACAAGGATGTTTAATTCCTGCCTATTACAACACTGACAAGAAACAGATTCAAAATTGGTTTATCCTTTCCCTTCGTGGAGTGCATGGTTCTCTTTTCATTCACATGGTTCTTTGGTGGGATAGCCCTAGTTGTAGCCTTATTGTAGGGACTTCAAATACAGAGAATAGAAAGCTCTAGTTGTAGCCTTTTTTTTACTGAAAGGGCTTCATCTTTGAAGACATCTATTGGAATAAGTTAAATTTGTCATGGTCTGGAAGCTATTTTAGGGGTTTAGAGGCAGTTAGTCTCAAAGGATTCCCTGAAGATTCTTGTAGGGAAAGCAATTTCCTCTAGGAATGATGAATCTTTTCCATTAAGTATTCAACACATTACAATGAGATATTAGGTCATACAATAAGATTGCCCTTTTGCTTGGAAAATGATGGCATGATGATTCTGTAGGTAGGGCTAAAATGTGGGTGATTTGGTTGCACTGTACTAATGAGGACAACCAAGGTGGGTATCTCATAGGAACATGAGCTATTAGAACTAGAAGGGGCTTTAGAAATCATCCCACCCAATACTCTCCTTTTATTAATGAAGCGATGGGGGTCCAGAGAAGGCAGATGACTTGCCCGGATTCACACAGCAAGCAATACATCTAGGATTCAATTCTGGTCCTTTGATTATAAATCATTCTTCCCACTATACAATGCCGACTTTCTACTACGAATAGCTAACTGATACTCTCTATAACATAATGAATGTTGTGTCAGCATTCTAAGTACTCTTATGAATATAGCTAGGTCCTGAGTTCTAATAAAGGGGCAAATCATGTATATGGTGGTGGCTATCATTATAGTTATGGCAGCATAGAAGTAATGAGCTGACGTAAAATGTTCTTCTATATAGCTGTACAAGGTAGAGGTGGGGTGGACATTGTTTTTCTGAGGCCAGCTATGAATGGGAAGAAAGAAATAGCATGATTCAGTGCCAAGAGAACTAGATTTGAAGTCAGAAAACCTGGATTTTAACTCTCTCTCTCTTACTATCTGGTGGACCTTTGCCAGATCATTTTGTTCCCCTAAACCTCATTTCCTAATCTATAAACTGAGAGGGTTGGATTAGAATTATCTCTTAAACCCCTTCCAGTTAGGGCCTTATAATCCTACAAGTAAGTACCTCTTAGGAGAGGAATCATTGGATCATAGATGTAGAACTGAAAGAGACTCCAGATGTCATCAAGTCCAATCTCTCTTATTTTACAGATGAGGAAACTGGTGACTGGAGAAATCAAGTGATTTGTCCTCTGGTCAAACCTACATCAAGTCCTGCAAAGTGGGATTCAAACCTAGGTCTTTCTGTTTCCCAGTCTAGCATTCTATGACTATTGCATGATCTTATGGTGATAGGGACTGGTGCTTTGCTAAGGATATACTCATGACCCAAACTTGGTAAGATTGGGAAGCAGAGTGGCTCTCCCCCATTAACTGTCATGATGCCTTAAATTCCTCCATTAGCAATGCATTCCTCTCATTTGTATAGACTCTTCAAAGTCAAGTATTTGATAGTCTCTTTGGAGGAAAAACACCTCTGATATCATCAGCTAATACCTTGGTGGGAATTAGACTGAGAAGATGTATTCCATTACCACTACATTCCACCCCTCCAGGATCCTTGGCCTTACAATCTCAATCTAAATGGCCATGGATCCTGGAACAAATAGAGGCACTATGCTTTGTAATCCTTGCCAACTACACCATAATGTAATGCCAAGCAAAGGCAACTTCCAAGGTTCGGATTACCAGCATAGCAAACTTCATTTATCCATAGAACAAAGAAAATCAAAATACAGTGTAACTCATTCATTTAGCAGGTAAGTTCTCAATTCAATTGCAAAGTACCAAGGTCCAAGTATCCCACCCCTGGCCAGTACATTAGTCAAAGTAGCCCACTCCTGGTCAGTACATTCATTTAGTCTGTTCTCAAATGGAGATTAGTTTCCAATCATAAGCAAAGTACATTCATTTGGTCAATCACAGAGCACAAAAAAATTCAAAGGTTTCCCACCCCTGGATCACAACTGAATTACAATACCATCCATTAATGCCAAGCACTTTCTCAAAAGGGGCAGGAGAACACAAAAGGCCATCTACCCTTAAGCTACAACAAGGTTAAGATATCATCACAGCATTCAGAACCCAAGGTAAGATCCTTCCTTCATTTTGACATGAGGCAAGTTCTCAGCAATCTCAGTTCCTGGTCAACAAATCCATCCTACAAGTGGGATTCACAAGCTGTGGGTGTTAACACTCAACTCCAAAACCAAGCCAATACAGGTGCATCTTTAAATTCCATTACCATTATACTCCTTAACGGTCACAAAATACAATAGTCCAACTTCTCCACTCATGGGGCACACTAAGTTACAAATCAGTCACTAGTCAGACATCACTCACTATTCAATCATCAGAAAATACACAGGCCATCCACCCCTTGGGCACAGTAAATTATAATCTTCTCAGTCAGTACACAATATCTAAGTAAAGTCTTTTTTCAGCTTGACTTGGGTAGGCTCTCAGATTCCCTGGATCCCCTTCCATGGTCTCAGCTCCTACCTGGATTCACCAAACTGTCACCTGGGTTCAAAGGCAGAGATAGCTCCCAGTTCCTTGTCTAGCTCTCTGTGAAGTTCCTGTTCCACGCTGAAGCTCACAGTGCCCAGTCCACCTTAAATCCTTCACAGTCTCTGTTCCTGGGAAGTCAAGGCTTAACAAAACCACAAACAGACAAAAATATTGACACCATAGTTATGCTTCCTCAGTTTTCTGTAGCTCTGGATGGTCCTTGGAAATCCTCAGCAGCTTGGCTGGCCCTTGGACTCAGCAGCTCCTCAGCAGCTTCTCAGCAGCTCTGGCTGGCCCTCAGACTCACCAGAAGTTTCATCTGGTTCCCAGAATCACAATCACTTCATTCAGGTTCTCAAATTAAATATCATTCTCTCTAGCCTGGGCCTCTCTTCCTCAGCCTCCAGTACCTGGCTCCAAGAAGATCTGAAATTCCAGCTAGGGCTTCTCCTGTTATACCTATTTGTTCCTCCCTGTTCTGCCCCTTCCTGTTACAACAGCAACTTGAGTCCATAACTTCTGTTTCTTTAACAGAGGCTTAATTTGAACTAGGTGCTAAGTACCTCTAAGCTTAGCAATACAAGAGGAACTTCCAATTCCATTACTATTATAGTCACTTACCCTTTATCTGCCTCAGTTTTCTCATCTGTAAAATGAGAATAATAATAGTACCTATCTTTTTGGATTGTTGTGAGGATCAAACAAAATAATAATTATAAAGCAATTAGCACAATGCCTGCCACATAGTAAGTACTATATAAACAGCTATTGTTAGTACTATTTTAATATTATTAGTAGTATTATTTCAGAGGAAATCTAGCCCAAACCTCTCACATAAACCAATAAGCATTTAAGTGCCTATTATTTGCCATGCACCATGGGAGGGACTGACGATACAACAAAAGTGAAATAGTATTTGCCCACTAGGAGTTTGCATTTTATCAGTGGTGACAACACTATCTATCTATCTATCTATCTATCTATCTGTCTATCTATCTATGTATCAATCTCCCACATTCATGTTAAAAGAACTAGAAAATTCCATCCAGCATGTTAAATGGACCTGTCCCTTGGAGGACTTAGGAGAAAATATGGATAAGATTTGCTTAACATGAGAAATTGTGGATGATCTGTGATCTTCATGGTTGCAGAATACCTAGATCAATTGAAAATATGGATCCATAGAAACAAAATACATATGAGTGCCAATCATAGGGCACCACATTCTCAAAAAAAAAAAATTACAGCTAGCCAAAAAACAATGGGAAGACTCATAACAGTTCTAATATATTGCTAATGAAGATTTAAATGCAAGAAGTGGTATAACAGATATCAGAGACATGGAAGTTAGGAGGAACAGGAGGAGCAATCAATAACAAATGAACTATATATGCTCTAATAGTATCCATGAATTATTTAAAGGAGCAGAGGAAGGTCTCCAATATACTGGGTAGACTATGGAGTCTTTTATGGAAAGGAATAAAGGAGAGTTGGTCAGCATGAGAAAACATATGGAATGAGGTTCAATCTGCAGTGGTGGAGGGGGCACTCACACCAATGGGATAGGTTCATAGAGGTTTCACAGCCACTTTAAGGAGGGACATTATAACCATTTGAGCTGTATTCAACTTGACTAGGAAGTATCCAAGTAGAAATCAGTGATCTGTCAAGAATATTGTAGAAGAGATTTCCCAAATGGTCAAGAAGTTGGGTGAGATGACATTTAGGGTCCAAAGATTCCATGATCCTAAGATAACATTTTTACGAAGCCTTCATTGATTGCTCAAGTCCTCATTTATCATTATAATATGCTTATTCTCTAGCTTGATTGAAGACAATTGAAAGTAAAGGCATCTTATAATTGCTTGCATTCCTAGCTTCAAGAACAAAGTCCAACACTCAGTAGGTCCTCAACAATCTTTTTTCATTGATGATTTTTTAAAAACAAAAGCGGTTTGGAGACATACCTTGCAGGCACTGCGATACAGATGGAGCTATAGCACTGGACTTCTCATTATTTACTACAGATTTTTCATAAAACATTGAAAAAGAGCCACCAAAAGATTAACTTGGCATTAGGTAAGCTTTGGCTCTCCGTCTGTGCCCATTAATTACTTTCCCCTGAAGTTACCATTTGGGGATTTTTGCTCCCTAAAATGTGATATTTGAAAGCATGCATCACATAAAAGAAAGATAACAGGCTGTATGGCATTAGCCTCTAGAAAATACACAATTTTGGTATTAAAAAAGTTTACATTTCTAATTAAATGGGGGAGAGAACTAAAAGAAGGAATTCAGTATTCATCCTACTTAAATTATGGAACTAATTATCACCTGAAGTAATTCAATTCTTTTCTGCTATCTTGGGGACAGTTACTTGTGTTCTATAGTCAAGGATTTGGCACGAGGAAATTGAGTTCTCTGAAAGCTGGACCAGTCCAGTTGGCATATGTTCACACATAAGCAAAAATATGCACCATCTAAAATGGTGAAAAGAAATTCTGTCCACTTTGCAATGCACATTCGTGAGTTCCTTAGCACTTCTGTCTTTTTGGAAAGTAAACACTTTCCAAGTGGATGACTTCCACACATTGTTAAGTGAGTAAAGCAGAGCCATGCCAACACCAACTGATGTTCACAGGAACAAAGAAAGTTAGCATTACAGCAGTTATTCCCATTTATTCATTCAAATGAAGGCTTCAGTGATTGTATACAGAGATAAATTTGTGAAATGTACTCTTATCCTTTCTCCTGGTTCCCCCCCCCTGTTTTAGTCTATCCTAAACACCACTAGCAGAATAATATCATTATCACAAAGCCCTCATGATATCTCTCTAGTCCAGTTCAATCTCGTTTTCAAGGCCATATGAGATATAAAATATCTTCAAGTCATCTATCTGTTCTTATTTCATAGAATCATAGCTCTGGGAGGGATTTCAGGGGCCATGTAGTCCAATTCCTCATTTTACAGCTGAGAAAATTGAACCTCAGGGAAATTAACTAATTTGCCATGAGAATATTAGTTCACTGAAAGCAGAGATTGTTTCATGCTTTGTATTTGCATTCTTTTGTCTAGTTACCTTTTCTAGGTAATTCCGTTTTCTATTAGAAGCTCTGCTTGGTTTTGACTCTAGGCAACTTCATGCTGTCATTGACAATTACCATCTTTGCTCCTTCCACCTCAGCCTTTTTAGCTTCCTTTTGTGTGGTGTCTTCCTAGATTAAATTGTAAACTTCTTGAAGGCAGGTACTGTCTTTCTTTTTCTTATTTGTTGTAATGGTAATTAATTTAGCAGATACTTAGCCCTTAGTAACTTAGGGCTAAGTACCTCTTGAAAGAAACAGAAGGTGTGAACTCTGTCTCCTGTTGCTGACATGGCAGGAGGGGTTGGCTGAGACAAGAAGCCTGTGTGTGTGTGTGTGTGTGTGTGTGTGTGTGTGTGTGTGTGTGTGTGTGTGTGTGTATAAGAAGAGTTCCAGGGACAGAGAAACAGAATCAAGAATTTTCCTCCTGGTGGTGGAAGCAGGATTGTCCCAGCATCTAGGAGCTGGGCTGCTATTGAACTTAGAACTGAGTTGGAGTTTTCTATGAGATCAGAATCTGGTGGAGACCAAAGTGGCTGCTACTGCCTGGACGCCGAGATTCCTTCTGGGTCCTAGGGCCAACTGAACTTCTGGAGGACTGAAGAAGCATGACTAGGACAGGCCTTTGTTTGTTTGTATCTTGGCTGATCCTTGGGTTCCCAGCAATAGAAGTTGTGGAGGTTTTGAGATGTGCTGGACCCTGTGAACTTCAGTGTGTAACAAGAACTGTCCGGAAGGCTGGATGAGAACCTGGGAGCTGCCTGCCTCTGAATCCAAGTGACTGTTTGGTGGATTCAAGTAGGAGCTGGGACCATGGAAGGGGATTCAGGGAATCTGAGAGACCACCCCAAGTCAAGATGAAGAAAAGGCCTCTCCTCGGATATTGAACATGTGATGAAATTGCAGTTTACTAGACACCCAGGGGTGGAGGGTTTGTGTAATTTTCTAATGATTGTATTTAGTGGTTAATGATACTTAGTAATTGTGATTGCTAGATAAGTGACTGATTAAGTTAACTTATGATTGCCCCATGAGTGGAAGATTGATTATTACATTGTGGAATGATTGAATGATTAAGTAAGGAGGGTTTCCCCCTTAGGGAAACCAGGTGATTATTCTTTTGTTCTTTGTTCTAAATACTGTGGCCACGGTAGCGAAAATTATGTGGCTATTCTAATGTTAAGCTGCTGTGAACACTATATTGTGATTTTCTGTGATAAGATATAATGTTGTGAATATTATATTGTGATTTGTTGTGAATGTTTGCCTTGATTTGTAATGGAATAAATGGAGTGCTCACTATACTGTGTAATCTGAACCTTAAAAGTTGTTCATAGTAGCATTTTTTTGGGAAGCTGCTCGTGCATGGCATTACATTTGCATTCCCAGACACTTAGCACAATGCCTAGGTCATAGTAGGTGCTTACTAAATGTTGACTGAATTTAAGTGAACAGTGCCCAAAACAAACCTTGGCAGAGGGCAGGTGCTTAATAAGTATTTGCTGATTGATATGACCCAGGATCATACAAATAGTAAGTATGAGAGCTGAGTTTTGAACTCAGAGCTTATAATTCTATAGGCTCTCTATATTATATCATATACTCTCCCCTGGAATACAATGCTCAGTTTTGCTGGGTAGGTGATTCTTGGTTTTAATCCAAGCTCCCTTGATCTCCAGAATATCATATTCCAGGCCCTTCGATCCCTTAATGTAGAAGCTGCTAGATCCTGGGTTATCCTAATTGTGTTTCCACAATATTCAAATTGTTTCTTCCTGGCAGCTTGCAATACCTTCTCCTTGATCTGGGGATTCTGGAACCTGGCTATAACATTTCTAGGAGTTTTCTATTGGGGATCTTTTTCAGGAGGTGAACGGTGAATTCTTTCAAGTTCTATTTTGGTCTCTGGTTCTAGAATATCCAGGCAATTCTCCCTAAGAA
>CM053583.1:387823542-387834959 GCA_028627135.1 Pseudochirops cupreus
TAGGTTCAGAAGACTGAATTTTCAAGGCCCTCTCTGGAACCACAGGATAGAGTTTTAGGGATAGAGGCCCTGGGTCTGCCTAGACTATTTTGTGCTGGTGTAATGATAATGGAATTTGGAGATGCCCCTGTATTGACTTGGTTTTTTGGTTGAGTGTTAAAACCCAGAGCTTGGGAATCCCACTTGTGGGATGGACTTGTTGACATGAAGAGAGAGGGCTGAACTGGGAGGAGCTGTGAATTGGGAGAGAGGCCCAAGCCCAGAGAAGACCAGAAGGAGAGCAGTATCATGGAGCCTGAGTTGCTGAGGGAAAGACTGCTGAGGGCCTGTTGGAGTTGCCCAGGACATTTGAGAACTGCCACTTGGAGCTGCCAAGAACTTGAGGAGGCATGGCTGTGATGCCAGTATTTTGTTTGTTTTGACGTTATTTTGTCAGATGCATGTGCTGGTGAAGGACAGTGCTGCTGTTGTAGAGGTCCTAGAACCTTGCTGTTGGTTCAGGGATTCTGGGACTGTTCTACAGGCAGAGAGTGACTTGATGAGGATGCTGGCTATGGCTTTGTTGAGCCTTTTCTCCCCAGGAACTGAGATTGCTGAGGGCTTGCCTCAAGTCAAAATGAAAGAAGGGCCTTTCCTTGGGTTTTCAATGCTGAGATGATATCTTAACTTTGTTGTAACTTAAGGGTGGGTGAGCTTTTGTGCTCTCCTGCCCCTTTTCAGGAAGGGCTTGGTGTTAATGAATGGTATTGTAATTCAGTAGTATCCAGGGGTGGGAAACCTTTGGCCTTTTTGTGGTCTATGATTGACTAAATGAATGTACTTTGTTTATGATTGGAAACTACTCTCCATTTGAGAAGAGACTAAATGAATGTACTGCCCAGGAGTGGGCTACTTTGACTACTGATCCAGGGGTGGGATACCTGGACCTTGGTACTTTGCAATTGAATTGAGAACTTACTTGCCAAATGAATGAGTTACACTGTATTTTGACTTTCTCTGTTCTGTGAATGTTTTGCTGAATAAATGGGGTTTGCTGGTAATCCGAACCTGGGAAGTTGCCTTTGCTTGGCATTATAGCTGGTCACTGCTATTGCTCCCTTGGGTTTTTTGGGTCCCCTCTATGGGGCTTTCTGACTACTCTGGACTTTCTCAGGGGAACACTTTGCTTTTGTTGCCTCCAGATCAGTCTTATAGGCTACATGCGTCCTGTCTCTGGTAGTACAGACTCCCTGCACCTGAGGTGGCTTTGTTGGAGAGGCCCTCTTTCCTATTGCCTTTAAGGCTTCTTTCTGGCTGACCTTTCTTCTGGGGTGCAAAAAGTCACTTACTGTAGTTTCTCACTGGATTTCCTCATCATTATTGAATTTTGTGTGACCTTCAGGGTTTTGCTAGAGTGGATGTGTAGGAGCTCAGTGGTCTGCCTTCTGTTCAGTTAGTCATCCTGGCAGGTAATCCCTATGATACTTTTCAACATGCTTTTTGTCACACCAAAATTTCTAAATATTGTGGAAGAAATGGACTTCATTGATTTTGAACTGGTCAAAATTGTTCATTCAAGTAGCTGTAGTAGAAGAACATTCATCACAGATGTAGAATCTCAGTGTTGTAAACAAGTTCTTTTCTAAGCTGAGTAGAAGTTCATGATTTTATGGTCTTTTGCACTGCCCACGCCGAGGGCACCCAGGCGGCGAGTCACTGCAGGGTCCATGGGGAAGCCCAGAGCCAGAGTCAGGCCATGTTTCCCCACCTTACAGACTGAACAGCAATATAGCCTTTCAAGGAAGGACAGGATAAAAAGAGAGAGAGAAGAAGAAGAAGAAACAGAAGAAAATAGGATGGAGGGAAATACACATTAATTGTAACTGTGAATGTGGATAAAATAAAACAAAAGTGGATAGCAGAATGGATTAGAAACCAGAATATGTAGTTTACAAGCAACTCACTTGAAACAAAAAAGACGCACAGAACTAAAATAAAGGGCTGGAGCAGAATCTAATATGCTTCAGTCAAATTAAGAAAATGCATAAGAAGCAATCATGATTTCAGACAAAGCAAAAGTGGACCTAATTAAAAGAGATAATTAGAGAAGCTACATTTTGATTTTAAAAAAATACCATAGACAATGAAGTAATATGGTTTAAAAAAATTTTTACAGCAAGTTTCTCTGGAAAAGTTCTCATTCATTAATTACATACTGAGCATAGAACTGAGTCAAATTTATACAAAAGAGCCATTCCCTAAATGATAAAATGGTCAAAGGATATAAACATGCAGTTTTCAGAAGAAGAAATCAAAACTATCTATAGTCACACAAAAAAATACTAAAAATACTTTAAAAATACTATAAAAAATACTATTAAAATGCTATAAAAATACTATTGATTAGAGGAAGGCAAGCTGAAACAACTCTGAGTTACCATCTCACAGCTATCAGAAATGACAAATGCTGTAGAGGATGAGGGAAAAAAAATAGGTATACTTATGAATTGTAGTGGGGTACTGAACTGATCCAATCATTCTTGAGAACCAGGCCCAAAGGGCTATAAAACTGCTGCATACTCATTGACCCAACAATGCTACTACTAGGTCTGTATCCCAAAGAGAGCAAAGAAAAAAGAAAAGGGCAAAGAATTGGAAATCAAAGGGATAATCATCAAGTAGGGAATGACTGAACAACTGGAGCATATGATTGTGATGGAGTACTATTGTGTATGTGGGAAATGATGAGAAGAGTGATTACAGAAAAACATGGCAAGACTTAGCTAGATGAATTGAGGCAAAGTGAAGTGAAAATTGGGAGATCATTGTACACAGTAACAGCAATGTTGTAGTGATGATTGACTGTGAAAGACTTGGTTATTCTGAGCAATACAATGATCTAAGACTATTCCAAAGGACTCATGATGAAAAAATGCCATCCACCTCCACAGAGAGAGAACTGATGAAGTCTGAGAGCAAACTGACATATAATTTTCCCACTTTACTTTTCTTGCTTTTTTTCCTTGTGATATGGCTAATGTGGAAATTTGTTTTGATGTTTTCACATGTAAACTTGATATTCTATTGCTTGCCTTTTCTTGTTTCCCTCAGTAAGAGAGGCAGGAGGGAGGGAGAGAATTTGGATCTCCACATTTCAAAAGCAAAGGATGTGAAAATAAATTAATAATTGGGGAAGAAAAATTGATGGGTAGAGTACATCGAGCTTATACCCATGTGCTTGGGTCCTTTCCACCAATTCTAGTTACAGAAAAAACCATCATAGATAGAATCAACCTATTTAATCAAGCAAACAGAAATATGACAAGTTATTTAGATTAAAATATGTAAAGAAATATGCAAAAGTGAATAAACTCTTGAAATAGGACCAGTATGAAGCATTAGTTCAGTCAATGGAGAGGACTTAGTCTCAATCAAGGGGATATACTCTGTATCTCCAGGAAGGCAAGTTGGAAATCAGAGGCTTCTTGAAGAACCCCTCCAAATCTTCTATAATTTGTCTCTCTCTTTCCATGTGTCACCAAAAGAGTCTGGAACTATGAGTGATTCCTCTTAAAAGAGGAATGCAGAATATTCCTCCTCTCCAAAGTTCTTGTAACCAACTCCATCTGATGGCAAATTATTTAACTTGAAAAAGCTACAAACCAAGACTAAGGTGGAGGGAGAGGTGGTGCATGATTTTTTTGTTGTTGCTCGAAAATGATTGTGCACTCAATGCAGTCTCTGAAGCTTCGATGCAAAAAAGTATGGATCCATTTTCTGCTATGTGGGCTAATTTTGGCCTAAATATTAACACCAAGAAAATTCAGGTGTTCCACCAGCTAGCACCACACCATCCATTAGCAGAAACTTTGGTTACAAGAAATGGAGAGATTTTGAATACTGTAGAAAATGTTATACCTTGGCAGTGTACTTTCCAGGGATTATACATTGATAATGAGGTTGACACACTCATTGTCAGAGCTAGCTTACTGTTTGGGAGGCTCTGAAAGGAAAGTGTGGTAGAAAAGCGGGATTAAGCAGGCTATGAGACAGGAAGACCTACAGAGCCATTGTGCAGACCTCATTGTTGTATGCCTGTGAAACCTGGACCAGCGCCAAGCCAGGAAACCGAATCGCTTCCGTCTGAATAGTCTTAGGAAAATTCCGAAGATCACCAAGATTCCAAAGATCACGTGACAGGATAAGGTACTGGAAAATATGGTTCTTTCTCAAGCTAAACTGCCAAGCATTCAAACTGTACTGCAGAGCGCAGTTCCGATGGGCTGGCCTCGTTGTTCGAACGACAAACGTGTTTAGCTAAAAGATCCCAGGAGAACTTCATTTAGGAAGAAAAAAAAAATTCATGTGTCAGAAGTGGGATTTGAACCCACGCCTCCATACGGAGACCAGAACACCCTGTTAGGAAGGAATTAACCTTGAGTCTGGCGCCTTAGACCACTCGGCCATCCTGACACTGCGAAATCCGCCTGCTCTAAACTGCTAAACATTAAAACGCTTCTGCAAGGGAGAAACTACGAGCCGGTCATGTTGTTCGAATGACAAACTTAACCCTCGCCTAGAAGACTATTTTATGGAGAGCTTATACAGGATAAGCGCTCACATAGTGGTCTGAAGAAGTGATACAGGGACACTCTTAAGGTCTCAAGAATTTTGGAATTGATTGTATGACTTGGCAGACACTGGCACCCTACCTTTGGCATTCTATGTATGAAACAAATTCTAGCAAAGATCCTAGCAAGGGCATAAAGGCTTTACTTATTCACACAGTCACATACAGATGTGTGTATGACCATCTCTAGTCTGTTGTTTTACATTTTGCAGAATGAAGAGGGATAGCACAAAATTCTAAGTGCCAAAATCCTGAGGAAAAAAACCAGTCATATCCTTAGATACGTGATAAGAAATAGTCACAGAGCTACAGAGACCAGATAGTGGGAAAAGCAGGCCAGTGATGGAAGTGCTGTTGGCCCTGCCCCAATACTTTTATTTTTCCCCCTTTTACAGATGAAAAAACAGGTTCAGAGAGGCTGTGACTTGCCTATGGCTACACAGCTTAGGAATGTTGCTATGGTATTTAAATCCAAATTTCTGAGATTCATGTTTCAGTCCTCTCTTTAATGTATCAACACACCTCTAGATTGGGGAATCATTAGTTTAGAGCAACAGCTAACACAGTGGGAACTGATGCAATTACTAAGGAGTTCAGAGAGAGAGAAAAGGCCCAAGGAGAGAATCCTGGGGAATGATACATCCTTAACAGGTTAGGAAAAGGACCAACAAAAGAGATGGAGGAAGAGCAATTAGTTAAGAGGAGAACCAGAAGAGAGGCCTGGAAGCTAAGGTAGAAGAAAGGATTAAGAAGGAGGGATATGGTGATAGCATAGAACACTTCAGATAGGTAAGGAAGATGAGCACCGAGGATAGGCCGTTACATTGAGAGATTTCAAGATCTAGATGACACAGTGGGTTAATGCTGGACTTGGAGTCAGGGAGATCTGAGTTCAAATTTACCCTCAGACACCTGTTAGTTGTGGGATCCTGGCCAAGTCCCATAACTTCTGTCTGCTTCAGTTGATTCAACTGCAAAATAGTCATAATAATAGCACCTACCTTGCAGGGTTGTTGTGAGCAGATTGAATAAGATAAAATTTGTAAAAGGATTAGCACAATGCGTGGCATATAGTACATGATTAATAAATACTGTTTTCCTTCCTTCCTTCCTTCCTTCCTTCCTTCCTTCCTTCCTTCCTTCCTTCCTTCCTTCCTTCCTTCCAAGCTAAACATTCTCTCAGCTCACCAGAAGCCAGAGGTTTGACCTATTCTTGATACATCCTCCCTAGGAAGGGCAGGATTCTAAAACCACCCACATAAGGATGAAGTGAAGACCATGGGGTAGGGGTCAGTAGGGTGTTCACTGGCTGGACATTCCCCTTCTTCATTTCCCTTGCATCTTTGGCCTGATTGTGGCCTACTTCACCTGCCCACTTTTTCATGTTAGCCCAACCATGCCTTTGTTCTCTTCCCACTTCCAGGCTTTCAAGATCACAGACAATCTCCTTAGAGCTAATCCATTCTCCTTCCCATATCAATCTCTCTTTCTGGAAGCAAAATCCAATAAAATTTGTCATTGTTTCTCGGAGGGGCATGCCAAGCCCCAGTCTCTGGTCAAAAATCTTGACCTGTATTAGAATGTAAGCTCATCAAAGAAAAACGAAAGTCGACATATGAATGGAATGGAACTTTTTTTTTCCAACAAAAGAGCATTTTTTTTTTTTTAGAAATTCCTGGGTGATGGTAGCTACCAATACAGCATTTTAAGATCTGCAAAGCCCTTGTCATACATTATTTCCTTTGTTCCTTACACCATCCTTGGGAAGCAGGTACTATTATTATTCCTATTCTATAGATGAGAAAATTGAGGCAAAGACAGGTTGGTTAATTATCAGAGTTACACAGCTTATGTCTGAGGAAACATTTGAACTCGGGACTTCCTGAGTCCACTTCTAATCCAAATCTGTTCTATGCACTGCACCACTTACTGACTGAATTCACACAGAATAGAGTAAGCAGAAACAAGAAAACAATTTATACAGGGACAAAAAATGTGATAAAGAAAAATAGCCTTAAAAGCAATGAAGAATTCTTATCAAGGCAAAGACCACCAGCGTGTGTCTCCAGGTTCAGAAATAAACACACATTTCTGGAAATCACCAATGTGTGGATTTCTTCTGCTTGATTATTCTTATTTGCTGTAAGGGGAAATTAACAATAGTGATGCCAAAATTAAAAAATGAACATTGAAAATTTATTTTAAACGGCCAGAAGTGAACAACAGGAAGTTTAGAAGGAAGCTCGAATAAGGACCGTTTTTAAAGAAATGTAGAATTACACTTTTTTAAAGCAAGCTCTGTGAAATAGAGGTTTAATTTCTTATAAAATCCAGTTTTCCTCTTTTGCTTCGTATATGTGTCAATACTGTGTTTTCATGTTTAATTTCAGGATGAAGAAATGCAAATTTGGAAAAAGAAAAAAAGAATGCAAGCTCCATAAGAGCTGATATTTTCTCTGCTTTTGCATTTGTAGCCACTTAGCACATAACAAGAACCTAACAAATGTTTTCTTCCATTAAATCATTTCATTTACATGTATAACACTGTGTTTGGCACTGAGGAAATAAATGTATACATGGTCCCCCATTCTGCCTTCCAATCTTCCTAACTTATATAGGGTTTTTAAAGGCCGTTGACAACCTGGCCCCTTCCTATACTTCTGCTGAAGTCGGAGTTGGGAGAGCTGGTTCAGATTTTGAAAGAATTCACTCAGACCTTCTCTTTAGCGGATGGGAGCTTTATTGCAGCAAAAGCATGGAGGCCTGAGAGTTAGCAAGGATCTAAACAAAGGCACTGATATAGGTTATATACACAGAAAGCTACAGAGATGGTAATGTTATTTTAGGGTTTCTAATGGAGGTTGGAGATTTAGGGACAGGATGAGGAAGATGGATGACACAAGACAAGGGAGACGGGAAATTTTAAGACCCAGGAGAGAGAGGTGACAAGACATTTTTATGGTCCTGGATAAAGGGAAGTTTACTTTAGGATGCTTCTCAGGCTCAGGAGGGCCTCCCAAGGTACTGAAAAAAGCAACCCTTAATATTATTTTTAACCCTCAGGGCAACTTTGTATTCACATCACTTCTAGGCTTGTAACACATTGATACCCTCTAGGAACTCTAAGGTCCAACCATACTGGCCTCCATCATCTCCTTGCCTTTGCAGTGACTGTCCCTGATACCTGGAATGCTCCTCCTGCTAACCTCCACTTATGAAAATTCCCTGGTTTCCTAAAACTCAATCCAAGCACATCCTCTTCCAGAAAGTCTTTCCTGGTGTCTCCTGAGCTCCTCCCAATACCCAAGCTGCTAGTGCTTTTCCCACCAAGGCTACTTCCCATCTATTTTACATTTATCTTGTATTTACTAGCACAGGTATGTATTGTCTCTATTAAGAATGTAAATTCCTTAAACAAGGGGATTGATTTCGATTTTTCTGTGTATTCCACCAAGCGCTGAGCACAGTGACTGACGGTATAGTGATTCATTAAATGTTTGTAAATTAATTGAAAAAGTCCGCTTCCCACCGTTTTTCGGTTTGGGAGTCAGTTCTTGGCATCTAAATCTTCAATAATCATTAAAACCGTAGAAAACTTGGTACAGAAAGGGCCGTATTTGTTTCTACACCAGGAGAAATTAAGGCATGCACATGTCACCAGAATATAGTAACTGGACCTTCCAGCTCTCGTTAACACCCATTATTCCCAGTAAAGGATCTACAGATCGTTCTCCCTTGGCTGAAGGGTTTTTGTTTTTCACAAAAAAATCACGCTACACTTTTGTGGTTTTTCCAGGATTTTGTGCAAACGAGCTAAAGCTTAAAAACCTTCAGACGGGCCGGATCACAAACTCCCCTTTCTGATTGGACAAGATTCCGTGAATTGGCACTCCGATTGGCTTTCGCTTCTGGTACGCCCTTCGTCCACACTGCCCGCCCCCCCATAGAAGAGCTTACAACGCGACTCCATTTTATGAGCCTGCGAACCTTTTATGTTGCAAAGAAACAAAGGATGGGCGGGGAAATTTCCTTGGGAAAAAACATCGACCCCACAGTGCTTTTAGCAACCTAATTTACCACTGAAGGAACAATTGAAAGAAATTAAATCCAGTAAAAAAAAAAAAACCCAGGTCGGTGGCTTACAGCTCTTTTACCAGACAATGGAGGGGGGCCCTGAAAAGGGCCTTTGGTTTTCCTGGGCGAACTTGGATATTGCTGACTTAGCCGCCAAAGCCATAGAGGGTTCGGCCCTGGCGCTTGAGCGCGTAGACCACGTCCATGGCAGTGACCGTCTTCCTCTTGGCGTGCTCGGTGTAGGTGACGGCGTCCCGGATCACATTCTCCAGGAACACCTTCAGCACGCCGCGGGTCTCCTCGTAGATGAGCCCCGAGATACGCTTGACGCCGCCGCGCCGAGCTAGGCGGCGGATAGCAGGCTTGGTGATGCCCTGGATGTTATCGCGGAGCACCTTCCTGTGCCGCTTGGCACCCCCTTTACCCAGTCCCTTGCCTCCCTTGCCACGACCAGACATGATGACTGCTAACAACCACCAAAAACTGTTGCTTGCGGCGGGCTACACTCCTTTATATATCCACTGAGCCGACCTGTTTGGGAACTGAAAGGGTGCGGGCGGGGCCAGGATTTTGGAGTTGTTTCCCGCCCACTATATTCAAGAATACGTCATTGAAAAACACTTAAAGAATAGATTCCCTCTAATTTGAAAAAACAAAGAAATCTCTGATATTTGATTTCTGTTCTGAAAGGAGGGGGAAAAGGTAGATCTTTTCAGGGAAAATTCGCTAGAAGCTTCTGTAAATAAAGCCAGGTACAAAGGGCTAAGTCTTCCATATCCTGCCTGAGGAGTTCAGGGCGAAATCGAGAAGCACTAAAGGCTGCTTTATTTGATTTAAACTTCGAACACTAAATTATAGAGTTAGATCAGGAAAGGATCTCGTGTCAGCGGTCCCTTTCCTTTGGCACGCTGGTAACTCCTGTGAATCCCTTCTCAGAATGGTTTTTAAAATTTTTAAAAACATTTTTATTTAAAGTTTTGAGTTCCAAATTTTATCCCTCTCTCCCCTCCCACCTGGATATAGGTTATACAAGTGCAATTATTTGAAACATTTCCATATTAGTCATTTTGTACAAAAAGATTCGAGTAAAAAAAATGAAAATAGCGTGTTTCACTCTGTATTCCAACAATCTCGGTTCTTTCTCTGGAGGCAAATCTCATGCTTCATCTTTCGTCTCTGGGGATTGTTTTGGATCCTGGTATTGTTGAGAATAGCTAAGTTATTTACAATTCTTCACTGAACAATATTGCTGTAACTTTGTACAAGGTTCTCCTGGTTCTGTTCGCTTCACTGTGCATCAGTACAGAACGTTTTTAAATACTTAAAACAAAATACACAAGATTCCAAAGAAAACCAATTTATTGAAATAGTTATCAACATATTTTTTAAAGTCCATAGTTCAGAACTCGTCCCTCCCTCGCCTTATTTAACCATGTACTATCAACCTCAACGTACTCATACAAAACCTTCCTAGTGTGGTGGGGGTGGGATGAGAGAAAAAAAATTCCTATGCCTGCTAGCATTTATTGAATCGTGAAATTTTACGCTGAAAAGAACAAGAAAAGCAAACTAAGCCAACCCTCTCATTTTATTTATTTAGCTTTTTTTTGGAGGGCAATTGGGGTGACTTGCCCAAGGTCACTCGGCAAGTGTGTGTGGCTGTATTTGAACTCAGATCCTCCTCACTCCTGGGCCTGTGCTCTATTCACTTCACTGTGCTACGTAGACGCTCCAAACCTCTCATTTTAAAGCAGAAGGAATTAAGGCCCTTGTATCTGCTCCATGCTATACAGCTAGTGAATGACATCAGGAACTAGAACCCAGGCTTTTCAGATCCCCAACTGCTTTCAGAACAATCATTAAATTACCTTCTTCTTACAAAATCCCTCCATAAAGTCCTCTATCAAGCATAAAAAAGAAAGGCTTTAACTTGTCCAGGTTTTGGGTTGTAAGCATAAAAAGCATACTTCTGGCTGTTAACCTGAGAACCAACATAAATATGGAGAGATTCTGTAATTTATAGAGTCAACAATATTTATAGTGATGTGGTTAGGGTTAGGGTTGCTCTGGACCCCAATATACCAACATGCTGGGTCCTACCAAAAGAATTAGATTCAAGTCTTCTCTTAGCCAAAGAAAAGTAAAGTTTATTAAGTTTGTTAAAAGTTCACCATATTGGGTAGATTCTTAAGGAGCCTAGGTATCTGTGATGCTTGTATTGGGCAAGGGGGTCAGAGCAAGTATGACACAGAATAAGTCTGTGCTAGGTCATTCTATGGCGCTCTCACACCACATGGAGGGAAGATGGGATCATATATACAGAAAGGTTGTGGGAATCTAGGGGTGATCTAGAGGAGGAGTTTGGGTAGGGTCTGCAGGAGTCAGATGAAGTCAGACTCCAGTAACGAGTGATTAAGGGTGGGAAGTTGCTGGAGGCTACCTGGAGCTGACAGACAATGGTGGGCTAGGCCATTTCAAGGGTGGAACAGGAGGATCAAGGGTGGGAAATTGCTGGACTAAGGAGGGCTAAAGACTTGGGCAGAGCCACAATGAAAGGCCTATGGCCTCAGGCAAATGCCTTACAGTGAGAAGATTCAAGGAGTGCTCAAGAGGGCTCCCAGAGCCTGCGCCTCATCAATGATGCTTTTTAAAGGTTTGAAAAGCATTTTTACAAATATAATCTCATGTTATTCTAATAGTAGCCACGGGAGGGAGGTGCTATTATTTCCCCCCC
>CM053583.1:387835459-387878819 GCA_028627135.1 Pseudochirops cupreus
TCTCACAGTGTGCTCACTATGGAGAGGTTCTGCATAATTTCACATGTTCAGCCTGTATTTGTTTGCTTGTCCTTCCAGTGGGGATGGGTGGTGAGGGAGGAGGAGAAAGAATCTGGAATCTGGAGTTCCATAATCAAATGTTATGAATGTGTATCTATCTATCTATCTTTGTATATATATATATATGTATATGTGTACATATATATATATATATATGTAATTATTATTATTATTATTGACTACATTGAACTGGAACTTGAGATACACAGGCACTGCAGTTGGGAGATCCATCCTGCCCTACCAAAAAGTGACATAGGAGAGAATAGACTGGGGTGGGGGGAAACACTGGGATGGCTGTTTTGGGGTGGTGGGTGGGGGAAAGACGGGGAGAAAATATGTAACTCAAAAAAAATTTAATAAAATAAATTAAAAAAAAACAATAGAGTCAGCTAACACATTAGTTGATTTTATTTTTAAACAAGCCCCAGCTGATGGCATTTTTTTTTGACTTGTGCAAGTGATAATGCTTTTAATGCTGTATCGTTTAAGAAAAAGTGGGGATAAAAGCTCAATAGGAAGAAAAAAAACCCCACAACTTTTAATCCTTTGAAATTTTCTGATATTTCCAAGGAAAATATTATGTCTTAAGCATGGACCAGGAAGACTAGGAATAATTACTGAGGGCTTCCAGAAAAATAATCTACCAAGTATTGATGGATAGAGAGAGAAAACACATTCATCTTGAATATGGGACAATGAAAACAAAATGAACATGGCGGTTCAAAGAAATATTATCGTTTCATAGGAGCATAATTTTAGAGCCGGAAGGGAACTTTGAAGTCACCTTGTCTAACTAGGTCTCTCATCATTTAACTATTTTAAGGATAATAGGCCCAAGTCTTGTATTGAAACTAGGGGGTAAATTAGATGAACATTAAAATTGGCAACAGATGTTTACATCCCTTGGCCTTCACAGGGAATATCACATTGAAATTACCCAAGAAATGGGTCACTATTTGCCAGAACAATGTACCAACGTTTTTGTCATTTCTGTAGGTCCTCTATTGTCCCTTTGCCAAGGCAACAGATCAAGAATGTAAGTGAATCCCTCAGGTGATGTAGAGACACATGATAATTGGGGGTGTGCGGGATTCAAATTCAGGGACCTCCATTAGCTCTCTGGATATCATGAGGCACTGTGAAAAATGCTGAAGATAGGAAAATCTGACCCTGAGCATAGAAGATTAATAACCGGTGAATAACGAAACTAACTCACTGATAGTTTTGCCATGCTAATTTCTACAGCTATCTTAATGGATTATTTGAGTAGTTTATGGGGCATAGCCAAAAGTGCATTTGATAAAGAAATACTGAAACTCCTGCACAAAGCTTAGCTGAGCAATGTCTCTGACTTGAGAGTGCTGTGTTATTTTCTAGTATTGTTTCTCCCTTATGTCTACTGTTTTCTGATGTTTCTGGAACCAGGGCTTTCATCAAGGACTAAGTAATTCTTTTATTTACATCAGTACAAATCCCCATATAATTTTGAAGATGGCTTACTGTCTATGGGCCAAGCCAAAGAATATCATTTGATTTTATCTGAGGGACATCTCTAGATATTGCTGAGGATTTTATAGCCACCAAACTTAAAATAAGAAAACCATAGCTTCAGAGGTGATTAGCTCTTAATGGTAGGCTCTATGTCAAAATTATGCTATATATTTTGATATTCAGGAACGTCTGGATAATTGAAAGGGTGTTTTCATCTGGGTGTTAGGTATGTTAAAGGAACCTCTCTTTCATCTGATATGTCAAATCTACCCAGAAACTCTAGAATAAGCCAAACATGGTATAATAAAAGATCTCCGGTCCTGGGAACCAGCCGACTGGATCGAAAGTCTTAGCCTTGACATTTAATTAGCCCTGTGATCTTCAACAAGTCAGCTAATCTCTTTATACCTCTATTTACTCCCTTGTAGAAATAAGGATATAAATACTCATACTCCCTCCTTCATAGGGTTGTTGTGATAAAAAGCCCTTTGGGAACCTTGAAATACAATCAAACGTTATTGTGATTGTGTCATCATCTTCCAACATCCTACTGGTCTTTTTAAATGGCTATGAGTCATGTTTCCAAAGAATTAAAAGTGGTCCTCACTCTGTAGGCAGGAGAGAAGCACATAATGAGAATGAGCAGGGCTGCAACATAAAAACAAGGATTGTCAAAGAAGAACTCAAGTCAAAGATGCCACCACACAAAGAAGATTGGCTGGTCCTGTGGAAAGAGTGAGGAATAACCAGTGGGTGGCCATGGATGGCCCACATGGCTATTGGTATTTTCCCAATGTTAGGAGAATGAGAAAGCCCCTAAACTATTAGGGGATCTGGTGACTACGGGAACTGAGACAAGGGTTGCACTTGAATGGATAGGCTGTGATCTCTGTCACTGGAAGGAACAGATGCATGTTTCAGATCCTAGATCTTTCACACAGTTAAATTTTACTGAGTGCATGGTAGCATAGGTGGCCTGAAGAATCTGGCTGGACTGGCTCCATGTCGGAATTCACAGGACTTGTCAATTCTCTTCACCCAACATCTCTTGCATATGTCCCCTTTTCCATATTTACATGGCTGCCATGCTAGTTCAGGCTCTTTTCAACTCTCCCATGGATTACTCCAAGAATCTCCTAATTCATCTCCCTGTTTTCCATCTTCTTTCCTTTCCACTCTATCCTTCATATAGATGCCAACATTATTTTCCTAAAGCACAAATCTGGCTAATCCACTTCCCTGTTCAAGAATCTTCAGTGGCTGCCTATTGACTCTGAAGGAATGCTCACTCTTAGTTTGGCATTTAAGGCCTTTCATAATCTGGGTACAGCCTACCTTTCCTGAAAGCTCACACCACTCCATTTTGTATGCCTCCTTTCTGGTCAAATTTACTTGCTTGCTGTTTCCTGGACTTGACAAGTCAATTTCCCACTTCTGTGCTTTTGTATAATCATTTCTGCATGCCTGAAAGGCCCTCCCTCTATACCATTTTTTTTTTATAATCTGTAATTCTTTCAAGGTTCAACTCTGGTCTCACCTCCTCTGAGAAGCCTTTCCTGATTCCTTGAGCTTCTAGTGCTCTTTTCCTTCTCAAGTTATTTTATGACTATTATTATCATATCATATGATATTATTTATTTAAGTGGTTATAGGGGACAATAAATACATATTATTATTATTTTATCTGGGCATATGCTATACTTTCCCATCCCAGTAGAAGGTCAAGTCCTTAGGAACAGGAATTATTTCACCTACTACCCAGTAGTAGGTGATTAATAAATGCTCATAGTAGGTGATTAATAAATGTACACAGTCAGTGCTTGCTGCCATGACTTGGATTGGATTGTAGGGAGAGGCAACAGATGTTTACATCCCTTGGCCTCTACTGGGAACACCATATTGAAGTTACCCAGGAAGTGCGTCAGGTAGACCACTGGACTTGGTGGAAGGAAAAATAGAGCATGAATTCCATGTGTGAATCTGGGCAGGTCATAGCTTCTGGGGGGATTGGATTCTATGACCCCCAAGGTCCCTCTCAGCTCTATCTGTGAACCTCTGATCCTTTCTCCACTTCCTAGTGAGATACTCAAAACTGATTAATGAATAATCTTACGTACTGTGATGATTTCCACCAGCAAGTACACACTTTAGCCACAGTGTGTGTCTTAGCAGAGAGGATTCCAGTGCAAAGTATTCCATTGCCCCCATAAACACTTAAAGTGCTTGAGAAATCGTCAACCTCGGGGTATGACCATTTCTCCATTGGGTTTCTTCAGCACAAACATAGTTCCTTGGGCTAATTCCCATTTATTCAGCGATTCAGCTCAGTGATAGGTTTGGTCTTTTTAGCAGAACTTGTGAAGTCAGGTCTGTTGCCTACTAGATTGTATGCTGCTTCCCCAAATGTCCAGATTGCACACCAATAGCCTACTTCTCAGAGTACATTTTCCAGCTGGGTGCTGGACATTTGCATATTTCCTAAACTGACATCAAAAAAAGTGCTTAGCACAGATTGAAAACTGTCTAAACTTGATGTAAGCTTATCCTTCCCCACAATTAACACCTCCTGACTCCCATCTGAGGCCTGAGCAGGCCATCTTCAGCCAGCGTCTGGGCACACTGACATGGGCATTGTTTGCTAGACTGAATAATGAATGAAGGTTAATTTAAATCAGAAACCAGGCTTTTCAAAAGGGATTGTCTTCAAACATCCCAGGTAGGAAGGCACCACAAAGCCCAAACAACTGAAAACATAAGCCAGTTTCTTAAAGGAAAAAAAAGAGGATAATACTTCATTTTTGTTCCCATTTTGGACCTCACAAAAGAATATTATGGAATAAGTCGTTCCCGGTTCTTGCCAACACAAAAGGAGCCAAGCCAATCATATGTAATGGACTCTGACGAACGATGATCAAATCTATCACTGATGGAAATTCCTACTTTCTGTACTGCCAGCTTCTAGCCCTACTCTGCTGATTATCCTGAAAAAGCCGATCATGCATTTGACTAAAGTACCCCATTTGCTCAGCACACAGTTTAAAAAATAAGCGCTCCTTCAATTTCAATGTGCTCTAAATTAAATAAACGGCAACCACGTCTGTGTCTGACGTTACTGACAGCCCACAGGGAGCACCAGGTGATACCTTTTGTGGGCTATTGATTAAAAGGAGCTGTTATCCGTCTTTCCAAGTACAAAATAATCCACCAGTATTACTGCAATGATAGGCATCTTACTGAGAAGGTTAATCAGAGACATGAGAAATCATTTCTGCTGTTTGATCAAGTGTGAGTCATTCAGGGATCTGTCCTGGTCCCCAATCACCTAGCCCATCCATGGCTCCAAAGGCAGAATCTGGGGCAGTCTGTGTCGGCTGTCATTTGCACAGTGTGGGAAGGCTGTCTGCCTCCTTGAACAGTTTAGCCTGCTGAGAGCTCTGATTTGTGGTGTTTATAACCCATTCATGATGGTAAACAACATAAATATAAGAAGTGGATATGAAGGAGATTTACATTTTCTAAGAAAGACAGAATGACTAATCACCAGCACCTTAATATGGCTACTAAAAAGGCATTGGGGCACTTTTTTTCATTTTTATGGAAGTGTGTGTAGTAAGACATGTTGTTCAGGCTATTATGCCACGCTGAAGGTGGGGGTGGGAAGGGGAAGCAGCCACGGGCTCCTGTTTGCCCTTAGCACATCATTCCTTCCTCCTGCTAAGCCCTGGTTATTTTGCAGCTAAGGTTTATTTTCTTTGAAGGTCTTGTTACCATAGAATCCAAAGAAAATCCCCAAAATTAATACAATGACTGTGAGAGCTACTGTCTGTACGTCATTGCAGACCTAGACAGTCCTTCATGGGTCTGCAGTAGGCAAGTCCTCTCCTCCATTCAACCTCCACCCCCAATCCCCCTGGGAAACTCAGACATAGGTCAAGTGAATAGACTCAACCTTCTTATCAGTCATTCCCGTTAGGGATGGCCAATAGGTTCCCAATAAGTTCCAGGACTGAAGTAGCACTTATTTTATTTTTGGAGGCAATGGGGTTGAGAAACTTGCCCAGGGTCACACAGCTAGCAAGTGTCTGAGGTCAGATTTGAACTCAGGAAAATGAGTCTTTCTGATTCCAGGTCTGGTACAATATCTAATATGCCACCTCACTGCCCAATGAGCATTTACTGATCACCTTAGGGAGGCAATATAGTATATTGTTTAAATAGCATATTTGATATAGTGTAATATTCAATATAGTATAATATTTAAATAGTATATATAATAAATAGCATATTTAGCAACAATAATAATAGTAGCAGCTAGTATTCTGTAAGAATCATATATGCTTTAAGTTTTGCAAAGTGTTTCATGTACCTGATCTCATTTAAGCCTTACTGCAACCCTGGGAGTTGGTGCGATTATTATTCCCATTTTACAGGTGAAGAAACTGCCAAGAGAGTTTAAGTGACTAGCTCAAGGTCACACAACTAGTAAGTGTGGGAGGTAGGATTTGAACTCAAGTCTCCTGACTTCAAGTCTAACATTCTGTCTGCTGTATCATTCAATTGTCATAATAATAACAAGGAAGATACTATATCTATATCTATATCTACATATGAGTGTGTGTGTGTGTGTGTGTATATATATATATATACATACATATATCCATACATATATACTATATATATATATATATATAAAGTGAAAAGTACTTAATTCACATTGTTCCATTAGAATTTTCCAACACCTCTGGGAGGGAGGTACTGCACTTATTATACTTACTTTTCTGAGACTCAGAGAAGTTAAGAGAACAAGGAATTTGTGTTAGGATTTGACGTTCTATACTCTAAGCATCAGGTACCTAGTTGGGACAGTGCATAGAGCACTAGACCTGAAGTCAGGAAGACATCTTCCCAAGTTCAAATTTGACCTCAGTCACTTACTAGCTGTGACTCTGGGTAAGTCACTTCTTCTTTTTTTTTTTTTTTTTTTTGCTTTTTTGGAGGGGGGAAGGCAGGGCAATTGGGGTTAAGTGACTTGCCCAAAGTCACACAGCTAGTAAGTGTTAAGTGGCTGAGGTCACATTTGAACTCAGGTCCTCTTAACTCCAGGGCCGGTGCTCTATTCACTGCACCACCTAGCCGCCCTTGTTAAGTCACTTCTTAATGTTGTATGCCTCAGTTTCCTCATCTGTAAAAGAAGGAAATGGCAAACCACTCCAGTATCTTTGCCAAGAAAACCCCAAATGGGGTTATCAAAAGTTGGACATGACTGAACAACAAAAACAATGATGATGATGATGAAGATGATGATGATGAAGCTGATGTTGATATCAAAGCATGATGCCCCTCAAAGTAGTAAAAAGAACACTGGATTTGGAATGAGGAGACTGGGGTTGTAGGCTTAGTTTTTCCATTAACCTTGAGCAAATCACTTTTCCTTTCTAAATCTCATTTTCCACATTCACAAAATAAAAGGACTGTATGAGGGAATGGTCTATCAAGTCTCTTCCATAATGGAGGCTTTATGATTCAACCATGTATACAGCACTATGTACTAGGCACTCTAGGGGATACAGAAGTACACGTTCCTTTTGTGTGCATGAAGTCACAAAGCTTCCTGTAAAAAGATGTCTATGTTTTTGTTATTTAGAAAAGAGTTCCTCTGATAGCTGAAAATTCTAAAAGAAGAAAAATTCCTTTTTGGTTAAACATAATGGAAATCTGGACTCATTTCATTCAATAAATAACCTTTCTATAGAATGAGTTTAATATGTCGCTCTTTTGCTCAAGAATCCTCAATGGCTCCTCACAGACTCTAGGATAAAATTAAAGTTTCTCAGTTTGGCATTTAAAGTGCATCATGGCCTGGCACCAGTCTACTTTCCCAAACTTACTTCACGTGACTCGTCTCAAGTATCCTATAATCCCACTAAAATAGCCTCCATGCCTTTGTAAAAGCAGTCTTACCTGCCTGCAATGGATTCCCTTTTCATCTCAGACACCTAACATGCTTAGCTTCCTTCGAGGTCCAATTTAGCTTCTACTCCCCTGGGAAACCTTTCCTGATTTCTCCAATTTTTAGTGTTTAACTTGTGCTTAACTCATACTTAAACTGTGCTTCATTTACGTGTGTGTGTGTGTGTGTGTGTGTGTGTGTGTGTGTGTGTGTGTATGTTTTCCCCCTCTAATAGAATGTAAACTCCTTCTGACAAGAGATACTGTTTGCTTTGTGTTTGGAGTCCTACTATCTAGCATAGGGCCTGCACCTAAAGTGTGCTCACTCAATGCTTGCCGAATGAATGATGGGAAAGTGGTTATGAGGATGTTGGAAGGATAACTAACATGGTCTCATTTACACTCTCAAATCTCTGAGCCAGGAAGTTTTGGTGACGATTCTTCCTTGACATAGAATGCATTAGTAGGTAGGAAAAACCTAATCCTTAGAATGGATTTGAACAGAGAGAGGTCATTTTTATGGAAAGCTGGCTGAATCAGAATGAATTACAAAACTGGAACTGTTTGGATGGCGCCAATGGATGTAATGTGGTAGGGTTTTGTGTTATCCTGCCCTGGCAGAGGTGATATGTGCAATGATTAGGCAAATTGCTAGTTGAGAAGGGCATTTCCTGCTTGGTACCTAGAAGCTTTTTAACCTAGGAAGAAAGTGATCATGAACCAGAAAGCCAGACTTGTTAAGCAAGCAATCAATCAACTCACAGGCATTTTAAAATACCTACTATGTACAGAGTATAGTACTAAGGCACCTAAGACACAAATACAAAGAATGAGACAATTCATGCTTACATTTTACTTGTACATGGGAGACAACATGTACATGTGTCAATATATGTAGAATAAATACAAAATAAACACAAGGTCGTTAAACATAAGGTTCTTAGAGAGAGATAACCCAAATAGTTGTTGGACAATAAAAAAAGAAGATTTGTGTAGAAGGTGGCATTTGAACTGTCTTAAAGGAAGAGAGAGATTCTTTAAAGCAGACAGAAGGAGGGAGGCCAGTTCGGGCATAGGGTATAGCCTGCACAAAAGGACAGAAATGCCTGGTGTGAGGAACAGAAGTAAGTCCAGTTTAGCTGGGCCTTAAGTGTTCTCACTGCTTTCTCTCCATTGGTGATTTCTCTGTTTTAACTTTGTGTTCTACATCCTTTGGTATCTTAGAGGCACTGTGGTACGGTAGAAAGAAGACTGGCTTTGTTGTTGCTAAGCTTGGGATCAAATCCGATCTCTGTCACATACCTGTGTGACCCTGGGCAAGTCACTTAACTTCTTATAGATGCAGTCTCCTCATCTATGAAAAAATGGGGGTTAGACTAGAGTGAAGATGTCAAACATATGGTTGGTGGGCTACGTGTGGTCCACAATACTTTTGAGTGTGACCTGAACCAGATTAAAATATAATTGGGAAATATTTAACAAACTAAATAAAATTACAAAAATACAATAAAACATAGGTAACATTAATATGTGGTTTTCTAAGTTATATTCAACCTTTAGTGATTCTTATGTACAGTTTAGTGGTCTATGTGAGTTTGACATCACTTCTAAATCAATGACCCTATAACCTTTGACTACTGAATTACTTTCATGACTACTAACCTAATACTCTCCGTGGATTGCCTTTACAAGCTAATGGCTTTAACTCTGACCCAACCAAGGCTTCACCTGCTTGGAAAGTGGATGTCTCTACATCTAGAACTGACTCCTTGCCACACCCTAACCCCAGGGCAGCCTTCTTCTGAAACAATGTGGAGGAAGCTTACTAGCCCATGATTCAGTTTGAGGCAGCTGTACATGCAGAGTAGAATTTGATATTAGAGCCTTTCATCACACTTCTCTCCTCATTGGCATGCACTGTACAGGGACATGAGGGAAGAAGGGACTGCCAACCAGGTCATAGTGCTAACTCTCGACACAGCCTCTATTCTCACTCACCCTGCTCTGGATCTCTAAAGCTCTGCGCTCAAATCACTACACATTTATCCTTTCATAAACTCTCTGCCTCTAACTCCCAGACTTCTCATACTGTGATGTCACTTAACTGCATTCTCAGAATGCTTTTTCACTGTCATCACCAAGTCCTTTCATATTCCTGGGCATATGGCTCCCAGGTTAGTCTCTGAATGATGATGATGATGATGCTGAAGAGGAAGAAGAAGAAGAGAGGAGGAGGAGGAGGAAGAGATGAAGATGATGGTGATAAACATTTATGAAGCAACAAGGTGCCACAGTGGGTAGAGTGTTGGGTCTGGAGACAGGAAGACTTGGGTTAAAATCTGCTCTCAGACACTTAATAGCTGTGTGATCCTGGGAAAGTTACTTAAGCTCTGTTTACCTCAATTTCCTCATCTGTAAAATGGAGATAATAATAGCACCCACTTCCCAGGGTTGGGTTGGTCTGAAGATAAAATGAGGTAATAATCATGAAGCTCTTAGCACATTTCCTGGCACATACAGTGCTACAAAAATGTTAGCTATTTTTATTACGTTGGGAAGGGATTGAACACTGGACTTGGAATCAGGAAGACTTGAGTTCAAATCCGACCTCAGACACTTTCTAGCTCTGTGAATCTGGGTAGGTAGCTTAACCCCATTTTCTCCTTAGTAAAAATGAGCTGGAGAAGGAAATGGCAAACTGCTCTAGTATCTTTTTCAAGAAAACTCTTGATCACAAGGAGTCAGACGCAAGTGAAATGCCTGAACAATAATAACAATGATTATTATTACTTCAAGGTTTATGAAGCACTGTGCATCTCCTTGTTCCTCACAACAAGCCTGGGAAGTAGGTGATGTTCAAAACTGGATTTGAACTCAGATCTTCCTGACTCCAAGGACAGCATTCTATGTTTGTTGCCCTGTAGGACTTCTAGCAGGAGCTGCTAGGAGCCTTGCACTCACAACACTTCACGTAACAGATGAGATAGACAGCAGAACTCATTACATTCCAAGAAACCTCTGATGACACATAATGGATAGAAACTATTCCTGATTTCATTGATACAGGAAAGTCTCAGGGGAGGAGACTCCCTCTGCTAATGCAGGTTGGTCTCTTCTCTGAAGCTCATAGCCTTAGAGAATTGCCTGTAGCAGAGGGAGGTCCAGTAGCTTGCCCAGGGTCACATAGCACATGTGTCAATGGTGGGTTTTGAACCCAGATTTTCCAGGTTTTCAGGTCAGTTCTCTATCCATTATGCCTCATTAAAGAGTGAGCCAGCATGAACAAAGTGCTTCACAAACCTTTAAACATTAAAGAAATGTTAAGTATCATTATGGCATACTACTTTTCATGGCTTATAAGGACTTTAAAGAAATAATAATAATAAAAAGACTTCCAAAGTGTGTCTAACAACACAGTGAGATCTCAGATTGGTTCAGGCAAGGTAGGAGTGGGCTGGGAGGATCACTCAGGTTTTCATCACAAACCATGCTGTGAACTTTCATCCCTGTGGATTCCCCACAGCATTGGCCCAGGGAGTATACCCAGAAGAACCTGATGTATGTAAGACCACTTCCTACACCAAGAGGATCTGGGGTCAACTCCACTCTCCTTGGTATGCCAGTCAGAAGAGGGGATGGAACCTTTTATGTATATATCCCAAGAAGAAGCCTAATTAATGTCAAGTCTCTCATTGTTAGGGAGAATTTTCAGTTTTTCAACAACAACAACAAAATGACACTATATTTAATGATATTGGAAGAAACTTTCTAACTAATCCACAGAATGGATTAAAGATAAGACCTTTTATGAAAGCCCACCTAAATAGCAATAAAGACAAAGATCTCTTAAAGTTGTGAAAGCCCAGCTAAAGAGAGATAAAGACAGGGGAGACTAGGTGGTGCAGTGAATAGAGCACCGGCTCTGGAGTCAAGAGGACCTGAATTCAAATCCGGCCTCAGACACTTAACACTTACTAGCTGTGTGACCTTGGGCAAGTCGCTTAACTCCAATTGCCCTTCCAAAAAAAAAAAAAAAGCAAAAAAAAGAGAGAGATAAAGACAAGGATCTCTTAAAGTTAACCTCTCCAATGTGTCTTTCTACCACCTGCAGTTGGATTTTATTACAACAATGGAGTCCTATCATCTACTGAAAACATGCCCTTTTACACAAACAAGACTTACCAGTACCATTCCTTCCTTACATTTATCCTGTGCACTGTGGTTCCCACTATATCTACCAGAGGCCATTTAAAGCTACCCATCATACTCAAAATGTAGCCAGAACTATTTATAAATGGGAGGCTGATTGATATCAAAATCCTGGGAGCTCTGAGGTATAAATGATCAGATCTGGCTGACTGCCTGAAACTCCTGCTCTGATTGATTCTTCCCAAAATTATCAGCTGATTTATTAATCTATTTCCCAGATATGCAGTTGGTGAGGCCTATGTCCGTTAGGCTGGTGTTCTCCTTACTCTTCATCCTTAAGTTTTCTGCTAGTTTATGGGTCTACCTCAAGACTGAATTGCATCTGCCAAATCCTTTCTGTCTCCCAGAATCATGAACATGAAAAATGTATAATCTAAATTTCTTGGACTTGGGGAGGTGATAGACTTTTTCCTAGGATGACATAGACTGGGCTAAAAGCCCAGAGAGAACACGTCAATATTAGTGAGAAAGAGCTGGTGGAGTCCATTCACCAAAGAAATCTCATCAAGTCCCTGAATCTTCTCACGTGTATTTTCTCTTCAGGCCTGTAAATGTCATTAATCCCTATCAAACTCCTCCCTGTAAGGGGTAGGGAGCCCACATTTCCCAGAAATTTAAGCTTGCAAATGGCTTCCTCTAAAGCAAGGGTTCTTCACCTGGGATTCATGAACTTATTATGTTTGATAGTTTGATAATTATATTTTAATATAATTTACTTCTTATGCAATTTAATGTATTTGATTTTATATATACTATGCATTTAAAAATATTATTCTGAAAAGAGGTTCATTGACTTCACTAGGCTACCAAGGTATCCATGATATGAAAAAAAAAAGAGCAACTGTTTCAGGAATGATCATTTACATTATGCTCAGCCATAAATTTCTAGACAGAATACCACAGAACAGATGTAATGCCTTTAATATCACTTGATCAAATTCAAAAACATTTTTACAAAAAGGAAAAACGGAATCAGATGTGTCTCAAGATCACACCTTTACTCCTATTAATTTACTGCTTATCCTTCTATGGCAGGAGCCAGAAATCCTCAAACAACAACAGTTGAAGAAAGAACAGTCCCTCTAAAGACAAGGCTAATTTGTTTTCCAGGGAGAGGTGACAAGCTGCCTCAATTTGCTTGAGATTCCTCCAAGATAATGACTTATGTTTTCTTGTCCCAATTAACCACTGGCTGATCCTGAGAAGACCAACATCCACTCATATAACTAAACCTCTATCCCATTGATAACCTCCTGGCACAGACGTGTCAGAGAAGTTCCAGGATCAATGCTGAATCAAGTACAGAACTAACCAGGGAGCCTTGAACATCTCTCTCCTGTCTAATTCTTCTTTCTCACATAACATCAGGTTTAAGCATCTTTGTGCTTTCTTTAGTGTGGATGCTCTCTCCACACGGGCAGATTACAACTCTGCTTCTGTTAGGTACAGTTTCATGAGTCCCTACAATTGAAAATGATATATCATCTCATAGACAACTTTTATGAATTTAGGTGAGAAAATATAGTCTGTCCATTCTCAACACCTTAGAATTTGGTAAATTCTGCTGGAATTTGTGCATTTTGGGGGTAGCCTTCGAGGATCACCACTGCCGCAATAAGGCATTGGAAGATTCCTAATATAATTTCTTTAAATACAAGCTAAGGACTTATGGTTTCTTGTTCTATTTAACAAGAGGATCAGCATTTGCTCACATAATTAAGCCTCTATTTTACTGATAATCTCCTGGGATAGATGTGGCAGAGAAAAGGAAGGATCAACATGAATTAGAATGTAAAACTTAAAAGAAAGCCTTCACTCTCTCCGTCTCACACATTGCTCGTTTCTCACACACTTCAACATTTTTGTCTTTGGATCCTCAGAGCGCTAAATAAAAACCTGTTGATTGATCGATAAATTGGTCTGGCCATTTAAAAATGGCTAAACATTGATCTTTTCTATCGAATTTCGGCTTTTACCATCGTCACATAGCTTTCGTGGGACAGTTTACTCATCTGTGAAAAGAGGGCACTGAACAATACTTCCACAGGACCAATGATGAAGAATGCTGCCTAGCTTCTGACAGACAGGCAATGGACTAAATATGCAGAAAGACACACATTTTTTGGCATGGCCAATGTAGGGATTTGTTTTGCTCGATCAGGCCTATTTGTTGCAAAGTTTTTCTTTCTTTTCTTTCAGGGATGAAGGGTGTGTGAGGGAGAGAAGATAAATGCTTGTTAATTGAAAAAAAAAACCCAATTAAAATTATACAGGACAAAAAAATAAACTAAGGGACTTGTAATTAGATGGCCTTTGAAGTCCCTTCAGCTCTAGATCTATGGCTCCGTAAAAATCATATTGTCGTATAGTTTACATAGCAGTGTGTTGCTAAATGTTTAACAACTGGCTCTTCCCCCTCAAAAAAAAAATGCAAACATGACATTTTAGGTTTAATTTGTATTATTAAGATTTTCCCCATCACTTTCTTAAGTCTAGGCAATTAACGAAACAATAAATCAAGACCTGATTTGTAGCAATTTGCAAATTGTAAATTCTCACCCAGAAAATTTTATAATCAGTTCTTGTGAGTTAGTTTGAGTTGGTCCCAGCACCCCCTCCTTGCCTCTACCCTCTTTTATTTCCAAGGCAATGGAGCAGAGAGCATCTAAACTTCTCGGTGGGGTATGTGCTTAAGAGCATGATATTTAAAAATAATCCCTCCATTTTTGTACTATACTCCTCTATGGCCTAGACTATTGTTTTTTTGTTTTTGGAGAGGGAAAGACAGGGCAATTAGGGGTAAGGGACTTGCCCAAGGTCACACGGCTAGTAAGTGTTAAGTGTCTGAGGCTAGATTTGAACTCAGGCCCTTCTGACTCCAGGGCCAGTGTCCTATTCACTGCACCACCTAACCACACCATAGACATAGAGTATTGTTTTCTACTAGACATTATCACACTGTTTTCAACCTTCCATTGGTGGGCTCTGATCCAAATTGGTCTTGTGTTTCAAAACTCATATTTATATAGCATTCTAAGGTTTCTAAAGGGATTTATATCTAGCATCTCATTTTATCATCACAACATTCCTGGGAAATAGGTGCTATTATTATCCCTAATTTATTTATGAGAAAACTGAAGCAGACAGATTAAGTGACTTGCTCAGGATCATATAGTTAATAAGCATCTGAGGCAGGCTTTGAACTCAGGTCTTCTTGATTCCAGGTCCAGTGTTCTATCCACTGTGCCACTAGGGGAAATAAAAAAGATATTGGGGGGAGAATGGCCACAGTGACAAAAGATAGAAATTAGGAATAGATGTGACTTGTGAGGCTCAAAAAAGAAGAAAAAGAATCTAAGATAAAATAAGTGTGTTCAAACATTTTAGCAGAAAAATGATGGTCAGGTTTTCAACTCAACATAGAAGAAATAAAGGAGAAAGATGCAAAGGCTGTGAGAGAGTGAGAACCATGATGGTATACATGGAAGTCCAATGTATTTACCCTTATTTCAGCTGCTCATACTTCTCCCTATAAAACTCCCCCCACCCTGCCCCATCCATCCTACTTTTCTGGCTAGAATCTAAGCCTTTCCTCATCTTTATAAAGAATTCTGCTTCTGAACAAGAAGCAAACTTGGATGTTTAGGGGAGAGTGTGGAAAGTTAATAAGATAAGAAATGACCTGCTTTCTAGTTTATGGAAATCTTGAAAGCAGATGCTTCTTATCTCCTCTTAATAACATGTCTTATACTTTTGTACACACTGATTATAGAATTGCCATGAGACCACAGGAAAAAAGCACTGGTTTTTTTTTTAATGTTCTATTCCCATAACTATGCACCGCCTCTCTGTTCTTCAAATGGATATAAAAAGTAGAAAACAATTTTAACCTTTTAGATTAAATCAGAACCAGAAGATGGAAACATTAATGAACTTGCTTTCATCTCGGTCAGATTCTCTGTTTGACCTGACCACTTTCTTTTGAACAGTGTTTTGTGATTTGATCGCCCATGATGGCCGAGGAAATTCAATCACGGATTGGTGGTGCTGCTTCTCCTGGGAGGCTTACACTTCTTCTGTCTCAAGCATGGAAAGTAAACTCCTTGAAAGCGAGGGATAAGTTACTCATGAATTATTCTGACACATGTCCCTCCAGTACCAGGGTTCGTAATGGCCCAGATATTCCCTTTGGAGTTTGGGTAGCAATGTTTGTTGTCCCCTGTAGGTCTTACCTCTAAAAGGTAAGGAGATAGATGATTAAAAAAAAATAAAATTCCCTTTTTTTTTTCTTCCAAGAGAGCATGTAAACATAATAACTAGTCTCTCTGGAAAAGCATAAATTCTCAAGCCAATTTTATATAATAAACCCCAAATATTTGAAACAAAGGATAAGAGCTCTTGGCTTGACGTCCTTCCTTATTTATTTGTGCAATTATCTATTTTAAATCCATTTCAGCTTCTGAAAATGTGACCAAGGAAAAAAAAGTAAACAAACAAGTCTGGCTTTGGAGTTAACATTTTATGAACTAAGGAGGAGACATAAAGCATTTCCACTCTCCAGTTGGGAAATGTTCCTCAGCCAGACGACAGATGTAATCCAAAGAGACGTTCAAGAGGGATGGATGGATTTTTATTTATGTTGTTCAAAAATATATAACTTTAATAATGCTGGGGCGATGTTCAAAGGCAGCACCGTAGGTAGGTCAGAGATCTATGTTTTTTAATATCTAGTTCCTCTCCACTAAGACTTTTATCACATTAATAGCTAAATCATACTGATTGTAAAACAGCTGAAATGAGGCAATTAGTAAAGCCTCTGACAGCCATGAAGAATGAAACATGTGAGGTTTTCGATGCAGGCCAGATGGATATCTTCAATATACTTCTTATTATCAGCTCGTGGTAATAAGTTCAATTAAATCGTGTCAGAACTACACAAGGCCTTTTGAATTAGTGGAGAAGAAATTAATTTGTATCAGCCTTAATGAAACCAAAGGGTCAGGTCATGTTTATATTATTTTTGTTTATTCTGATCCGTAAATAAATATTGGGAAATAAAACCAATTTCGTTCACCTTTACCCTTCCCCCCTTTTTTAAATAGAAAAGTGTCATATAAGTTTTGAGAAGGTTAAGAGGACATATTTCTCCCAACTACCAACCTACAAGAGTTTTAGATTTACACTTTGTATAAAGAGACAACCAAACCATGAAACTTCCTAACCCGCCCTATTGGAACGGGCTGCGTCAGGAAGGAGCACGGCTCCTCTCATTTGAGGCCTTGGTACAAATGTTGTTTGCTCTCTCATGGAATGCCATATTGGCGAGTCTTGTTCAAGCATGAGTGAATTTGGTGACTTCTACAATTTCTCGCCAACTCTGAGGTTCTATAAAAGACTCAGTTGCCCTTAAAATGAGTCCGGCTATGTCTACAAGACTCCAGAATATCTGCATGAAAAAAAAACTGAAAATAAAAACAAAGACAACTGGATCAAGGGGGCAAATATTTGATCTACAGGATGACCAATGACAAACATCTGGGGATAGGAAAACATCGAATTTCTCCTTTTTTCCCCTCAATATCTGGCCTTTTGTGTTGGAACCAAAGGCAAACTTTGTTTGCTACGTAAAAAAAGGGTCCTTATGGAAGCTACCACTAGCATTGGTCATAGGCCTCTTTGACAATGTCTGGTTAAGCCCATGGACCCCTCCTCAGAATAATGCTGTTTTTTGTCCCAATGTCTAAAAGAAAATACATGGGATTACAAAGGAAAACAATAGTATTGAAATACCATGATACCAATTATATTGAAATACACACACATATATACATATACTCATATATATGCATACATATACATACATGTATATACACATACCTAGACATATATGTATATACATACATACACACATACATGTATGTATTTATTTATGTATATAGCAATCAATAGAGTTCATGGATTCCTGGTTAAGAGCTCATTGCATAAAACTGGAGGATAATAGTTCCTAGATCACCAACCGATTTAAAGGAACCTATGACCAATCATTGCCTTCCATTTCAGCCACACAAACAATGCAGAGACCTGTGTGATGGTTTGTATCAGATAACTCATCACATGGGCTAGGGCCACCCTTCTGCGCTGAAAGTTTATTGGTTTTCTCCAAAAGGAGACAAAATGGCAACGGGATGTGACTGGTCCCTATTTCCCTGACACAACTCCGCCGCACCCTCCACTCCCAACAGGGAGTGGGCCCAGGACTCTCTTCCTTCTTTCCTGTGACAAGGATTGGCTTTCCCTAAAAGGAGGCAGAGCTGGTATGGGACTGCATTGGTCTTAGCTTCTCTGTCATAGCTTCTTATCACCTAAAGACATTAAAAGGTTACAATCACATGGAGTCTGGGCATCTTACATTTGGTGTGTGCCTGAGACCGTGGGGACCACCATACCCTGCCTGATGACAAACTGACCAGACACATTTTCATAAGGAGGGAAGGGTTTACCAAAGCTAAAGACAAGTGCCACTGTATTCTTGTTTTATATCATTGTTATGTTACAAGCAAAGTAAATATCCTTTTGCTAACTATTCTGTGACTTACTAGTACCTCATTTCATCCCAAAATTAAACATAAACTTAGAGAGTATTGGCATTAGGTCTTCCTCTTATAGCCTGAAACAGATAGAAGCTAAGGTGAACCATTCATTGCCTTTATGATCCCTATTCCAATGTTAATTGGCCCAGAGAGGCTAACCCATATCCGTTTTTCTCTCGGGTCAATAATAGAATGCAAAGAAGTACTGATGTGCTGACTATTCAGGACCTGGGGTACATGTCCAACTATGAAAGAGACCCTGACTGTTATTTGTCGCCCTTGGAGTATAGGAAGAGGGAGAAACAGCATTATCTGACTTTCCTTTGAGTCTGTGCTTGTAGCCATCACCAAGGCAAGGTTGGTCAACCTTCTAAGATCTAACATGACCTCATATTGAAATGTTAGAGCTGTAACAGCGTTACCATGGGACCACTCATAATTAACACTTAGTGCTTCTATCAACAAACTTTTCTTCCCTACCATAGATGCCTTGGGTCAAAATTCAAGTTAATCCTATTAGAAAGGCCTTTAATTATAGCCTAGAAATAATTGGTTCCAGTGGAAGAAGTCTAATTAGGTTGGAATGTATTCCGTTGTAATGACCCAATGTTAAAAGCTTTTGTTGTGGGTTCGCAGCCAAACGTCACTGTTGGTTACAGTTTTCTGATTGATCCCCAGTCAAATCAGGAGACAGTGTTGAATATTTTTGCATATAAGATGCAGGATAGTTAAAACCACTTTTGAAAGACAGTCCAATTGAGGAAAAATCTATGTGACTATGTTTAGTCTGTTATGGATTTGAGTGATATCCTTACCCCTTATCCTCAAATTAGAACTGAAGATGTTTGTATAATGCCTGGAGTGAATATTGTGATAGATTATCCCTCTCTGCCATTAAAAAATGTACTTTACTTTATTCTGTGTATAAATAAACCCTGACATGGTGGTAGGCTTTAGCATCACACATCACCAAGATGAGATTTGGGGACATACCTGAGCATTCTTATGTACTTTTTTCTTTTTGATTTTGGGGGTCATTCTAAGGCTTTCCTCTCTTGAGATATAGGAACTAAGAACATATTTTGTAATGTAGAGTCCAAGGATAAATCACACTATGTGATCCTTTCCAGCATATTTATCAGGAGAAAGTGAATATCATAGGCATTTTTAAAGTGGAAAAGTTACAAAAATGTTTTTATTGATTCATACATCCAACACTTACTATCACATATTGTAGATTATCATTGTGTTAGGTGCTGAAGGGGCTAAAGAGAAGAATGAGCTATGGTTCCTGTTGTCAAGGAGCTTTCAGTCTAGTAAGAAAAAGTTTGACAGGGGTGTGCTAGAGTCAGCTGGTACTGAGAGTCATTGTTCAATTTCTAGTATGAGCGTTTATAACTTGGAAATCAGAAAATGACATAAACCAGGGGTTAATTGATCACTTTTAGTGTTTGTTTAAACGTGAGAAAGTTATGGGGAAAATGTTAATGCAGATTAAACATAAAAGTATGTCATGTATGCATTTTTCTTTTCCGAGAATTGGTTGTTAAAGTTAGTTACCAGATCACCTCTGCATGTATGCAAATAAATACAAAGTAGAATGAGAAAAGAACATAGGCAAAGTATAAAGAAAGTACTATGGAGTTTGGAGAAGGGAACCATCACTTCTGGTTAAGGGCAGGGCTGGTGGGAAAACACATCATGATGGCCTTTGAATGGGGTCTTGAAAGATGGGTAGGATATCAACCAATGGACACTGGGGGACAGCATTTTAGCCCAAGGGAATGGTATGGACAAAGGCATGGGCACTGAAAAACATAAGATATTTCAGGAAATGATGAGTATTCTATTTTGGCATAGGCATAGGAAGGGGGCCAGTGTTAGGTGAGAACAGCATGACAGAGTTTTATTGGGAGAATGCTAGGGCCGTTAACAGAAATGAGAAGGAATAAATGAGTTAAAGGGGAATAGGGTACCAGAGTTCTGCCTAACTGGAAATGTCCAGTAGGGAGGTGGGGTTGTATATCTCGGTCTCAGGATTGGAAATAGAAATTTGGGAGTCATTTTATGGAGATGATAGTTGAAACTTTAGAAAGTGGGTGATGTTAGGAAGGGATAAAGCATATAGAGAAAAAAGATTGCTGAGGACTGAGCCTCCACATGCCGATACCTTCCTATTGTTTCTAGGACCAAATACAAACTCCTTTATTGGGCATTTAAGGCCCTTTCCAAAGTGGCTTATATCTACCTTTCTGGACTTATGACACAAACCCCTTCACACACACCCTACTACATTCCAGTCAAATTGGCCTTTTGCTCTTCCTCAACATTCGTCGTCCATCTCCAAGATGTTGCATAGGTTCTCTCTGGTATAGTATTGTACTCTCTCCTCCTCTCTGCCTCTCAGAATTCCTAGCTTCTTTTACAACTCAGCTCAAGGTCTACTTGCCACACGACGCCCTTCCTGCTAGTGTTCTGCTAGTCACCCCTTTTGCCAGCATTCTCCCCACTGAAATAACTTTATATATTTTTTAAAATTTGCTTATATGTGTATATGTTGCTTTTCTCCCCGGAAAAACAAGCTTCTTAGGGCCAGGGACTGGCCTCTGAATCTCCAGTGCTTATCCTGGTATGTAGCACATAGTCATGGTTTAATAAATGCTTGTGGAATTGACTGGAGTTTGGTTCTTTTCCATTCTACAATCATTTTTAAGCACAGCATCATAGAAGACTGTTGCTGTTGGTGAATCGCTTTCAGTTGTCTGACTCTTTGTGAGCTCATTTGGGGTTTTCTTGGCAGAGATACTGGAATGCTTGGCCATTTTCTTCTCCAGCTCATTTTATGGATGAAGAAACTGAGGCAAACAGAGTTAGGTGACTTGCTCAAGGTCACACAGCTAGAGAGAGGCCACATTTGAACTCAAGAAGACGAATCTTCCTGACTCCGGACCTAGGGCTCTGTGCACTCTGGTGCCACCTAGCTGTCCACTGTTTTAACTCTATCCTACCTATATGCCTTGGCCAACTCACTTAACTTCTCTGGCCTCCATTTCTTCATCTATAAAATGAGGGGACTGGACTAAGCGACCTCAGAGATCACTTCCAGCTCTGAACCTATGAACTCATGTATTATTCACCTAAGTAGGACATGAAACTGCTAGAATAGTTTCTATCTTTGTTATATGACAGCCCTTACTTTTTGTATCAGTACATATATTATTATTATATTCTAGCCATAACACTCTGCATACAGTCGGCACTTCATGAATGAATGGTTTCTGAACCATGTCATGTACAGATACTGCAAGGTACCATTCTCTGAGTTTACTATTGAAGCCACCTGCCACATGAAATCTGGCCTGCAAAGACTTTGGGTGTCATGCAAGATCTGGCACATTTAGCCCTTGGCATAATGAAAAAGAGAGGAAGAAAAAAAAGGAATTAACATTTATATCTTACATGTAAATGCAGCCTGTATTCTACATCATTCTTAATAATGTCTACCAGATCCTTCTCTCTGTAGATGGATGTAGATGGAACACTTCTTTGTTTAAAGGTCATATGTTATGCTCCAAGTTTGAATTTAGGTCTTTAACTTGAAAATCATCCTCAATTAAAATTAACCAGAAAACCAATCCTAAAATATATTATAATTGGCTTGTGGGGGTGAAAAATCCAGCAGATTTCAGAAATTCGGATGATGGTATGATAATAAAGAGCCCCATGGGCACCTGTCAAAATTCTGTATTTTTGGAAGCCTGCTCATGCATAATTTGAATATTTATTCATCTTCTGGTTGCTTGCCAGAGATTTATTTTAAACCCCTTGAATCTGGTATAATGGATTTTAGCCCCTCCTTTTCCCCTCCTTACTGACATTGTGCCTGACACTGTCTGCATTCTCTCCCTGAAAACACGAATAAAAAAGACTGAGATTTTAAAAGTGCTGTTAATGAAGCAATGAAAAAAGGTTAGAAGAAGTGTCTTCTGATGTCTGACCTTCACGGTTTTTTTAATCAATGACATATGATGAGATCAAAATGAATACAAGTATATCTTAAGGTCAGAGAACACCTCAACTGATAAATTAGTCCTTTTGTAGCCCACAAAATTGAATTAAAATGTAGCATTTGGCCATATTTCAGCCCTAAATTATTACCTTTGTATTAAAGGCACAGAAACTCAAGCTCTTCAATGCGGGATGCAGTCATCTGCCCAGTTCATTTCGAGTTCAGAATGGTTTTTGGTGCTTTTCTACTTTTTATGGGCTAGTTTTTGAGATTGTGTTTTTTCATTTACTGTTAATGTTCCTCATCCCTGACTTAGAGGCATGCTCACCACTCAGTGCTCACATGTAATTCCCATTAATGCTAATGGGAGTTACAACTGTACATCGAGAGATAAATGTCATCTCAACTGTCTTCTGACCTTACCCAAAGTAATGGAATTATTAACTTGCGTGAACATACTGATTGGGTAAAAACAGATTTCTTTTTTTCTTCTTTGGAATAACAAAATAAGAAGGAGCTGTTCTCCATGGAAAATGGGACTTTAATTTAGCACCCTGAGTCAAGTCCCAAATGAATCATACATTCTGAGATCTAAATTTAGACTTATCATTGGGCCTTTCTACACAGGCCCACACTCAAACATTTCTTATCTCCCTTCCTGCCCTCATCCTTCTATCCTAAGCTTCTAAAGTGACTGTTGTCATCAATAAGGGTAAGTTTTGAACACTGAAATAATAATAGTTACTGCCCCAGTGCCCCAGGCAACTTTCTAAGCATATAAGCGACAGATGAATTGCTGTCTGTATCACTGAAAGGAATTTCCACACTAGGACATACAGACAAATTCACAGGTCTGCACCCCCCTCCACCATACATCTGACATTTACATAATATTTTAAAGTATGCGTAAGTATTTTATACATATTTTCTCATTTGAGACTCTCAATGGGTAAAGTAGAAATTATTAATTATAGAATATTAATATTTAATTATAGAATAATAGACATTATTAATTATAGAAATTATTATTCATTTTTTTACATCTGTAGAAACTGAGGCTTAGAGCATGATCTATGATCATATAGCTATTAAGAGTCAAAGGTAGGATTTGAACCCAGGCCTTCCTAGTTCACACTATACTGCCTTCACTATTACTTATTCCACTTCCCCTTACATCACTAGTACTAGCCATACTCTTATTTTTCGTAGGCAAACATACTTAGTTTAGGGGTAATATGGGAGTATTAATTTTTATAATCAAGTTATATGTGACTGGGCATTGCTAAAAAGTCTTAAAACCAAAACTAAATATGACTTTATTTGAGGAGGAAAGAAATGAAAGGCTCTAATATTATGAGACAAGGCCCATGTGTATAAAGATTTATGTGTAAATTCATATACAGATATACATATGTAACATATATCTGGGCACATGTATTTGTAAGCCTTTACCAAGCATATCATGATTCAGGATTATGTGTCATAGAATGTCTGTAAAGGAGGCTGTTGTAGGGCTGAGGGCTGTGATAGAGTCTGGGGGCCATGCCATAAAGAAAATTACCTCAGGGTTCTGTCCAGGGCTTCCAAAGAGAAATGATTGCTCCCTGGAGTAAAACATTTCCTGCATTTTATACTATTTAAATTGTCTGCATGTGCAGTTTACATATTTAGGATTTTAGAAATTCTGCCACAACTTTTACCCATTATTGGGTGGCAAAGCCCTCTCTGTTAAACAGGATGTTTGATCAATTTTAAAGCCTATGTAGTTTAAATCACAAGGCTCTCACCATGTTTTACAAAATTTCCTGATACTAAAAACAATAATTTACAAACTAAAATGATTTCCCAAAGCTGGGCATCACTCCTTGCCCATTAGTGTCTTAGTAACTAGAAACAATTATTCTGTTGAATGCACCTTTCACTAAAATTATTTGCTAGATGTTCTTGCTCCTCTTTATTACTGAAGTGACCTACCCAGGTTCAAAACGTTCTAATTCCTTTCAAGATTATTAGTGTTTTGTTCCCAGAGAAGGCCTGGAGTTGTGATGCCATTATGTCTTCTGGGATGGGGCTTTTTGCAGAGTGGTTTTTGCAGCAATAAACTGTCATGTGAAGGCCTGCTCATTCCTAGCCTGTTTATTGATACCCCAACAGAGCACTTGTTCAAGTGACAAATATGGCAAACGATAGGCACTGTACCTCCACCTTCAAATATTACCAGCAAGTAATTGAAAACCACTTCTGTTCTGTAAAACTGAGTAGAGCTGTGGTTACAATGGCGGCTGTGGGGCATATTAAAGCATTTGATGACAGTTTATCCACTACTGGAGGCCTCTTTGTTGAGTGGCCCTGTTTCTGTCTTGAAGGAAATTAAAGTAGGCCCTTGTTGATAAGCTCTCCTTTTTGACATAAGTTCACTGAGAGACAGAGGGAATCTTTAAGACAGAGTTAACAAGGGTAGGATTCTGCTAACCGTGGGACATACATTCATCATAGCCAAATCTGTAGGTATAAATGTGTCTAGAATATAGACCCATCAATCTATTAACTATTAAAATAAATTATCAGTTACTATGGGTCAGGCAAGTCACTTAATCCTCTGCCTCAGTTTCCTTACCCTAGGATAGGCAGATCAGCTTTTTCACAGAAATATTTACTTTAAAAGTCTAATCTCACAAACATATAAATGTGCATGGCACCACTGGATGAAGCTGGAGGTTGCTTCTGCACATGGGTGTGTGAAATTGATGTGCAATTTACATATACAATCCTTCTACCAGTAGGAAATGAATTGGTCAGTTTCTTGATATATACCAGTTCTTTATATTCAGATCACTGCTCTTAGGTCCTCTAACTGTCCTGGGCAACAATATGGATGCAATAGACTTGCTCCAATTCTTCTTTTTACCTGTGCCTTCCTGTATTCTACTTTTCTCATTCTGCTTGCAGACATGAACAGTCAATCAATCAGATGTACACTTTGTTCCTTGGAGCCTTTGCATGTCACTGTTTCAAAGATGCTTATGACCGGGTGATCTTTTCTAGGAATAAGTGTTTGAGTTTTGTCCTAAAGAAACAGATATGATGTAATTCTGAGGGCAAGGCTTTAGGACACATCATTCTTGCTCAGATCCCCTCTTAGATATATTCTGTGTCCTGGCTTCCAAATAATACAGCATCTAACACTGGACTACATGAGACTCCCAGGAAAACAAAGACAAATCACACCTGAGAAGTCTGATAGCTCAGAGCCACATACACTATCTACCACCAGGGAAGTTGGGGGTTGGGGAAAAACCCTGCATCACCATATTCAAGCAGGCCACTGTAAGCTTTTACAAGCCGTCCCCTGCCCTACTCTCATACATCTATCTCATTTCTGACCAGGTAATACCAGTCCTGAAAGCAGTGTGAAACTGGCACCAATGTTTGCTTCTGCTAGGTACAACTCCAAATGCTCACCTCTTCTGTGTGGCTCCAGATGAGCTCCTTTGTCCCTGTGCTCATTGTTAAAAATGAGACCCAAAGACTTAATTCACAGATTTCCTGAGCACCCTTTCCTCACTAAAGATGAAGACATTTTATGGCTTGTGGGATTAAAAGTGTATTCTTCACTAGCACCTACAGTCACAGATTAGAGACTAAGATGCCATATACCCTTTATAGAAAGATGCAATGTCCCAAACAAAGATTCATCTCCCTGTAAGGTCATTAGTGGGAATCAGATTAAAATATAAGTGGGAATTTTTTAACAAATAAAAATACAACACAGAAAATGCTAATTTGTCATTTTCTAAGGCAATACCTAAGAAATATCCATTTCTATTTCAGTTGACTGAGATGATCTCATCTCATCACTGAGGTGATCATGGTACTGCTCCTTTGATCAGCCCTCAATATACAGATTTGGAAACCGAATCCTCCCAGAGATTAAGAGAGTTGTCCAAAGTCACACAAATCATAAGAGGCAGAGCTAGAATTTGGACTTGACTCCAAAATTAAGCCATATTTCTTTCTGCTCTTCTTTGCCCATCTACAAGTGAGTTGACTTGTGTCTTGTGCTCATGGTGGTTGCTGAGTATTGTTGCTCAGAATCTTCTAGACTTCTGATGCATCTGGCCTTTGATTTTCTAAAGAAAACACAATTTTGTGACTTGGCTCTCATGGAAATAATCGCGATGATCTCATTTGCGATGACACAAACTACAATGACAATAATAATATTGTCACAACTCACCCACCAGCTGCTGATGCTTCCCCCTTTCAGGTTACCTTCCAATGATTTACTCTGTATATATCTTAGATGTATCCAGGAATTCATGTGTTGTCTCCCTCTTCAGAGGGAGGAATAGAGGTGGTTTTTTTCCCCCATTTTTGTATCCTCTGATCTTCACATAGGGCTTGACACTCAGTAAGTGCTTAATAAATACTTGTTGATTGACTGACTGACAGTTGCTGTGAGGAAAGCACAACTTTAAACCTTAGAGTGTTATATAAATATGAAAGACTATTATACCAAGCTGTAAGGAATATGAGTGGGGAGAACATTTTCATAAACATTTCCATAAACTATAGGGTAAAATTGGCAGGACCCACTGACTAACTAAAGCAGAGCACAGGGGGGATTGAAAATTTTATTAGCATAATAATCTGTATCTTTAACTTAGAATAATCAGAGTAGTTATTTTTTAAAAATATAAATTCTACAGCTTAAAACAAGTGCACTGAATATAGTATTCAAATTTTATGTTTTTAATTTGTTAGTAGAGTCTATTCCTAGACACGAACTTCAGTTCCATAGAGAATAGTAAGACATTTAATTAAAGGATAGAAGATAACATTAGTTACAATGCTATGAGTTATACCGTATGGCTTAAAATTCTACAGGATGATTCTGGAGTAAGATAACATCTCGATCATACTCGGAACCAGCACTGCTCTAAGAATTATTAATCATGCCATGTTTTCAGTGATGGGTTAATTTATCACCATAGTGGCATCCATAGGCTGCAATATAAATTAGAGAATTTCTTCACCTTATAAGAAATGTCTCTTAACTGCATCTCAGATAAGCCCATCGTGTCTCTGACACTTAACTAGTTGTGGGACGATAGGCAGGTCACTTAATCTGTCTTAGTCACAGGCAAAGCACTTAGGCTATATGTTATAGACTGGATGTGGTCTGTACTTCTGGAGGGAATTTCCATACCATGAGTTACCCCATGCAGAAAATCACAGTACTGGATATAATGAAATACTGTGCATTAGAACAGTATTGCATTTAAAGTTTCGTCATTACCTTTTACCACCAAGTTTCCAGTACTGCTAGCTGTTCCAAAATGATTCGTTGCAATACAAGTATAACTCCCAGCGTCAGACTTTGTCACATTCACGATTCTCAGGCTTCCATCTTCAGAAAAAGTAATTCTGAAAACAAAATAAAGATAAAAATCATCTGTGTGACCTTGGACAAGTCACTTAATCCCAATTGCCCAAGTGGAAATGTGAATTTTCAAATTGTAAATTTTTTGCTTGGTTGCCATGGCCATGGAAATTAATCACCTAGTATCCAGCCTACTAGTGATACCTGCTCATAGGTACCTGAGTTGGTCCAAGAATCACAGAATTATAGAACAGAAAAGTGTGTCAAAGGCAGCCTAGTCTAACCTATATTTAAAAAATACATCCCTGTACAATGTACCTGACAAATAATACAATACTGGCCATTATTGGCTAATGCTCTCCCCTCCTAAAATTCTCTTTTATTTACCTATCTGTATACTTTTTTTTTAGAGGTGGGAAGGCAAGGCAATTGGGGTTAAGCGACTTGCCCAAGGTCACACAGCTAGTAAGTATCACGTTCCTAAGGTTGGATTTGAACTCAGGTCCTCCTGACTCCAGGGTTGGTGCTGTATACTTCTTGCAATCACCCAGTAGGATGTGGGGACTATCTCATTTTTGACTTTGTATGCAAAGTATCTGATATAGTTTCATATAAATAAAGTTAGCACCCCCCCACCACTAATCCATTAGTATGAATAATGAATTATGTGAAATGTTGCTTATATTCTAGTTCATACTATTTGAAGCTATAATTATGTAAAATATGGTCATTGGTTCCAGTCCAATGGAAATATGCAGTGTGAATTCAAATAATATGACCACTTCAAGGGGATTCATTATTCACACTAATGGGGACTTGGCTGGAAAAAGGTTCTTAATGGTCTTTGAGCTAAACTGAAATAGTTACCCTGCTTTTGCTTGAGACCTCTTCCTTTGGTGAGGGAATACCTTCTTTGTTCCAAGATAACTTTTGGATAGTCCTAATTTTAAGGGAGTTCCCCTTTCCTCCCCATTTCATCAAACCTAAGTTTGCTTTTCTGCAACATATACCCATTTTCCCTAGTTCTTCCTTTTGGGGCCAAGTAGATTGTTCTCTATGTCTCAGCTTCCTCATCTGGAAAATAAGAGGATTAATCTTCACGACCTTGAAGAAGCCTGTCAGATGTGAAACTATGAGTCTAAGTTTAAACTCTCTGCTATAAGGCAACCTTTCTAATATATCAAGACAGATATCATGTCCTTCTGGAACTTCTTTTTCTAGAAAAATCCATCTCCTTTTGCTGGTTGTCATATGATGTGAGTATAATGTGCTTCCACATTGTGGCGCCTTTTCCCCACCAGCAGATAACGTGTTGTTTATGCTAATATTTGGCATCCAGGGTTGAGTGCAATACTACAGGCATGGTGGGAACCAGAGCAGAGGACAGAAAGACTTTCGCTTCTGTTATTCTGAGATACCATGTGCCTACTACAACAGCTTAATATCGCATATTTTTGAGGGGTTGCTGTCTTATACTGTTGACATATGGAAGGGCAGCCAGGTGGTACAGTGAGTAGAGCACTGGCCCTGGAGTTAGGAAGACCTGATTTCAAATCCAGCCTCAGACACTTAACATTTACTAGCTGTGTGACCTTGGACAAGTCACTTAACCCCAATTGCCCTGTATTCTCCCCTCCAAAACGCAAAAAAAAAAAAGGACATATTGAAGAGCCCTTGCAATAATGGACTCAGTCTCTTGCTAGGACCACACTTGAAGATTTTCAGTTTAGTAGAACTCATCAGAGCCTATCCCCAGTTGCCAAAGTTTGTAATAACCTGTGGTCATACCCATGCTCATAGCCATAGCCATAGCCACACCATAATGATGGACTGGAGATAAAAATCATCCTGAATGAGAAAAGTGGACTACACCAAAGGAAAGACTTCCCCACCCTGAGAAGTATATAAATCATATCCTTTGCCTGGAGCTTTTTTCTACGTTGGACATGAGTTATTATTAGCGTTCAGTTAGTGCCTTAAAAAGTGAGGTAAAATTAAGGCAGATATATAAACATTTTAAATAAAAACATAGGCCTTCAGAGGCTGTTTTCACTTGCTTATTATGATCGTTCTTGTGGTTATTATAGCCATAGTAATATATTCAGTAGAATGCTACCTCCCTAAGGAAAGGGACTTTCTCACTCTTGTATACGCAGCAACTGGTACAATGCTGAAACAGAGGAGGCACTTAACCAATGCTTTTGCTTGATTGATTACTGTTGGCAGAGTTCAGGTGATTTATGGGAGGCAACCTGGATTGAGGAAAAGCAGTGGGTCTAAGGTCAGAGAACGTGGCTCTGGGTCCTGGTTACCATCTTTATTGACTGTGAGATCCCAGATCAACCACTTAACTACTCCATTAACTACTTTCTCATGTATAAAATGATGTTTTGGGATCAGGTGATTTGTAAGAATCTATATGGGCCCAGATCCTACGTTCTAATCTATATTTAAATTCATGGCACATGTGAATCAGATGATTGTTGATTTTGAGATGGAAGACAACATATACATCATCCAGGACTTAGGTGGGGTGGTGGAGATGAGATTTCAAACTGTGCTTCAGAACTAGCTGTGTGACTTATCCTCCCTAGCCTGAGCTTCCCTATAAGGAAACTGAGGAATAAAAAGATCTATCTCACGAAGTTGCTGTGTGGATCAAATGAGATAATATATGTAAAGTGCTTTGTAATCCTTCCTGAAATTCTCAGAGTGAACGTTTACGTCTCAGAAATCAGTAAATGTTTTACATCAGGGTTCAATTTACTGTTTTGTTGACTCTCTAGACTTAGAAAAGCAATGCAGACGTTAAATTTACAAATTAAACTTCAATTGTGCCCTGCATACATTTTTATTTTTAGAGAGTCAGTTGTTAAAAATTTATCAGAACATCACTGGGTTAGGCTTATTATTATGGTACCCTACATAGTTATGAGCAGCAGATGAAATAACATGTAAAGAATTTTGATAACCTTAAAGTGCTATGTAAATGTTAGATAGGGCAGCTAGGTGGCACAGTGTATAGAGCACAGGCCTGGAGTCAGGAAGACCTGAGTTCAAATCCAGCCTCAGCCACTTAGTAGCTGTGTGAACCTGGACGAGTCACTTAATCCTGTTGGTCTCAGTTTCCTCATCTGTAAAATGAGCTGGAGAAAAAAATGGTGAACAAACCACTCTAGTATCTCTGCCAAGGAAATCCCAAATGGGGTCATGAAGAGTTGGACATGACTGAACAACAACAATGAAAGTGTTAACTATCTAATTCAATCTCCTCATCTTACAGATGAGGAAACTGAGGTAATGAGCAGTTTAGCGATGCCTAAAGTTACTTGGGAAGCGGCAGAGCCAGAATTCAAGTTTGGTTCCCATCATTCCAAATATATCACACTTTCTACTCTACTCATCCTAGATTAAGTGATTTTAATTTCCTTGTAGCTCCAGGTCAGGAAATAGTATTGAAGTACTTCAAGAATTCATCATTTTGTCTTGTAGAGAGTTCCTCAACTTGCAGAGATTACAACCACCTTATGGCTTGAGTGCCTTGTATTCGTGAGTGGTTTGGTTATAAATTTTATTACCCTCTCTAAACTTCACTAGGCTGACCTTCTGGAGACTACCATCCAACCTGACACCATGACCATGCTTAAAGCCCCCCAGTTTGATAGGGCTTGCCACAATTTGGACTCCACTATTGTGCAGGTTTCAAGATTCCAGGGCCATCTCCTTGCCTTGATGATGTACTGAAATGAATCTTTAATGCAGACTGAAAGGGCTTCTAGTGATATCATCCAGGGGTGTGTGTGTGTATGTGTGTGTGTGTGTGCATGTGTGTGTAGATTCATTCCCTATTAAGCAAAGAGAAAACCCAGTTTAGATCACAAGGGTCTTAAAAACTGCTAATTAGGTATAAAAAATCTCTTGATTGACCATTTTAAGCATTTCCATTGAAAGTGTTCTTTCTAGATGAGAAGTTCAGATTAAATGAGGCATTATTAAGCATATTTTTGTTCGGAAATATGTCAGCCAATACATTTTTAATGGACTGCAAAAACCAAGGTTAAAAGAACTTAAAATGCTCCACAATTTGGTGAGATTTCAAAAGCGTAGCAAATGTTGACTGTGTATCTCAGTTTCTATAGCCAGAGTTAGAATGCTTCTGTTTTGCAGATGGGTCAAGTTTCATGATGTCAGCCTCCTGGAGAGAGCTTCCATGTGGTCCTTGGGAAATCTCCTTTGGCTGATTTAAATCACTTTGGGGATAATGAGGCAGTGACAAGTCAAGGAGAGTAGTGACACAGGTTCTCTTACTGAGGGCAACAAGGTTCAATCCAGCTTAGAAATAGAATAATTACCTGGAAACAGGTAAGTCACTTCTTTACTATGAGCCTCAGTTTCCTCATCTGTAAAACATGTAGAGACTGAGCCCGTTTACTGTCCAAAACAGAGTGACCAAGCAATTAGGCTTTACTGTTGAAAGACAACCATAAAGTGAGGAATATGAACTAGGCAGGTAGAGAACGCTGGCCCGTTTTTTTTAGGTTACCTTTTGTCTTGGCTCTAATTCGTTTCTAGAAAAGCCAGTTAATACATAGACTAAAGTTATCTGCAACAAGAAACTTGGATCTCTGCCTCAGAAACAGGAATCAAAAGGACTTAAGTGTGGTTTGCTGGGACATTCTGCTTGGACATACTGCCCAACTTTTGCTAGTTGGGTGTGGTGGCTAATACTGAAGATCTGGTGATCCCTGTGCCCTTACAGAAGACTGGTCTAGCCCAGATTTTGCCCTTTCTTCCCCTTCACTTTAACTTTTCCTTTTTCTCCTTCTCTTTCTCCTTCTTGGGTGCTTGTAAGGAGCAGGATTTACAAACCTTAGGAGTTATGATCTGCTAAGGTTCTGTGTTAAGATGAGCAAGTACTGGAGTTCAGACCAAAGCATAAATTGAAGCATCCCCTCTCTCTTCCTGGAAAAAGTGTAGGCAATTTTTATAGGCCACTGTGTACACAGTTGGGCCAATCCTCCATCTTTAAAGCACTTTAAAGATCTCATCCTCAAGAGCTATATATATATATTTTTCCTTTTAAATATATCATGTGATTATTTCTTTTACTTGCCTATTAACTCATGAATTTCTGAACTCAGTATTTTCCCCAGAACAAGAAGTGGAGAAGGCTGGTCTGATGTGATATTGAATTTGCTGCTATGGAGAGAGGGTGCCAAGTCCAAGCATTCCAGTTCTTTATAGCTACAGAATCAGGAAGCAAAAGCAAAGTTTTTAACTTCCAAATGCCAGGTGTTCTAGGGCAGGGGATGAACAGAGGCAACCTTGGCTGATAAGCACAACCCTCTGGTGTTAAACAGTGGTCAGAGGGGTTGAAGATAGCACATGATTGACAGCATCTGATCCTTATTATTAAGCAGGGCAACAGTCCATCCCTCCCCCACTGCCTCATGGTTACATCTGCTGAAACACTTTCAGGGTTAGTGAATATAATCTCCCACATTCCCTCTGTCTTGTCATCTAGATAGGGTGGATTGTTAGCAAACAATTATGTTTTGCAAGGGAAGGAGTGTGACATAGATGTATATGTTATAAAAACCATTTTATTGAACACATGCCTTTAAGCATTGTTCCTAAATTGGAATCTATGACCTGTGTCTGATGATTTTCTCATCAGAAGATGTTATTAGAATGGCCCTAAGCCAGGCTCTAACCCTTACCTTTGAGTGACTGAAGATCTAAGTGAATCAGGTCATAGGCTGAACAATCTCATGGTAAAAATCACACCCAGCCCATAGCCCAAGGCTTCCCAAGTGGAAAACTGTGAGAAAAGCTGAGGCATGTGAAGTTTGAAAGAGGGACTGAGTCACCATGACTCCAGACTTAGCCACCCTGTCTCAGCTGCTTCCTGATTCTATTCCTATGTGTCCCTTCTCCATTTGGTGAGTTCTGGGAAGAACTCCATATTGGGGAAGGACCATAAACCAGACCTTACTGATTCTCTGAATTTAGGCATCATGCTCCAGTCTGTGTAACTCTTTTCCCCATATCTTGCACTCTTTCCACCTCCTTTACCTTCCCCATTAGAATTCAACTCTCTTGTGGGCAGGGCCTATATTTGTATCCCCAGAACAATGAGCACAATTCCTGGCATATAATAAAGTCTTAACAGATACTTACTGATAGATAGAGAGATTGGGACATTACACAGTATATTTTGTTGCTGTGTTTGTGTTTTCTTTCATTTTCAAAGAGGACCATGGTATCAGGGAAATGATGACATGACTTGCAATTGACTTTGAGTTGAGTGGGGGAAGGCTATGCAAGGTCACCAGCCTCACTTCTTCCTCCAGAGCCATCTGGATCCAGTGACCAGATATCCATCAGGATAACTGGAAATGACCCAGGATGCAGTGGTAGACCCTGGTCCTTTTAGGATAAGGCCTTTTCAAATACTCACTTAGAGTGAGGTAATGCCCATTCAGTGAATAGGTCTCTTTAAGAACTGAGTCAAGGGATGGTCCCTTTAATTAGAAAAAAAAAATCAAGTTTGGAGGGGAAGACTCTCAGGTTTGCTGTTCCAAAGATAAACAGTTACCATTGACATTTACTGTAAACTAGGAGGGCCCAAAATACAGCCATTAAGTGGAGTTTGGGCACGAACCTATTGTGCTTGCCACTTAGCTTCAGAGTGAACTGGGTGGAGGGTTTTGTGAAAAGGGAAAGGAAAGGAAAGGAGAGGAGAGGAGGGGAGGGGAAAGGAGACAAGAGGGGGGAAGGTAGGGGAGGGTAAAGGGGAGGGGAGGGGGGAAGAGGAAGAAAGGAAGAAAGAAAAAAGAAAGGAAGGAAGGAAGTAAAAGAAAGGAAGGGAGGGAGGGAGGGAAGAAGGAAAGAAGGAAGGAAGAAAGGAAGAAAAGAAGGAAAGAAATCTAGGCAGTAAACATCAAGTTAAGTGGGCAGCTTCTGGCCATCAAAATTTACCTTCCTTTGGTGAGGAGAAGAAGGAGAAGAGGAAGAGGATGAGTTGAGTTACCCAACTAGCTGGGTTCCCATTCAGGCAGCTTGGGCTACTCACATTATACAACGTTTTGTCACAATCAATGAGTCATCCAGCCAGTGATTTAACTAACTGGAGGAATGCAGAGGGTGGAGGCTAGAGCCAGTACCTGAATAGGTAAATCCATTTGCCAGATTCTTAGACTGGCCTCATCACCTATGCAGGGGGCAGAACTTACTATTGAACAGGGTCAGAACTTACTATTGAACAGGGTCAGAAACTGGTCAACATTCCTCCCTGAGACTGTCAGGAGATCACTCTTGTCTTTAATCTTCTGAATAGTGGAGATCTCTATTTGTAATGTTCAACTAAAATCTTTCCTGTATCATTTTAAGCCCATGTCCTCTGGTTCCGTCATCTGCCAGCATCTACGTAATAACTCTTCCTTGAAAACAGTAGTTGTTGACCTTTAACCTTCTATTCTGATTTCTGGTACCATTTCTGATCATCACATCAATAAAAAAAATAAACAAATAAGCTACACTAAACCAATCCTTGGGAGACAGAGATAGATATGTTTTTCACGTACACAACACACACACACACACACACACATACACACTTACACAAACTGTTCAATAAACATTGTCTGATTATTTTTCCAGAGAGCAGATGTACTGACAAAAATAGTCACGATCAAATCCTGATTACCACAACGGTCATTCTTAGCTTTCCAGAATTTGATAAATCGTTTTCAAAGAGTTAATCATATTCCTATTTACAAAATAATTGACTAAAATTTGTTTTCAAAGAGTTTTCAAAGAGTTAATCATATTCCTATTTACAAAATAATTGACTAAAATTTGTGCAATGTTGCCAACTGAAACCTAGGAAATGAGGTGGCCCTTGTGTTGAGTTTCCTTCCTCCATAGAAGTAAGCTGAACACTTTGGGATGCGATTTAACTTTTTTAGACCATGAAGGACCTTATTATTATTAAAAGTAGCAGATGGCACTTTTGTCGATGTAAAAAAACAAAACCATCAAGTGTGTAACCCAGGGCAGGGACAGTCCTGAGCAAAATTAAGAGGTGGAGACTTTTGATTTCACCTCCCCACTTTGCATTTCCTGACCTAGAAGTCTCTCCTACACAACACACCCATAATACCTCTTAGTCCTCAGATTCCCAAATTAGGTTGCTCTACCCTGATTTTCTGTCACCAGGGACCTCTACATAATCCTTCTTTCCCCTTCTATCAATGTTTGACTGTCCTATTCCTTGTCATGGGAATAAGCTAATTGGAGATAAGCTAATCCACACCAAGAAGATCTAATTATAGATGATAGTTCGCTACCCTCTTCTTGGGTCTATGCAAAGATTTAACCAAACAGAGTGAATTGCTAATAGTGAGATTAGGCACTACAGAAGGCCAGCCCATTCAAGTGTTTAAGGGCAAGCAGATCTGGTGGTTTTACCCCTAAAACTATGGCATGTAGACACAAAACCTATCCTGACCATGTAGGTATTCCTCCATGTGAAGTTATATGAGGATGTGGGAAGATCTCATATTTGTACAAGAACAAAGTAGGGCAGGATGTGGTTTCACCATTACCGTACCTTCTAAGTCAAGCAACTCTAGAAGTGAGCATGGCCGAGTGTGAGTCCACTGCTCATAAAAGAGAAGGAATAAAAAATAAGAAAGAAATGATCTTCATGGGTGGCAACATGAGGTAGTTGATAGTCAGCCTTATTGTCAAGAGGACCTCAGTTGAAATCACCCTTCTGAAAACATTGGTTACGGGATGCTGCCAAGTCATTTAAACTCTTACTATTCTAACCCAGTGGTGTTGAATGCAAAGAGAAATGGGGACCACCAAACCATTCAGTCAATATTGACTTAGAAAACCATATATTAACATAGTCTGTGTTCTATTATATTTTTTATTTATTTTGTTAAATAGCTCCCAATCAGATTTTATTCTGGTACTCCGGAGTGATGCTGGCCACCATGGCCTGCTTGGCTGAGTGCTTGACACCTCTGCCCTTCTGTAATCTACCTTCTAAGACCATTCATCACAGAGACAGCACAGTGGATAGAGTGCTAGACTTGCAGTCAGGAAGAATTGAGTTCAAATCCTGATGTAGACATTTATAGCTGTGTGTCCCTGGGCAAGTTATTTAACTTCTCCCAGACTCATTTTCCTTTTCTTAAAATGAGGATAGTGTGACCTTGGGTAAGTCACTTAACCCCAATTGCCCTGCCTTTCCCCTCCAAAAAATAAAATAAAATAAAATGGGGATAGTAATAGGAACCACCTTGGAGGGTTGTTGTGAAGTTTTAGATCTATATTATCTACATTTATATACATACACATATAAAATATAGTGCTTTGCAAACCTTAAAATACTATATGAAGGCCAGCAATCACTATTGTCATTAACTATCATGCCAATGAAATCCTAAGTCTAGTATCTTAAAAACGGTATGGTTATGACATGGAAATCATCGCCCAAATTCATGTAAAAACAGACCATCTTAAGATGCATGCAACTGGCTCCGCTTCTTTTACCTGACATAACCCTCAGAAAAGCTGGAAACACAATCTGACTTGCAGTTTCCCATATGCTTTTAAGGAATTCCATAGAGTCAAAAGATATTTGCAAAAACAAACACTTCATCTTGGCTATATATTAGAAAGAAATCGAGGAGTCCCTGAGCTTCATTCAGAGCCAACATGGAGACATCCACCTGTTTCTCCTTTTTTCTTGCTATTTTTTATTCTTTCTCCCCTCACAAGAGCAGGGTACATACATGCTGATCTTTCAATTAAGGCTTTCCTTAATCTAGTCCCCATGATTACCAGGGACTGAATCCATCTCCTATTTTTACTTAGCTACTTCTTAGTGATTACAGGAAAAAGTAGGATTTTCCAGATCCTTATTGTAGGCTCCATTTTTTTTCTTAAATTTCCCCATTTGCTGACCTGAAACTATTAGCCTGCTGTGGAATGTGGAGCCATTTCTAATACCCATGGATACTGATTATATTAGATAAGAAGAATTGAAAATGTAAATCTGTTCCTAGTTCAGAATAGGTTAGTACTGACCTACCTGCAGGCTATTTTTTAATCACTGATAGCATCAGAGAAGAGCCAAAAATGATAAGGTATCAACTGGTAAAAATAAAGATGTGACACAAAACTTCATTTTTTTTCCTATAGAGAGACTTCATTTCATTTACAGCAGGCAGGAAATTATCTATAGAATTCAAAAGCATTTGGTCTCTGGCTGTCACCTGGAGATTTTGGATCCACAGAGGCTGAGAACATAGGTGGAATTATGAGATAAATTGAATCTCTGTTTCTTAAAATGAGGCTTTGGGTTATAGCTATTGAAGAACTGACCTTGTCAGTCTAGTAAATCAAAGCCAGAAGGGGGGACACAGGACCTTTAAAAATGCTGATTTTTTTCCTTCTGGGGGCACCAGGAGCTGACAACAATAGATGCCAACTATGTAATTTCCTATAGCCACAAAAAAGTAGGCTACCCCTCCAACAGAGAGCTTTGTTTTTCTTGAATATCGTTAGCTTCCTTCAAGACAAAGGGCAGGAGCATTATAAGGAGCAGATGATTTTGGAAGCCTTTAAAAGTAATTTTTTGTTTTCTCTTGGACAAGGAAAATTAGGGCCCAACTCCTTATTACAAGTGTAACCACTAGGGTTTGTAACAGGTTTAGGTTTGTGGCCAGATTTAGAGGCCCCAAATTCATAGTAATTTTGTCTTCAGAGGTATAGTTAAGAAATATATGAATGGCTCATGATGATACCCTCAGTGAGAGAGACAGAGACAGAGAGCAAGAGAGAGAGAGAGAAGGAGAGACAGAGACAGAGAGACAGAGACAGAGAGTGAGAGAGAGAGAGAGAGAGAGAGAGAGAGAGAGAGAGAGAGAGAGAGAGAGAATTCTAACAATGGATTGGGGGGATCTAGACCTTGCATTAGAAAAGGTCAATCACTCTTGTGTGGCTCCCAGATCTGCCCAACACCTTTATACCACAAACAAAATGACATGAGGAAATACAACAGCCTAGATCAAATATGGGTGTTGATGAGAAATAGGCTGAAATCAAGAAGATGAAGTCTTTAACAGAGTAACAGAATATATTTAGAAATGAGTTGCCAGCCAGACCTATCTTGAGCAAGGCCAGCTAGTCAACGAGTGAAATCAATTTAGCTTATTATGTATCAAACACTGTGCAAAATTCTGGGAATGCAAATCCAATCAGAAATAGTCCCTGCCCTTGTGGAACTTACATTCTAATTGAGGAGAACAACACACAAAAGGAAATTGGAAAGGGCCAAAGGGACAAGACACCAGATCAGGGGCATGGTAGAAGTCCAGAGAATCAGAAGTAGAGCCTAGAGAAAAAAGAAGACATGGATGACCTGGGTGATTTCCTTCAAAAGGAGGTTCTGGGAAGAATTAGCCATCATAGATTGCTAGTTCCTCTGTGTAACCTGAGTCTGAAACTCATTGGCATGGGACTTTCTTCTCACTGATGGAGAGAATTCCACACCAATGGGCTTTGGGCCTCAGGTTACATCTCTATCTTGCTAGTATCTTTGTACCTTTTCTCAGTACTCAATGCCTGCTGTTTAAAAAACAAACTACAAAGCAAAAACAAACAAAAAAATCCCTACCAAAATCATAGGAAGCTTCTTTGGTTTTCCTTTCTCTAAGCTACTGTCAATGTTATTATTGCAGCTGCTACCATGACGTCCTTCCAAAGCCTGGAGGGGAGGATGAGACAATCTATCACCCCCTCCTATTAGTCTTTTCTCCTTCCTACCTTTCTTCCCCATCCCCTGACCTTCTTCTCCTCCTTCTCCTTTCCTGTTGTACTGTTTAAGTCATTTTAGTCGTGTCTGACCCTTTCTGACCCCATTTGGGGTTTTCATGGCAAAGATAGTGGTTTGACATTTCTTTCTCCAGTTCATTTTAAAGATGGGACAACTGAGGCAAAAAGGATTAAGTGACTTGTCCAGGGTCATAGAGCTAGTAAGAGTCTGATTGAGGCTGGATTTGAACTCATGAAGATGAGTCTTCCTGATTCTAAGCCACTTATTCTATCCACTGCCCTATCCTGTTAAAAATATAAATTTGGCTATTTTTTTTTTTAGGATTTAAAACTAGAAGCATCTTTAGGGATAATCTCATCCAGTCCTCCTTTTTTGTAGATGAAGAAACTGGGGCCAAAGAGGAAGAATAAATTGTCCAAAGCTACAGAGTCAGGAAGACTTTCTCAATCAAAACCTTTTTTGGTTAAATTTTTTTGTTTTATTCCTTAGTGTTGGTAGGGCCTAGGATACCTGCAGCTAATTAAAATCCACAAGTAACCCATGCATTTTATATAGTCATTAGTTTCAGCCTCTTCTCTAACAAAATCCCTTTTTTTTTCAAATCAGATTTTCTTACAGTGCCATGGCCTAATTTGACTTCGAAGTTCTTCTTTCCTACTGAAAGACTGACATGTACAGAAGCGTTCCATTTGTTCTCAAATGCAAGATTAGGAAGATGCAGAAGCAAAAAGGAGATGAAGGAACCTGTATAATCTCTAATACAGAGCACTAGCCTCAAAACTTTTTTGATCATACACCTTTATCAGCTAAAGAATTTTGATCACACTTTCTTATCTATCTGTCTATCTATCTATCCATCATCTATCTATCTATCTATCCATATATAATTTTATGACAATAAACTGTACTAATCTATCTATACATATTATAAAATATATACAAACTATAATTTAAAAAGAATGAGATAAATTTAAAATAACATTTGACCCTAGAGTCGATATGGCATGCTGGAGTAGGGAAGTGACATGCTCAAACTTACATTTTAAGAAAACCACTTTGGTAAAGGAAGTGATAGAGAGAAGAGAGACCTGAAACAGGGAAACCATTAGGAAACCCTTGTAATAGTCCAGTGGGGGCCTGGACTGGGGTGATGGCTGTGTGAATAGACAGGAGGGGACAAATATGGCAGTTGAATCAACATGATTTGGCACTTGTTTGGATATGTGGGTGAGAGGGAATAGTAGAAGATGCCCTAGAGGCTGTAAAACTGGGTATTTGGAATAATGGTGGTTCCCTGGACAGTAATGATGAAGTTTGGAGGAGGGAGTACATTTAGGGGGAAAGATAAGTAATAGAATCTGTGATCTGGTATGAACCAACCATTTCTACTCATCCTATGCTACTCTGTCAAAGGCAGAATAAAAATGGGTCAAGTGGGTATTACTCATGAGTCATTGTGCCAGCACAGAATATGCTTCTGAGGGATACCTCCTGCTATAACTACAAGGTGATCTGGTGGGGGAGCGGGTGATGTGTTGGAGGAGGAACAATGTTCTCAGTGAAATCTGTACAAGCTGCTTCTATAGGTATCCAGTATAAGTTAGATTATAACTGCCTAATGCCCAGAAATGGGGACCCATACTCAGAAACTGGGAGGTTGGTAGTTTTTAGAAGAGGAATTGGGAAGAGAGTGTTAAAGGAAATGGGTAGATGTGATCATTTCAAATACAAGCCCCATAATTGTGTATTACAGGGAGCGTAGGATGTAAGGCACCTTATTACCCCTTGATTAATTGATCACACAAGACTTGGGATCAGACCATGGTTCTCTTAAGTTTTTGCCATCATCAAGGAGCCCTGGAGAAAGGGGCCCCCATTTTGGAGACCATTGGTCTAATAAATCAGTTTCTGGGTGATTGAGTAATGACTTAACATTTTCTTAAAACAATTATACCCTATGGAGGACTGAGGCATGAAATAAAAGAATCTCTGAAGAATTAAAAATGAATATCACACAGAGGTCATTGCATGTTGCCTCCTGAGTGTGTTCAGATTGCATTGCATTCTGCATTCAGAAACAAAGCAAAGGTGACATGTTATTTAATTGCACTGGTATAGCATGGACATCTGTCCACAGGAGAGTGAGAGCAAATGTCTAGAGAATTCAAATAAAGTAACCTACTTGATTAGTGGGAGAGGAGTGCATTTTTTAGCTTGAGTTCTCTAGACTGAGTAGGAACCCTAATTAAATTAATCATATATTCCTTTCATTTTTCCTTTCATTTTTACCAGTAGGTAAACAAACTTCATTTTTTAAAAACTGTACTTATGCTTTCTAGTTCTGCAAGAATGTGTTGGTGTGTAACTGGGGTAGGGGTCAAACATTTTCATTCACAGCATAAAAGGAAGATCATTTCTTAATAGTAGCTAGCTGTCGTGCTACCAATAGAAAGTTGTTCATTTTGGTTGCCTTAGAAAAATATCCTTACTTTGATTTCACTTAGGGGATGATTCTTTTTCCCTCTTACAAGAAGAGATGGATTCTATCAAGAATTTAAATGAATGTCAACTGGAAGAAATACACTCAGAGGCAATTTCAGATAAACCTGCCATTGATCCTCCCATGTAAAGCTTTTGTGGCAGAAATTGACATCCCTATTGAAGAGAGACCCTGGTGACAAAGTTCTTCAAGAGATAATTTGCTTTTGGTGGTAAGATTTAGGTTTGATGTACCACAGAACAACCTCTAGATTTCAACTTGCCTGAAAAAAAAGTTTCGGTTTCAGAGACAGCTGCCCAAATCTGAAACACTTATCAGACAGGAGAAATAAACTCCTATTTGTTTAACTGATTCAATTTAGTCTAACATTGTGTGCACAGGAGTTTATATAAGCTCATACTGCAGGCATGAAAACATCCACTCACCTAGGGTAACTACAAATCTATCCTACAGAAGGTATAAAGAATGCAAATTTCATTTATTCCTCATGAATCTTATGGTGGGCAAAAGGGCAAAGAAGATGTTTTTGTGGCCAGGTAAATCTTTTTCACTATGATTTTTGCAAAGTAGGCTTAAACTACTGAAACACAACCCATGATATAAAGGGCAAGACAAACACACATTTTCGTTTTAAATAACTCCTTGGATTGCTTGAGTAAACATTTATGTGTTCAAGAAGACTCTCTGGCTGCCACTCAACTACCACTCCATCCCTATATACACTGAAGGTTAAAGAAATGTCTTTTGTGACCACCCACCACTGCCTTCACTGCAATATATATTTTAGAATTTTTCTGTAAAAATAGGGTATGACTGAGTTGGCTTAAATATAGGTATGTAACAACATGAAAAGTTGACCTGCATACCTACTCAGAGATAGTTGTATAGAAAAAAATCACTGTTAAAAATGTAGTAAATTTTTTACTTGAAACTTAATTGAAATCTTTAAAGACCACAATAGTCATTAAACAATGTATATTCAAAAAAAGACAAAATTACTGATTATAACACATTCAGCACAACTCGTAGCAAGTACCTGGCACATAGCATGTACCTGATAAATGTTTCCTTCCTCCCTCCTTCCCTCCCTCCCTTACTTCCTTCCTTCCTTCTTTCTTCCTTCCTTCTTTCCTTCCTTCCTTCCTTCTTTCCTTCCTTCCTTCCTTCCTTCCTTCCTTCCTTCCTTCTTTCCTTCCTTCCTTCCTTCTTTCCTTCCTTCCTTCTTTTCTTCCTTCCTTCCTTCCTTATTTCCTTCCTTCCTTCCTTCCTTGTTTCCTTCCTTCCTTCCTTCTTTCCTTCCTTCCTTCCTTCCTTC